>VZSZ01010458.1:335785-423980 GCA_013398815.1 Ibidorhyncha struthersii
GAGGGGGGGGGGAAGGGTATATGCAGTCCACAACCAGTGTTCTACTGATTGGGAAACATTGTGAGTTTACCAAGTCTTCCAGTTATTAAACATCTCTACATTCACTGAAATAATTTTCAGTAAAAGAATCAAGGTGGGACAAAAAAAAAAAATAAAGAGCACACTTCCTTTTTTGTATCATCATTTTCCAATGTGAAGGAACAGTGCTGAAGTAAAATTCTAAAAAAGACAGGACAAAACTAATTTAATATAAAAATCAAACTTTAGTGACAAATCGTGGGTCCATTTAATTAATCTAACTTTCAAATCACCTTCTCTCCAAGATATCTAAATCCAATCCACAATAATCAATTCCAGGGTGAACACCTCATATTTCACAACATTAAAATGCAATGCAATAGCATGTTTCTTATCTTTTGAAGAAATAGAGCTATTATATTCATCAATATGCATCTCCAAGGGCAAAGAGTTTTCATGTTGGTTTAAGCAACAGGTCTTTCACAGCATAAATGAGATGAAGATGAAAAAGAATCTTTCGTAGTAATTGTAGGGTATGGTGTTAAAATGCAAATATCTATATAAATTTTTCCATTGGTTCTTTAGATTTACATTTTCTTACTTAAAGTGCACTTTCTAATATAAAAATTTTAAAACTTACAATTAAAAAAAAATCAACATTTCAGAAAATCTTGACAATATCTACAGTCTCAATTAATAACTGTGCTGACATCTTATTCCAGCTCCCAGTTGATTAGGCTGAGTCAAAGGGTCACTAACACAGATGTGTTTGAGGAATATTTCTCCATCTCCTTCCTCTTAATCTCTCTCTATACAATACAGATAATTTCTTGTTATTAAGAATAATTTCCAGCTAGTCCTAGTTCATCTATTACATACTGTCTGTGAAACACTAGTTAAACATCTCTTTTTTTCTGATGAGATACACATAAATAGATGTAGCAAGGCATTTAATTTCTGGCCCTGGCCTCTTGCCTCTGCTGAGAGCAACACTGACAAACTAGAGTAACTTCTGCACAGCTACCTCAAGACGATGCTTATAGGTGGTATACAGCAGGCAACAAACAGATTTAAAAATACTTCAGAGGTACTGCCTTTGTAGACACAGTCAGAAAGGACATAGTTCACTAACTAAACAATGCCTTTCCCCCTTCCCTTATATGTGGACATCAGCTAAGTCATTCTGAAGACAGACTGCAGGAGTACCTCAGCAACTGCCACGGGTTTAGTCCTCCAACAAAGTGAAGGATCCCTTTCCTCATAGGTCAAATAAGAGTTTCAAATAGAAACCATGGTGCTTTTGGTCACAGGCATTCCTTGAAAGAGAGTCCACTACCTTTCTTTTCTCATTTATTTCTCAATTATTTGACATTCTCCCTTTCTGCATTTTCCACCCTCGCCAGGTTGTTTTTCTGTGCCTCAAGAGTCACATGAAGAGTCCTTACGTATTCAAAGCACTCAGCAATGCAAGGTAATTTTGAACAAAAAAACATCTAATTGCGTAAATAACATATGATTCCTTCTCAGAACGTCTCAATTTCTACTCCAAAAACTTTAACAATAAAGATGACAGGTAAAATCCATCTCCAGGCCATATTTAGAAGGACTGGAAATGCTTGTGGTGAGATTTTTTTCTTTGGGGGACATAGCCTGAGCTGTCTTCTGCACCTGTGGCAGGTCAAAGCAATGCAGGTTGAAGAAAGTGAGAAATTAATGTAGTTTGAAAGAGACAAAAGGTAGAATATAAGTTTCCTTCTTAGTCTTACTGAAACGAATGGATACTATGGTATTTGGAGACCCGCAGTTTTCCAGGCTTAGTGCTCGCTATTAAAAGTCAACTGGTACTCCAGAGAATCCGAACCAGCAGGACCAGGAAAGTCTCCATTCTGTCTAGGGAAGAATAAAATATAAAGAGGCTTCAATTTAAGGTAGGCCCAGCTGAATTTAGCTTTTACGGTTTCAGCCTCCTTGTTGTCCTGATAGTGAAGAAGATGATAGTTGGGAATGGTGGGCTTTGAGACTATTAGGAGAACATTTGGAAAAGTTTAGTAATCCTTTCATCCCAAAATGCTCACATTCTGCTCCCAGTAAAGTACAAGTCCTCTCACAGTCTTCTTTTTAACAGATCAGTCCCTGTTTGTCTT
Source organism: Ibidorhyncha struthersii (assembly GCA_013398815.1). NCBI lineage: Eukaryota > Metazoa > Chordata > Aves > Charadriiformes > Charadriidae > Ibidorhyncha > Ibidorhyncha struthersii. The sequence goes on from VZSZ01010458.1 coordinate 337,948, forward strand.
ACTTGAATTTCGTCTAGGAAACATGCTTTTTCACTACTTGCTAAGTAGAATCATTAGATTTTTCTAATTTCTCAAGAGCCATCACCCTGGGTTATCTAGCACAGTGAGGCATTACTCCAAGTGAAATGTCAGCCAGCTAAAAAACTTCCAAAAAATTCAGTCTATGTGGTGATAGTGGAGAATGGTTTCCAAGTACTGGACATAGGAAAGAGAATGATAGAAAAAGGGCAGGAGACTTACAAGGTATGCCACAAGTAAACTGCAACAGCAAAATTACTTTTACACTCCTCCTCAAATCAATTCCTACTTTTCCCTTCTATTCCTATCCTGCCTCAAGAACAGTCTCTCATACTGTGTTAAAGCTTTTCTGCTGAGCTTCAGTTTAGTCATTTCCCATATTATACTCACAGTCTCAAGAACTGGTTGCTTTTTCAGCAAGCCAGTTTGTTATGCCTGGAGATGTTGAGATAACAGTTTTAATATCCATCCCGTCCAGCAAGCTTTGCCTGTACAACCTCTAGGGAGCCATCATAGAGTTTGCCTTTAAAGGGTGAGAGCATAACTTGTATTGGTTGAGGTGTCTATGAGAGTGCCATGACTTTTGCTATGGTATCTCAGAAGAAAGCTGGTTAAAAAAGAAGGGAAGATTTTGGTATTTTGCCACAGCATTCTCAGAAACCAATGCCCAAATCTCTGCTCCAAATACTGGAGATTTGATGGAGTACTAAATAGGTAACTGTTCAGATCAAGAAGCAATTTTAGTCATTACCTCTTTAAAAGAAGCCAGTTATTTGCTTGTTTGATTTTCCCTTCTCTTCATTGGTGTTTCTTTCAGGGATCACTTATAAACTCTGATTCTTCTGGGGTATTTATACCCTTCTGACATCTCCTAGAAGGAATACATGGTGGGATGTAAACACTCAAGAAGACTGAGAGCGTCAGGGATAACTTCATGACACCTAGCAAGGAAGAACTCCTCAGGACTGTAATAGTCAATGGCAGCCTTGGTAGCAGGGGCCGTGAAACAGTGGAGATGAAGAAGGGAGTGAGACAGACAAGTAGCTAAGTACAGTCCTTGAGGCAGCGTGTGACATCTGATGGGAAGGCCTCTCTCTCTGGCTAAGGCAGAGTGGGGTAAGGTGTCTTCTGGCAACGTCATACCAGGTTTTGACCACTGCTGTTTCCGCTCTGAGGACTTTTTCCTGATACAAATTTTTTTTTTTTTCTTGGCATCTGACTCTTTCCTTTTTTTGAAAGTGTCTTTGTAATTTCCAAGTTCCTGTTTAATGATGGTTTCACTGTCTTTAATGTGACCCATTTGGGACAAACGACCTCCAGGCAGTTTTATGCATTGGTGCACACACATACACAGACATGCAAAATTTACACTCACATTCTTGTATTCTGATTTAATTTCTCATTGTATAGAAACATACCTTCCTTTCCTTTTCCTATTGGAAAGAGCGCTGAAGAATTACCAGAAATTTTTATTTGAAATTCAGTAGTTATTTAGCAGTAAAGAGAAGTGTCAATGTAATTATTTTTTTAATACATTGAATTGCAGTAATCCTAATGCATCAAAATAACCAGAATACTTTAAAAGGATTCTATACTTCAGTTCACTGCCTTTTAAACACAGAATGCCTTATTTTCAAAAACTGTGGACAACCTTACTGTCTTAATGTTAATCCCAAAATTTAAAGTGTGATTCTAAAAATCGAACTCTAAATGTTTTCTTCAAAGTCGCATCAGAGAAAATATTGGAAAAAAAAAAGCGGCTTGAACCTGTAGTTCCTACTTTTTCACCTAGAACACATTGATTTTACTTATTCTTCTCCCATCCTTGTCACTTGAACTTCGTGTTTCAGTTTCCTCATCTACAATAAAGATAAAATTTCTGGGATGATTTTCTTTTACCTAAATATGTCTCAGATCCATATCCTGACAGTGGAGGAAACACACTGTTGTGATGACATAAAAATATATAAGATTTGCAATTATCAAGTCTAAGACAGACTGTTGATGTAGATCTCTGCAGGAAAACTTGTACTTAACAAATGTCAATAAGAATAAATTTATCTGCTGCATCAAGAAGAAGCGGTATGCAAGTTCTTCTTGAAATTTGGAAGCATGCGAATAATGTTCACACAAGAGGTTACCTCATAACTTAGATATCATTCAAATAATGAAGTTCTTTATTCTCTGATGATTTCAGTAGGATTCTGTTCAAAAACAACAAAAAAGTGGCAGAAATACTAAAAAGCTCTTAGAATATAATTAACCTCTTGGATAAGACGTTTTAAAAATCTCAGTGAAACTGATATGGAATTATCTGTAACTAGTCTCACATAATCAGGCTATAATCCATTTTACTAAGAGGAAATAACTTAAATTTAATTAATCTTTTCAAGAAGATTTGTGAAAAATATGTTTTTCAGTCTGGTTTTGATAACTAAAATACATATTCTGGACATAAAAGTACATTCCCAACTTTCATAGGCGTTACAAGGAGATCTGTATTTGCTTCTAGAATGCCATCAGTGAAAATAAGAGTGGTTTTTATGCTCAGAACGTAAAAAGGTACTTTTTTCAATCTTACACCTACTGATTCTATTGCCAATAGATCACCATGGAGTCAGTTTAGTGCTGTTATACACAAAGGTGTCTTGCCAGTAGTAGCTAATTTGGTCATGACATTTTGGGGCTGCATAGGATGGCCAGGAAAGCAGAAACACTACCAACAGCCTGTAGAAGTGGGGTAGTCTCTGATGCGTGTTTAGGAACAAATCTCTTACTATAATAGATCTAAACTGTCTCTAAACTGAGCCTGGGGTTAAAACATACATGCAAAAATGACTGCTATTCTCTGAATATAAACACATCAAGGAGACTAAATTACATGCTTCAAATCCAGTGGAAGTCTTCATTGCAAACCTGGTTATATATGCCGGAAAATATTCATTTTAGACTTTTTCTTTAAAAGAGAGAATCTATTCTTTTAAAGCCAGACTGAGTCTAGAAAGATGTTTCTATGCTATATGTCAAGAATTAATGAAACTAGTTGTTTCTTATGTAAACATTTGCCATACTTTTAATGATGCTGCTGCAGGTAACTACTTCTGTAAAAACTTACCAAAGTAGCAATTTTTCAGTTCTGGAATCTTCGCATGGATCTATTAATACAGAATTCCTGGGGTGTAAATATAACTTTGCATTAACTGCCGCTGCACTGACATCTGAAACCAACAGTGAGAGAAAATTTATGTATTAATGTTTCCTGATGAATATAAATGAACATTTCTTTTCTCCCCCCTCTGGCAAGAAAATGAAATCAAAAGCAGTGTTCCTCAAACAGAAATCAGTACATGTAAAATGCCAGGGTTTTCTAGTAAGAATTTTCCTAGAGGCAATTAAAAAAAAAAAAAAAAAGAAAAGGATTTCCCTATGTCTTGGGGACATTTAAAAATGTTTCTTTTGTCTTGGGAAGATGAAAGAATTCTCTGCCTTTTAGACGTATTTTTCTTCATAGCCTGGGATACTTATTTGACTTTTAGTCGTGTATTAGGACACATTCTCCTTTTTCTTTAAAAGCAACTGGTTAGTAACAAATTCGACAGCACAAAATCATCTTGTTAACTTCAAAAATATTTCTTTTTGGTAAACTTAGCAGTCATTCAATTCAACAATTATACAATAGGCATTTCTTTACTTGTAGTTTAAATCAGTGAGAGATACGGCTCCACAAAACCTAGCATCAGATGCCTATCTGTGTTTCAAAAAGCTTTATATTTATTAAATACAGTCTGCAACCATTAGTATGAAGCTAAAAGGCATTATTTATGATTCTTAACAGTTCAACTAAAACAGGACAATAATAATAGTGAAAGTAAAGTAAAGGACACATTTATAGTTACATAAAATACAGCACATGATTTTAGAACTAAAATTAACTCCTCAGCAATTGCCCACAAAAGGCCATTAAAAAAAGTAAACCTTCAAAATATGATTTAAAATATTATTATTAATATTATTAATATCTAGGACCTTTCTAGTAGCATATTTTACAGGAAAATTTTAACATTACATTTTATGTGTATTTTTACTATACTAATTTCCAGTATATATTTACTAATGAGTAACTCTGACCTGAATCACAGGTGAGCAACAGTTCACGTGAAAGTATGCTTGACCAGAGATCATCTAGGATAATTTAGAATTACTTTTTATTTCAGTGAAGCCAAGTCTTCTTACAGAGACTGCTCTTATTTTCTGAAAAGTTGGGTGGTGGAACCCCTGACATTTGAAGCAAGGTTAAACGGTTGAGGATTTTTCCTGTTCATTAGTATTAACTTATTGTGTTACATGAGGAGAGAGTTGTGCTAAACACAGAAGCTTTATGTCTGTATGATACAAAAATTTGGTTGACACTAGGGAAAGAAACATCCTGAAAAATGTATATGTAATTGCAAAAATTAATGGTATATTTTGATTTTACAATTCTCACAAACCTTTTAATATTTAGAAACAAATGTCTGAGCTACAATAACTCAGAAAAAGTTGTGTTTGACTTTGAGCCAAAACCCTTTGAAACTCAAGTTTATCCAAAATGTCAAGCTCAAAACTGCCACTGGACAAGTTCATTGTGTCCCATCTTTGTTTATCTGTGATGGTAGTTTAAAAAACATTGAAAACTGATAATCTATCAAAACTTCAGGGAAAGGTTTAATTATGGTGATTTTATTTGTTGGCCTCAGCTTCTTTGATTCTTAATATTTACTTTTTAAAGCATCATTTAAATCGTTAAGTGTATTAAATGTTGCTTGTCTCTATAACAGACAAAAATTATATTAAATATTTTTATTTATGTTACAATAATTTACAGAATATCATGATGCTGATTTTTAACTAGATTAAATATATTAACCATAAGAACGTCTGGTAGCAAATTGGAATAAATGCTGAAATTCCAATAAACCTTTTGCCAGCTTGTAAAATACTACTGTTTTTCCTTGTGTAGACTTCTGCAGTTATTATTTTAACATCATGCCTCACAAACAAATTAAGTTCAACTAAAAATACACACACAATAGAGGGAAAAACATCTACATACTCCACAGAATTAGATTGTTAAAAAAAAACTGTCACTGCTGTCATTTATGTAAGGTAATCAATAATGAAAACAGTTGGAAAATAACATGGAGACTTATCTTATGGGAATGATTTCAGGAATCATTAATCTTATTTTGTAGATAAATAAACAGGGCAGTAGTGATAAAGTGGTTTCTAAAAAAGTCTATAAAAAGTTAAGTGGCAAGTCTAGCTCTATAACCCAGCAATTCTACAGTCATTCTTCTGTCCATTGCCCACTGCTCTTCATTAATTCATGTCTTATTACCTAGCCTGGTGACAGAGCTGAAGTTTGCATGTTGTGCTAGAGCACAGCCTTAAAGCAATGCCCCTCAAGGGAGGACACAGCTGACCCAAGTAATGGGGTAGTAGCTATGTAGCTCCTTCTTCAGCATACACTGTGGGGTGCAGGCACACTACTCTGCTGTCAACAACATAGTGTCTACTGCTCCTCTAACCTCCCCACGCCCATTAGGGAACGGGAGGTAAATAATGCAGAAAACTAATGTAGAATGTAAAAAAACACCTGTGGTAGCGCTGATTCAATGTGCTAAAGCAGTATCCAGAAGCTTGCTGGCAAAGGGAAAGTCAGTGAAACAGCAGGAATTACACAATTAGTATGGTAACCATTTCAGTATTTCTCTTTCAGAACAGCAACAAATAAAGAAGGCACTGCTCCTTTCAGTGTCCATCAAATCGACTGAGGATGAGGTGTTAAAATCTATGTAAGACCTAAACATATTTGTTTAATTTTCTGCTTCTTGTCATGTTGATTGTTCATATATTGTTTACAATATTATTTAAATTTCAGCATATATCAAGTTTCAGATCAAAATTTCAGAGGCTATCAGCACCAGCTGAAAAAAGACCCTACTACTAAAAACTAGTTTAAATTTCCTCCTATTCCTGAAGTCAAGAGTTTTCCTGTGAATGAGCTTCATCCAGAACTCCTGAATTTATGTTAAAAAGAAATGAAAAGGAAAAGCACTTCCTTCATACCTCCAAGCAAGCATGATTTTCAGATTTAAATCTCATGTCAGAAGGCTCTGTCCACTTCACCTTTATCTTTCCTACACTCATGTTAAGAAAAAGTACTTAATTATTAAACACTAGCTCTTTATTTGCACTGTAGCAAAAAAAAAAATATGGTAGAATATATATATTTGAGATGCCTCAAACTATACGACCCAAACTGACAATTCCTCTGAAGGAAAGATAAGTTTACCAAGATGGTTAGGCCTGCTAAATAAATTTTACAGGCAAATCATTATCTCCTCTCCCTTCCGGAGGAAAGGTGCTTGTATCTGGTATTCTTTGTGATTCATTATCGATATATGTGTATCTAGAGATAGTAGCCAGAGGTCAACATGCAACTTACTCAATATCTAGTAAGTTGATGATTCTCATCATCATCTTATTTGAAATGTAATTACATCTTCTTATTTGAAATGTAATTACTGTTAATGGCAAAAGCAATCAAAAGTCCTTTCCAGTTCAGTATTCTCCAACTGAGCAGGCACAGGTAAAGACACTCGCTTCTCCGTTCCCCACATCCCCACTAATAGGATAATATTTATTGGCTAAGCAAATCTATACAATGCATTAAATGGGTATATTAAATTAAAACTCTACGGGAAAGTATTTTAAAAATTCTTTAGGGGAAGAATAGAGAGAAGGGAAGGGAAGGAATGAGGGAAGGGGCAAAGGGAGGGAGGGTGGAGGAAGGAGAGGAAGGGAAGAGGGAAGGCAGCAAGGGAGGGAGAAAATGAAGGAAGGAAAGGAGGAAGTAAGGAAGGAAGGAGAGAGGAAGGGAGAGGAAATGGCTAAAGTTATATACAGTTACAATACAAAGCACAATAAGGTATAGATACTACTATAGATACTACTACGTATCCGATATGTCTGCAAGTCCCAGCCAGAGCCTTTAAAATAAATGCAGGAACAAGAAAGCAGTGTTGACCTATATCTTCATCTTTCTAATTAGCCACACAGAACATAAATAAGATTGTCTGTAATTATTATATTTTCAGTAATTAATTTTAGTTCTATGGTGAATGCCTTCTGTGGGAAAGCTATTAATCTTGGTTCCTATTAGACATATAAATATTAACCGAATTTGAAGAACTCTACATTTTCAGATGTTGCAACAGCTCCATCTGACTTAACAACGTCCATCAACTCAGGAGAGGTCCTTTATCAACCAGCATGACTACCTTCATTGTATGTACATGCAATCAAACGTTTATCCTATCCAGATCTAGTTAACATCACATTTTAAGTGTCTAACCTATTTTTGCGTAGCAGATGACCATACAATATCTCTGAAATTAATTTCAAGATCTTTCTAACAAAAAAAAAAGGAAAAAAAAAAAAACACAAAAGAACTCCCCCACCTTATTCCAGTTAGAATTGAGAAGTACCTTTTGTATACTGTTTTCTTTTCATGGGGAAGTGGGAGCCAGGAGGAAGGAGATGGTGAAGTTGAAGGTGACAATGATGGAAGGTTACGAACACTTGGTTATGAACAACTCCAGAAGGAGTTCCAACAGTAGAACAGAACTCAAACAGCTGCCAGAGGTATGAGGACAGTGCACCTAATAGTGATTATTGCTGATGTTTCCACTGAGTTAAGCATACTTCAGATGTATAGCTCAGTCTTTCGCTCTTCCCACTCCATCAAATTCTAAGCATCATTCTCAGCTTGGGTGGTGTAGTTCATATACAGCAAAGGCTGAGATTGTGGCTCAGCCTGTGGTTGATTCCTATCAAGGAAATGGAAAAGCTTAGAAACAGGGCCAAATGCAACACAGTATTTAATAGAAGAGACACACAACACTTATGAAAAGGTAAAGATATCACAAAATGGATCGTTAAAAAATCCGTATGAATTTTTGTTCTGTGGAGATTGTAAATGATCTGTATACCTTAACACAAAAGTGAATTTATTCAGGAGAAAGTTATATCAAACTACATATACATTTCAAATTGAAAAAGGTGTTAACAGGAAGCAGAAAATTTCAGTGACATTCACAGAAAATGAGAGGAATCAGTGTGGTATATTTAGAAAGAAGAGATAAAATATGCACATTTCTCTCTTACCCACAAAAAGAAAATGTAAAAATACAATGAATAATGATTCCTTGGAAAATGCCAAGTATTCACAGCTACAATGAGTAGCAAGTGGTGAGAAAAAATATCCTAGATTTTGCTTGTCTTAACATATATGTTTTTTGCATTTTTTCTGCTTTCAGCGTCTGGTACCCAAGACTATCTTTTCAAGACACTGAAGCCTCATTATCTACCCTGTTTTCAAAGACCTCACTTCCAGCATCTCTTCATTTAATATTTTGGAACAAAAATCTGACCACTGTATTGGAAATTGGAGGAAACATGAACTCCTTTATAAACAGCTCCACTTGTCCACCATGCTTGTTTTAAGTCCCACATGTTTGGAGGAGGCAGCTGTCAGTATGTTTCAACATATAATATAAAAGTGCAGATGTTTATAATATTCATTATGGTGCTTAGTACTATTAGTAACATATTTAGTACTACACAAGACCATGAGGTATTCTGTGTACCTCACATTTGTTAAATGTGTCATCCACCACTTTTCTCTCCGTGATGGTTAATTCCCTGCTTATCTTCCCTTGAGGGCTTAATTCAGGAGATTTATCAGGTCCTAAAAGACTCTTAATAGTGTAATGTCACCATCTTCTTTTACTCAAAGGTTTCAGCTCTGGATAGTGTTTTGGGAGACCCAGATAAACAAAAAAAAAACAACCCCAAACCAACAAACCAAAACCAAAGAAAACCAAAAAATCTTCCCCTGAAAACCTCTCTCTGGCCTTTAAAGAACTGAAATCACCTATTTTACAACTAAGCCCTAAAATATAACCTTTTTCTCTGTATCTCTGTCTAGCCTAATATTTAATTACCCTTGCTTGCAGGAAAAGTAATAAATAATTTCATTTTGGAATGGATTTATAGGTACTGTACTACCCTGAGCTAGAAACATCGCAGATTCACCATGCTTTGGGCACAAGAGATATGCATGAGCAAGTACATTTAGTTGTTTATCTGTCGGCTACATAGGAGATGATATCGAGCTCTCCCCTCATGTCCAGATAAAACACCAGTTCCAAAAGACAGGGAAGATCTATACCTGGGAACCCTGGGGGGTGGGATACTTAGATAATGATGGAGAATAAAACTGAGACAAGTCTATTTAAGAAAAACAATCGGTGGCTCTATAATATAGCCTTAAACACACATAAAGGAGACTAGTGGGTGGCAGGATGCCTAAAAGTCAAGAATATAGTAATCAGCATTACTGCAACTAACTCCTTTAGGGATGTAATTTGTTATGATTGAACTGAATTATGTTTCACCAAACAGTTTTGTTTTTTTTTTTTATTTATTTTTTATTTTCTCGTAGGAACAGATGAAAGCCTTACCTCATTGTAGCAGTTTTTTTGTACACCACCTGTTTTAAAGTACACTGCAGTAAATAGGAAGCCTTTTTTTTAGCACCTTAAATATGATGAATCTAACACATTCACTGGCAAAACTAGCAGCGACAATTTTAGGCAAGGCAAGCACCAACTTTTCTCCTTGCTGCTTCGGCAGCAAGTACAACCTCCCACCAGTCAGCAGAGACGGAAGCGTTTGTTGGCCCCAGGCAGCCCAGTTCCCCATCGCAGCTTGTAGTGGTGCACCAAGAGAACAGGCTGGGAGCTGCAGAGGCCATGGCTCAAGCACAGCTCCCACTAACTCTGACAGAGCAGCAAGGCAAACAGCTAACCGCAGTAATGTCATAACTCACTGCAGGTAGACTTGCCATATCAGACTGCTAATTTAACTGCCATGGTGACAAAACTCATTCCTTTATAAAAGTTGCTGGTAATTACAGGACTGCTACGTCAGCTCGGTAAGTTCAAGACTGATGCTAGTAATTCAGATTCACAAAAAAGAAAGAAGTGTAAAGAAATACATGTTTCCATGAGTATGCTTTTGAATCAACAGGGACAATTATGTGAAAAAAAACCCATTGGTTGACAACATATTCCTGAGTCTTTATTTTTACAGTCACTTTAATCTGGTGCCATTGTTAAAGGTGTTCCCCACTTCCTTCTCCCACCTCTTTTTTTCTATTTCCACCCTCCTTTGTGTGCAGACACAAGCACTCAAGCAGGCCGTGTAATACCAAAGTACAGAACATGGGCATTGCTATTTTTTGTTCTCCGAGTTAGCTCTTTTTTTAATGGGAAGCTTGGTTTGTGCAGAAGAGAAGAAACATTTCCTGATATTTTGCCTGAGAAATGATCAATTCTCAGAAAAGAATACTATTTTTCTTTTTTATTTCCCTGACCAGATATTTATTGGTGCTATTTCACTTCTCTACCGCCAAGACACTTGCAATATCAGCATGAGTAGAGACTAGCTGGAGTTTTGAATTTCTACGTACATTTCAGCAAAATATGTGATCGTCACACAGCAATACTTCATATGTAGTGTTGTTGTCACCGTCTGCCTATAGCTCCCACCGACTTCAATGGCCTTAGAACTGAGTTTCTTGTTATCAGACTATGGCATTACCTGAGCAGTACGTCTAGGCAAGGCAGCAATATGAATGCTTAGAAACAGAAATTTACAGTAGAATTAAAGACAGAATTATTCATTTACTGTCAATTCAGTTATATTGCTAAAAAGCACCTTACTCAAATACAGCTTAACAAGTAATGTCAAATATTGTATTTTAGTAGCAATGTCTATGAAGTCCTTTAAGTAATGTATTTTGCATTACACCCGAGTGCTGTACTGTTGTGTTAGTATTTGAATATAAAGGTATAATAAATTTTTTAATTTTATTTTGTAGCTCCTGTGGTGCACTAGCACAGACTCATGTCAAAAGGAGTTTAAACAGTTCCTTTTATCGAGTTTCTAAGCAGGATGTGTATATATCCAAGTTCAGAGAAAGCAGAACCCTATGAATATATCCAAACTATGTGTGGCAAGCAAGCCTGAGCCTTCAAGAAATTTAAGATGATTAGCAGAACATAATTTCCAAGATACAGTAAATCTGGAATGAAACTTTACTCACTAACAGCTAGTGTTAAATTTCACACACAGATTACACATTTCCACAGTAGATGTAGCTTTGTCCTGCCCCTTAAGAGCAGAAACACTTTCCTGTAGATAATATAGTTGTGTACTGTGTTCTACTGCTATGTGCATTGTATACATTTATGTGAGTACTTACAAAACCACTGCTAGTTATCACAATTGTAGATTATGAATTAGTATGGGGTAATGATAAGTAACATAAGTGTCTGGAGTTTATGTTAATATATATATGTTTTATACAAAACAACAGAATGTTTCCCTTAAAGAGGCTGTTGCAATCAACACAGAACTAACTCTAAAATCTATTGCTGAAACAATGCTTAAATTCCAGTTGGACAAAACATTCATAAGGTTGACTGCCTTGCTCTCAGTGTCTTTGGGCTGGACGCAGGGAGAAAAAGCCCCATCAACATGCTGTATGAACGTGTTTTTTTTAAGTAAAATAAATGGGAATAGAAATCAATTGAACAGTGACTACAAACGAAAAATACAATAAGATAAATTGACAGACCAATTAAAAATATAAAGTGCTAATTGAAACATTGGCTGCTATAAAATATTTGCTCTAATTCACTTTAAATATACACCAGTGAGGAAAGGGCATTGCATTTCTCAGCAATCCATACTATTTGTAGTTAAATAAAGTAGTTTGAAAAATACAAATTGTTGTTTTTAAAATAAAGCAAATTTTAATTTTGTGTTAAATACTTCCTGATGAAGTGTATGTTCTGTTAAGGTTAATTCAGTTTGTAATTCCTGCATTGATTTCAGGACTAGTATTCCTTCTCACTAGCTGACAAAAATAAAATACAGTAGAAATTTTCTAATAATTGTCATGGTTTAAGCCCAGGGAGCAGCTAAGCACCACATGGCTGCTTGCTCATACCCCCCACACAGTGGGATGGGGAAGAGAATCAGAAGGGTAAAACTGCAAAAACACAAAGGTTTAGTTGAAGCCACTTTAATAGGTAAAGGAAAAGCTGCACGTTCCAGGAAAGCAAAATCAGGAATTAATTCACTACTTCTCATAGGCAGGCAGGGATTCAAACATCTGCAGGAAAGCAGGGCTTCATCACATGTAATGGTTACTTGAGAAGACGAATGCCATAACTGCACATGTCTCTCCCTTCCTCCTTCTTCCCCAGCTTTAAATTGCTGAGCATGACATCATATGACATGGAATATCCCTTTGGTCAGTTGGGGTCAGCTGTTCCAGCTGTGTCCCCTCCCAGTGCCTCCGTCCTGTGCCCTCCCAGTCTATTTGTTGGTGGGGTGGTGTGAGGAGCAGAAAAGGCCTTGATGATGTGTAAGAATTGTTCAGTATGTTTTCACACTTTTTTAAACACAAATCCAAAACATGGCACTATACAAGCTACTCTATCAAATTAACTCTATCTCAGCCAAAGCCAGTACAATAATGTTCTTACTGTCTCACATAACACCCTGCCATGCCTCATGCACCACACAGATTTAACATTGGACAGAAAAGGAGATGTCCAAACCGATTAATCTGGAACTCCAGGTGGATACCTTTTGGAAAGGGACAAAACGGATTCTGTCCTGGCAGGGTTCTGTGCATGTAGAAGGTAATTCCTCCTTACCTTTCTGTATATACATATACAATATATGCATATATTATACGATATGTGTATATATTATATATGTAGATAGTACATATATAAGTACATAGTACACTTTCAAGGACATGCTTCTGAAATTGAAAAAAAAGATGAAGCCTTTCAAAAATGCCAATACTCAAAGGCAGAAGAAAGAGGTGTGGTCCATGTGAGTACATTGTTGCATCACTGAGTCTCATCGTAATGTAACTAAGAGTCTACAACACAGGATCACAGAATGGTAGGGATTGGAAGGCACCTTTGGAGATCATCTAGTCCACACCCCCTGCTAAAGCAGGTTCACCTAGAGCAGGTTGGACAGGATCGTGTCCAGGCAGGTTTTGAATATCCACACAGAACGTAACTCCACAACCTCTCCGGGCAGCCTGTTCCAGTGCTCTGCCATCCTCAAGGTAAAGAAGCTTTTCCTCATGTTGAGATGGAATTTTCTGTGTTCCAGTCTGTGCCCGTTGCCCCTTGTCTTGTTGCTGGGCACCACTGAAAAGAGTCTGGCCCCATCCTCTTGACACCCATCCTTTAAATATTTATAAGCATTGATAAGATTCCCCCCTCAGTCTTTTCTCCAGGCTGAACAGACCCAGGTCTCTCAGCCTTTCCTCATAAGAGATGTGCTCCAGTCCCCTGATCATCTTTGTAGCTCTCCACTGGACCCTCTCCAGTAGCTCCCTGTCTTTCTTGAACTGGGGAGCCCAGAACTGGACACAGCACTCCAGATGTGGCCTCACAAGGGCAGAGTAGAGTGGGAAGATGACCTCCCTTGACCTTTGGGCCACACACTCTTTTTAATGCACCCCAGGAGACCATTAGCCTTCTTGGCCACAAGGGCACATTGCTGCCTCAGGGTCAGCTTGTCCACTAGGACTTCCATGTCCTTCTCCACAGAGGCGTCTTCTGCAGAGCTGCTCACAGAGACCTGTGAGATCCATTCACCTGGAGGAGAGCTTGTGAAGGGCAACATGGGTCCCAATTGATAAAATGAGTTGTCTGTGCCTTCAGGTGGAGGTATCTGCTACTGAACTCCTGGCTGGCAGAACTAACAAGAAAGATAAACCTCTGGATATTTGAAATGTTCCTTTCTACTTGATTAGTAGAACTGGGTTAATGAGACACTGATTTCTTGTTGGGACATAATGATCAGGTTGTCAGCACCCAGTATTCTCTGACACAAAACAACTGTTGCCTATTTGTGCACTCAAGGCCCTGACACAAATCAACAGGCAAACAGGGCCTCAAGTTGCAGGAAAAATCTATCTTCAACTGCAGTTCTGTAACCCTGATCACTCTACTTAGGTACCAAAGACTCTTCTTTAAGAACTCAGGAGATTCAGTCCTTTCTGCCAAAAAGCAATGCTGCTGCTCTTAATTTTACAGCTTGATGGACACAGTTATGTGTCCTACTATCATCTTCTCACCGAGTGACTTAACTACCAACTTCACTGTTATCCTGAACTATGTGCTCAATGCTCCCTCAGTACTCGTACTGAAGATGGCATAACTAGTGACTGGGACACAGAAATGGGAAAAAAATTATCACAACCGCATAGCCTAATGGTGAAAGCACTCCTCTGACAGCCAAGGAAACCTGGTTTCGTCTGTGCCACCAAATATTTTTTTTTTTGCACAAATGTTCCAACCACTGAGCTACTAAATGAAAGCAGATAATACAAAACACACTATTTGTGGTTCCAGAAAGACATCAAGCCTCTCGTGTAAGAATTTCTAGTCATGGTAGTGAATTAACATTTAAATGTTTTAACTTCTCAGGCCAGGCATCAGCTGAACAGGGTTTCTGTCAATCCAACTTTTAGGCTTAGGCACCTAGAGAGATAAATGACTACCTAAATCATTTGGAGGACCCAAAGAAGAGGAATAAATGATAGTTAAAAAGTCTAGAGGTTTGTATATAACAAATTTATGTTAGGCCATAGAGCATGGACAATGACAAAAAGAGGCAAGTAAAAAGGACCTTATGGTATCAATAAAATTTTTTAATTTATGTCACATTGAAAAAGTATCAATTTTTAGAATTCAAACTTCTGCTGCAATTAGTTCCTTGCCTTGCATTTCCTATTTCCTCATTCCTTATCTACTGCATAAAATATGCCATGAAGTGAGAGTGACAGTGCTTACCTACTATTTACTGTAAACAATCACAGTAAGCTTTAACTCTTCCTCTGCATACAGGATACCTTTATAGCTTTTCCTCTTGAAATCTCATCCAGCTCACATTACTGAATATATTGCTCTTTAGAGGGGGAAAAAACAAAAAGATTTATGATATTGTGCCAAATTTTGAAGGGTAAGAGATTCAAGTGCCACTGCTCTTGCAGTTATTAGCTCTTGGATCACGTCATATTAAAAAAAAAGGTAACTGTATACAATTGCAATGATCATCTGAAGCAGAATTGTTCCTTGATGTTGTAAACAGCTGTAGTAATGATTAAAGATGGGTGACAGGTTATTTGTCATCATGTTAAAATCCATTAAATTTCTTTTTCATTTCATACTCCCAAAAAAGGAATTAAGGAAAAAATGCTCACTGAGAAACTACTTAGGAATTCCAGTACCACTTTAACACCTTTTCTCTGTAATTTATTAACATGAGAAAAGTTATGGATAGTACTTAGCAATAGGCATAAATCTGAAAAAGAAAAAAAACCCATATTGAGCAATATCATCCACATCAACTTGTCCTAAATTAATAATGTAGTAGTAATTACCCAGCTAAGTAACGTACTTGTGTACAATTGTAATGAATTCCTAAATTAATTGAAGACGTGCACAAAGAGAAAAATAATTTTGTCTGTTCTCCAATATGTTTCACACAATGTTCAGGGGTAAAACACATGTATAGTAAGTAGAACTGATGGGAAAATTTCTGAATATAAGCAATTGGAGGGGTAAGGGATCTTTCCCTTTGTTCCCTCTGGAGCTAGGAGGACTACTACTGTGTAGGTAAGTAATATAGGTCTTGTCTGTGAAAATAATTCCACTTCTCCACAACCTGTTAGCATGGTAGAGTTGCATGCTAAAATGGCAACATGTCTTCCAGAACACCATCCCTCCTAAGTTTATCACCTGTAAGACTGAAGCATTGCTGGAGCGGGTGAGCAACCTTCTGCATTTGTGTCTCCAAACACATCAGAATTTTTTGAAAGCTTTTTTTAATCAAAATCCTTCAGGGTTGAAGACCGTTTGCCATGCACTACTCTTCTAGTATCTCTTAGTTTCCAGGCATCTCCTATAGATCTCTCAAGCACATTCCTTCCTGCTACATGAAACAATGTATTAGATCACATTATGATACAGGACATCTGAAGTTTTTGGACATAAACTGGGCTGTTAAGTCACAAAACTCACTAGCTGTTCAGTGTGCTTTCTTTATCACTTGTTTGTGTCTCAGTTGCAGTGGGATGCAGATCAAGGTCAAACCTCATTTCTGCTCACCAGCAGTCACAAGGAGTAGTAAAATGGGAGATGGGCTGCAGTAATGTACTGCAGCTGTGGGAGACTCTCTTGTCATAGGATTGGTGAAGATGGGAAGAATTTATTCGAGTCTCTTCCAAAAATGATGGGACCTTAGATATCGGTTGCTACAAAGCTTGACATAAAATCGTTTCCCCAGGTCTATTGCTCTGGACTGTCATGCTGGAAGGTTACTCCAGAGCACAATATCCCTGATAACTTCATATCTACTTAGGGAAATTCACATTTACTACTGTTTCTAGCTTTTAGATTGATAAAAACTGCTTGATGTATTTATTTGCTAAAACTGTTTTAATTCCAGTGACTAGTTGAAGTATTCTATCCAGTTTACAGGAAATGTTGAAAAATTTCTGGTTTTGGTTAGATTCAAAATGAAACCAGGACAAAGATAAAGCCCCAACTTTCACGTGAATTACTAACCTTGGGTTTTGACTGCTTCTGGTAGCTAAACACCTCAGCTGCAGTGCTGAGAGAAGTGGGAAGTATCTAGTTATAGTTATGAATTTCAGGCAGCAGTAAACCTTCAAAAATTGATATGAACTTGATGCATTGGACACTTTGTTCTATGTAAATCCTGTGAATTCTGAGCACAAGTGAAGCATGAAAAGTTTAGTGAAGGCCATAATTTCATATCAGGGTTTCACTGTCACTTGACTGCTTTATGTGGAGTCCCTCAGAACACCTTTAAGCTCTGGAAGAGCAGTTTGCAGAACACAGTGTCAATCTGTATAGAATGCAAACACTTTTTGAAAATATTTAAAAGAAATCTGTGATCCATAAGCTGATTTTTTAAGAGTTCTTGATCACTTATGAATTATTCATATGCTAGTAAATATAAACATTTGCCTGCCTTTAACACAAGCAAGATTATTATCAGCGGATGTTTTGACGTTCACACATGCAGTCTTTGAAATAGCACTCATTATAAATTATTTTTGCAGTAGTTAAAAAATTAGCTTTCTTGAAAGTATTGTAGCAAGACTTTTCACAGTTTTCTTATTAGTGGAAGAAAAATACTCCTTTATTTTGTTATACATTTGTAGGTTAATTCTTTAGCTACTTCAGCCGATATTAAAGCTCCTCAGGTTTCATCTGAGTTCTGTTGCAAATCTGAGAGGGTTTGTTTCGGTTTGGGTCTTTTTTGACATTTCACTATGAGCTAGAGTTATATATAAAATTAAAACTTGTTTCTATATGACTCAAAGGACATAACATTTTCTTCTAGGATTTCTACCAAGCAAGAAACAGCAATAACAGAAATATGATTCTGCAATATACTTCATCAATTTACCTCAGTCAGACAGGTTTTCTGTAACATAGCTTAGGCAGATAAAACCAAAATATGGGTAGTAGCGCAACTGATCTATAATTATTCGCAAGTATAGATTCTGATCCAGCATTCACTTTGTTTCTGCATTATTTAAAGGAGCATTTTCACACTCACCTTCAAACATTCAAGTTACCACATCCCACCTTTTCAGTGCACTCAAGGGGCACATTTAAAATTATACCTACATCTTCTAAAAAATCAATACCAAAAATAATCCTGCAATATTGCTGCAGTTTTTGAGCAATGGGACACTGAGATTTGTGGGGGACTTGGATATGATGAAAACGTGAGTTTGACCTCATGCTTTAAACTCACCTGGAAAATGCTGCAATGCAACTTGGCACAATAGAACGTTCCACCAAACTATCTTCCCTGTATTGCTGCTATGTTCCGTTTCAACAATTTTCTTGGGAGAAGAAAAGTCACCACCGAGGGGAAGAGAGAGAACAATCTTTCTTCATTAGAGAGTGCTGCTGCTCAGCAGCAGATGGATGGCTGCGCAGACACCTCTGAGGCTGTTCTGGAAAAAAAAATAACAGAGAGGGAGGCCACAAGGATAGATGGCAAAGATGGTAGCAATTTGGAAATGGCACACAAAGGAGCAAGGCACAAAATCAGTAACAGTGATATCACCATGTTTTAACATCAGTGAGCACCAGTAATTTTGTTGCCACCTGTCATGCTATAGATTTAGA
Organism: Ibidorhyncha struthersii; assembly: GCA_013398815.1. Taxonomy (NCBI): domain Eukaryota; kingdom Metazoa; phylum Chordata; class Aves; order Charadriiformes; family Charadriidae; genus Ibidorhyncha; species Ibidorhyncha struthersii. Next base: position 356,349 of record VZSZ01010458.1, read on the forward strand.
ATTGCAATACCACATAGATATTTGTATCTCATCTGTCACCACGTTATGGACCATTCTTTGTCTTTTACAGCTGTAGAGGCACCCAGGCTTAGGCACCTCAGTCATGAAATAAGTCAAAGTGTAGCATACCTTGTCCATTGAAAATATTTTCCAGTATCAATGAAAAATTTGGAAACACTATAGAGATTTAGTTTCTGTTTGTACAAAAAAACCCACACTGTACTCACTACATATTCAGTAAACAAAACTTTAAATTATACATGGTTAAGAGAGACGTGGGTGTATGCTCCAGTACTGAACTGAATCCAGGATCCCATTCAGATCAAAAGTCTTCTGTAGCTTTATGGTCATGCAGTTTTGAAATCAAATTATGCAGTGGCTCTGCTTCTCCAATCAATGTAGTCTTTCCATGCCTTGTTTTGCTCCCAGTGCTAAAGTCAGGTCAGACCTGTATGGAAACTGGATGCAGGTGTACAAAAACATTTGCACATGTTTGGTTTTTTTTTTTTTGAAAAAAAAACAAACCAAAACCAAAACCAACAAAATACCAGTGTGACTGTTATTTAGCCATAAATCTATACTTACGAAAAAATAATAACTTGAAGTGAATTACTTTCTTGGAACCCCTAAGCAACAGTGTAGGTTCAGGCTGACTTAGCCCTTGAACTGATCAGCCATTTTCAGACTCAAACTAAGCCTTTTCTGAGTTCCTTTGATCAATCAAACCCCTACATTTTCTTCTCATTTTTAAATTACTATTGCATTTCAATGACACAGTGATTAATGATAAAATACTGAGGGATTCCCATAGAAGTGTAAGACGTTATTATTAAATGCCTACATGAATGTCAAATGTTTTTGTGATTGTTAGTATAAAGACAATATCAAATGAATTAGAGACTTATGAAAAGGTTTTCTTTTCTTTTTTCCTCTGTAGTTTAGTCAATGAAAAAGATCAAAAAGCCAGATTAATTAACAATTTTTAGACAAGATGGATAATGATTCATCAGCATATAATGTTAATAAATTATTCTCTTAGCTTGCGATAAGTAGCAAATCATTATATATTTTTTTGGTAGACATTGTTACAGTATTAATCAAGCTATTTTGTTAGTCACATCAATGTAATAACTTTGGAGGAAAATTATTTCCAGATAGAAGTCTTTAATGAGTGAAATACACTAATTCAACTGAATTATTATATGGATCTTCCACTGAGTCCTAATCAGAAAAAAGTTATGAAGCAGATTTATCTCAGCATTTCTAGCTGTGGAGCAGAATTGTGATCATTCTGCAGAACATTCTCAGCTTTAGGGAAGCAAAGAAAGCAAGCAAAAATTTCTACAGCTCCTGTGTTACTTCTCTGGAGACAATCTGTAACTAACAACAGACTATAAGCTGTTTTTAAAATGAAACAATGCTTTTATAAACGTGTGTAACATCTGTTGGTGATACTCTAGGGAACAATGCCCTTTCTATTCAAGAAAATTATTTTTCCAAGTTTAACAAGAATGATGCATGCTTAAGAAGAAACCTGAAATCCTGAAAAGTGCAACCACTGAGGGAAGCAGAAGCCAGAGGCTACTGTTAAGTACTCAAGTACCAAGTGTATCAGTAAACAGGAGAAGAAGATATTGCAACTCTTCACTAAAAACTTTACAAGGGTTTGGTGTCTGCTTTCCAAGAACACAGTGCTGGCTAAATATAAAATATTTAGTTTAAATCACATGTATCTGGACCCTTTTATTATGAGAATAAAGCACCAGTTAGCCTGAAACTAGAGATAGTCTGGTTTACTAGTATTGGGAAAACATGATGCAGTTCTATTAGAAAGTGTTCAAACACACTTGACATGAACATCAATCTGAAATGGAAAAGACCAGTAATTAAGTAGTATTAGAGGCATAAAATATATTGGTGAAAGCAGTGATTTGTCCCCCCAAAAGTCGAGGTACCAGAGGCATTTTGACCTTCAGAACATTTTGATTTAGCAGCCTTGAATAATGAGTCGTGGCTTTTGAACTAAGAGATAAGATGGATAGTAGGTATGAGGAGAAATGCTTTTTCATAATTATTATTCTTGCTATGTATACAGTCCATACCTATGAAGATTAACGTTGCTATTGCTAAGGTGGGAATATAAAACTTGTATTAAGCAGCTCTCCAGGAACAATGGGTGTAGGAGAAGCTTATGTTTCTCTCCACGGACATAACATGAACTCTGCTTATGAAAAAAATAATATACAGCAAAATTATCTGAGTGATCAAACTCCTTATTGAGACAGCCCAAATCCCTTCTGGGTCAGGCACCATATACCACTCTTAATTATAGGCTCAGTTTCAGGAAAAGGCAGTGTACCCACCACTGTCTGCTTCTGTTAGACCACACATCGTCTGTCTCTGTACTGTGAGAGGGCTGGTACTCAAGCACCAGGCTGCTGCTCTCCGCATCGCATGATGCTACCCTCCTTGGCTGCGAGTGTCTGAAAGACATATAAGAATGGTGTCGTACTGTGCATCCTTGGGACTGACTCTAACAGTCAGAATGGTTAACATTGCACCAGGTGTGGCCGCCTCCACTTCCCACACTCCTCCAGTGCTATCTGCACCAGGCTTCACACCATAAAGCACTCCTCAACATACTTGCATCATAAATGAGGGCATACAGACATCTCTTCATTTCACTCTGTGAAAATGAGACTTGGATAAGGCTATAAAACAACTGCCAGGAACTTTGAATAGAAAAGGAAAAATTCATACAAAATTACTATGGCTTTAGGGTCACATAAGGATAAGAGTGAAGTTGTAACGCCTGTATAAACAGTGAGATCGAGTCTTTTGGTCTCTACCCTTGATTTTGTTTCATTTACCAGTATAGAGGCAGACAGTGCCTGTCATTGGAAGAATCAAGAACAATGGATATATATAGTAAAGGTCATCTTGAGTCACACTAAATGCCTGTTTCCATTGTTTCCAAAAAAAACCACAACATGTCAAAAATGGAAATCTATGGAAGAATAAAAAATTGAGACACGTCTGTGACACTTCCCCCTGATATTCTTGCCAATGATTTTCAGTTCTGGAGGTAGAGATGGTATATACGCATTTAGTAGTGTCTTTGAACTCCTCCTCCATGAGTTTTCCCAGCCTCTCCTTCAGCCCCTGTTCCTTTTAGTGTTTCCAACATGCTTTGGAGCAGTTCCACCGGCCTACAGCTGCTGCGTGAAGAACTTCTTCCCTAAAACTGTTTTTAGTCTGACTCCTATTAACTTGATTTATGCCTCCTTTTATTTTGGACAATTTTATATTTACAGTGCACTGTCAATCCTTACCCAACCTCTCCCAGGCACTCTTTTTTAAAGAGCTCTTTCTTAACCTCTTTCTTTCATCATTTTTTTTCCAAGCCTGACAGTCTTATCTTATTTCATTCTTTCATACAAAGAAGCAGTTCCATACTTTGATAATCCTTGCTCTCTTTCTTTGAACCTTTTCCAGTTTTTGTAGACTCAAATGGAGGTTTCAAATGGAGGAGAGAGGGTGATGCCAGAGAATTATGCAATGAGATATGATGTTCCCTATTTTATTCTTCATTCCTTTTTCAGATAATTCTTAGCTTTTATTTGCCTTTTTAACCACCGTTGAGCTGACATTTTCATAGAACCATTTATTATAACCCAAGATTGTGCTCCTGAGTGATAATGGCCAGTTCAGGGCCCATTATGTTGTATGTGAATGTAGATCTGCTCGTTCCCATACACATGGCTTGACATCTGTCTATAGTCAGTTTCTTCTGCCATTTTATTGGCCACTCATTCAGCTTCCTAAGTTTCTTATGCAATTCTTCATAGTCTGCCTTCATTTTTACTGCCTTGAATAACAGCAGGAAACTTTGCCACTTCACTAATCACTTGCTGTTCCAGGTCATCCATGAATATCTTGAACTGGGCAAGTTCCAGCACAGATCTGTGTGGAACTCACTGGTGATTACACTGCAAAAAGTATTTATTCCTACCCTCTGTTTAATCATTTAACCAAATGATGAAATAAAATGAGGGACTTTATCCCTTATGCTGTAACTTCTTAGGTTCTTTAAAGATTCATGTGGAAAATTGTGCCAGAAAACTTGTTGAAGTCCCCGTAGGTTATATCAGGCAGAATACCTTTACCCATGTGTTGAACTTTCAAATAACTCCAGTATGTTTATGAAGTACGATTTCCCTTCAAGAATCCACTTCGACTCTACCCGAGTATACAGTCTGGTTTATCCATGTGCTTACTCATATATGCCTTATTATAGGCTCTACTAATTTGTTCTGTTGAGCTATCAGGTTTATGGACGCTGTATTTCTTGGAATTTCACCTGGGATCAATTTAAAAGGCACCTTCATATCTGCTAAGTACCTCAAGTACCAGGAGAATTTAAGTAAGAAGATGAGAACTCTCGGGTGCATATCGTTTGATCCTGGCAAATTGTCACTGTTCATTTTATCATTGTTATAGCTAATTTTATTCCACTTAATGATGCCTAGCAGATTGTCCTCTTTCCACACAGTTTCTGGTGTGTCTGCTATTTCAATATTCATGTTCCTTAACCTGACCACTTAGACTTTGTATTGTTAGTGTACAGGTTTAGTTCTTTTCTCAGAATCCTTTTTAAATCATACTCTGTGTTTGACTAATAACATCCTGTACTCTAGCCTTCAAGTAGGCTAACAAAATTTCCATAACATCATCCATAATAGATATGTCATCTCCTGCTCTGTGCTATTCTGTACTTGTCACGTTTCTCCTATTCTTTCACTGAAAAGCTCAGTCTCAGCTTCCTTGACGTTAAATGCTAGCAGCTTGGTCCACTTATCATTCAGATGAAGTATATCTTTCCTGCATGACCATCCACTATGCTGGAAGTGTTCCCAGTTTTTGATGCATCTGAATCCTTACTACTGGCTTCTCAGCCCAGCATTAAAAGTTCACCTCTCTTCCTCTTCTTTGGTCCCACAGGAATTACTGAGGGCACTGCAAACACTGGTTTACTGGGTTTGGTATTCTTAAAACATTCTTAAAGGTCTAAATTCTACTCCTCCTCTTCCAGTCTCTCTCCTGCATTTCTCTCTGCTATTTTTATTCCCATGCGCACCAGATACAGATGCCCTCTGTTGTTTCCTAGCAGTTGGTAGAGACATCTCACAGGGTCTGACACATTTGTGCACTTGGCAAGCAAGTCACCATGAAATTGTCTCTGCAGTCACCTACCTAACTTGCTATGTTTCTGGTAGCAATTTCCCACCACTGCAATCTGTCTCTTGATTCCAATAGAGCCTCTGCTTAAAGATGACTGCTCCTGACCAGGATCCCTTGTCCTTCACCCACCTGATGCCTCCCCCGCAGCCCCCAGCTGGGGCTGCTTCTTTGGTCTCGGTCCCTCTGTGCCAATCTGAAGTGAAACTATGAACCTCTCTGTGCATCTGTGCTGTTCCTCAGCAGTACTGGGTTTGCTGGCTTGAAAAAGAGACTGATTAATTAAGTACCTGAAAAACCTCTTGAAGAATCTCTCCAGACTCTGAGGTCATTCAGTTCAACCACTCTAGCCTCAGAAGGTAAGAGTTTTTTTTTTCTGTTAGAGTTACAACTTATGTACAGTATAAGCACATCTACTTGTCCATGGAGAATGTATACATTCATATGATACTGGTCACAGTAAAATGGTCCCTCCCCTTCAACTTCCTGCTGGAGAACGCCACGTCTACTTCTCTCTGAAAGGATGAGAAGTTGATTCCTAGCATGAGTATACAAGTCTGATTTAATAATTAGGTTTAAAAAATTAACTAACCTTTAACTTTCCCCTAAATTCATACACGGTTTTCACAGTTTCAACCTAACTATAACTATTTTTCAGCACAAAGTCTTCACACAACAGACTAAACCAAGAATAAGTTAATCAGCTCTTCATCAACGTAGAGATTGCAAGGGCGACCCAAGTATTTTCCCAGAAATCTTAATCACATTTGCAATATGTCATGAACTTCTTATCTTTTATTAATACATTTATATTTTAATCAAACTCAAATTTGAAGACTCCAATACAATAGAAAAGAGAGATTTTGAATTTTAATTTGAATGTAGATACGATAGTCAGTTTACCGTGTTTCACGAAATACACAGTATGCAAACTGTATCATCTTTTTGGAAGCAGGACTCACATACTTCTGTTCAGTGTTGAGACTGAGGTTTAAAACAAAAGCATATTCATCTACTGCCAAAAATGAAGCTGCAGTTATATGAAGCCAGATAACACACTTTCCAGAGCTGTGAAAACGACAAAAGAGACCTCATAATTTTCACACAACACCAAATTTTACTTTTAATATTTTCACATTTTTTTTATTACTAGTATTTTGTTTTCAGTAATGATTATGATTTATTTCTATCTCAGTTTGTGTACTCTGTGATTTGTTACTTCAGCCCCTGAATAAAGAAAAGAATGATTTGAAACAGCATTTCTCTGCTGGCATCCTGGATGTACCGCTTGCTTCCAACAAATACTCACTGTGTTCATTTTCTGAACATTTTTACAAGCACAATGACAATGTGTCTTTTCAAAGTGGCTTTCTTTGAGATAAATTACTTTGCCTTCCTGTAGTTCTGTATGATTTGTCTGTGAAGAAGCCTGGGAAACTCATATAAAGGTTACTATATAAATTAGGAGTGTGGCTACAAGATTTATTATAGATATTTTCCACTTCTTTCTGTAAAACATAAATGGTTTCACTGAATACTAATTAAATAAAAGGTCTCTTTCTGTAAAACATAAATGGTTTCACTGAATACTAATTGAATAAATGGTCCACATTATTTATTGTAACCACTTAAGTACAACCAAAAAATATATTTTGTGTCATTAGGATTAAAATGCTGATTAGATTGCTGAAGATTTCCAGGGAGAAAATCCCAGTGAAAGTCTCGGATCATTTCACGTAACACTCATGACTTCATAAACCCCAATAGTATATTAAAATATTATGTTAACAGAAAACGTCTGCTTTATTGTGATTGAAACACCCCAAAACTTCAAGATATGTTTTGAGTAGAGGATATGCTTGGTCTATTTTAATCAAATCCTGTCACAATAAAGGGTGGAAATAGTTACTACAAATCTCGTCTGTTGGGGTTTTTAAACTTATTTTCTGAGAAAGACACAAACAGAAAAACTAGAGCAATTAGAAATAGAAAGAGATTTTGTGGTTGCCATCCAATCAAAAAAGGCAACACTATGATTTACAAAGTATTTGCAGTGGTTTTTAATCCCGTTCTCTAACAGGATGCCTCTCCATTGGTGTCATTGAAAGTAAGCCACACTCCAGTCTCATTCTTATAGAGCTTTTATTGATACTTATCTTAAATTTTTCTTTTTAAGGTAAGTAAATATTAGTCATAATTACAGGTGAATATATCACCTATACAACTCATTCCATGTCCATGTTGACATTTTTCCAGATGCTGTGCACAGGCAGTTACATTTCCAAACTGCACGTACTTGTATCTCATTTTCCCCACCAAAATTTACCTACATAAGATAATTGTATCACCTATATTGCCTTTTTATTTGATCATTTGACATTAAAAAAAACCTGCACTGTAGAATAGTACTATTCCTATTTTACAGATTGGGAAATGAGGCATTAAGAGGAAAAGCAATTTTTAGACCAATGATAGCGAAGTGATTTGAAGGTAAATTGAAGGATAGTGATATAATCACAGGTGCTCTCCTGTGAAAAGTATATTACCTTTCTATGGGTAGATATAGTAAAGCATAAAGATAATGTCCATTTTCTGTCAAACTAAAGCGGCACACTGTTACACGTGATGTACTGAGATTCTATTTCTTCATTTTATTGTAAGATCATGTGGAAATGTGAGGTAATATATAGATTTTCCATAATTTATGTGAATCTATTTTTTACCCGTCAAATCACAGATTCTTTGAGGATAAATAAAGAAGTAGCAGTTGAGAAAGAGGAAAGGTTAAGAGAATGATTTCATACCTTAAAATCATGAAATATGTGATGCTGAATTCTTCAAAAGAAATTTATGCTTCTTTTTCTCCTGCACATAGGACCCCTTTTTCTGAAGCTTTTTCTCCTACTGCTCTTTCCTTCCTCTTACTTAATAGACACTTTTCCCCCCAAATTTCTCTGGTTTTGTGTATTTAAATGTGTGCACTTGTGACAAGTTCAGATGGATTTGCTTTGAGAACAGTAAGGGTAAGAGATTATAACACTTCTTTCTTTTTTTTTTTCTTTTTTATTTTGAGGAAAGATAATGTGTTATTAGGGTATGAACAATGTTACAACATTTTTTTGTTGTATAACTGAAATGACTCACACTTTAAAATATAGGCAGTGTGTGGAGGTGGAATATTTTGTGAATTAATTTCATATGTAATACAAGAGATTTTATGTGCTTTCAAAACATACTGACGGTCCCTTTTTCTCGGGAAAGGAACAAAGAATTTGAACCCCACTTATATGCTCTTCAAAAATTTATGAGGGTTCAACACAGATCAACTTCACTGTGAGAGGCTGTAAGTGCAGAGGACACTGGGATGGGCCTTTTCATATGAAAGTTCCTTTTATTAATAAGTGGGCATATAAAAAGTTAGGGTCATGTGATAATACCTCATTCTGTTTGCTTTAATATTTTTATATTGCCTATAACCAGCTTCTACCAAACAAAACCAAATCCTGACATTCCTGCTTCCACCTTTTTATCATTCTTATCATGCAGTGATATTAGACTTACTGATTTAAAATTTAACTTTCACTCTTGGCCATTTGAATGTCATGAAATACTTAAAACATTTAATACAATGAGAAAATTTGAAATATTTTAGATAGCAATGCATAAATTGCCTTTCTCAAAAGTTGCTGGCACTGATTTTCCAGACCTGATGCTAGCACAATTACCATTGACTTCCACAGGAGGTTTATTTCCCTGAGGACCATAGTATTGGAATCTAAATAATTAAATAATAAGATTTAAAAGAAGGTGAATTCTGACTTCAGTGATGTATTCTGTGATGTCTTTATCAGGGCCCTGAGGGCAGTAACAGACCTTAACGGTCCTGCCAGCCTCCCCTATGATCCTCCCCCTCCCCCACCCCCACTCCCCAGGGGCTCCATTTAAGCTCAAGCTTCAGAAAATGTTGTTTGGGATTGTCCATGCTGTTCATGTATGCAGAGACGTGGTTAGGAAAGTCAAAGCTTACCTGGAGTTGAGTCTGGCAAGAGATGTCAAAGGCAACCAGGACTTCTATAAGTACTTGATGTACTTGATGTAACACGCTTGATCCATTACACTCCACAGTTTATAAAGGTATAAGCTACTGAACAGCCATAAAGTTTAAACCACCGTTCAGCAATAATCAAGCATAGTAATCAAAGTGAAAATTATATCCTCAGATATTTCTGTGTAGCCCTTTATGGAGTAGATCGTCTTGAGTGCCATCATGCGGCACATACAGGACAACTAGGCGATCAGGCCTAGTCAGCATGGGTTTATGAAAGCCAGGTCCTGCTTGACTGAATTAATTTCCTTCTGTGACAAGGTGATCCACTTACTCCATGAAGGAAAGGTTGTGGATGGCATCTACCTAGATTTAGTAAAGCCTTTGACACCATTTCCCACAGCATTCTCCTGGAGAAACTGGCTGCTCAAGGCTTGGATGGGCATACTATTCCCTGGGTAAAAAACTGGCTGGATGGTTGTGCCCACAGAGTGGTGGTGAATGGAGCTAAATCCAGTTGGTGGCTGGTCACAAGTGGTGTTCCCCAGGGCTCAGTGCTGGGACCAGCTCTGTTTAATAACTTTATCAATAACCTGGATGAGGGTATCGAGTGCATCCTCAGTGTTTGCAGATGACACCAAGCTGGGCAGGAGGGTTCCTCTGCTTGAGGGTAAGATGGCTCTACAGAGGGATCTGGACAGGCTGAATTGATGGGCAGAGGCCAATTGTATGAGGTTTAACAAGGCCAAGTGCCAGATCCTGCACTCGGGTCACAACAATGTCACGCAGCAGTACAGGCTTGGGGAAGAGTGACTGGAAAGCTGTCTGGTGGAAAAGGACCTGGGAAGCAATCGTCACCCTGTGCTCGGCACTGGCAAGGCCCCAGCTAAAATATTGTGTTCAGTTTTGGGCCCCTCACTACAAGAAAGACTTTGAGGTGCTGGAGCTAGTCCAGAGGAGTTCAACGAAGCTGGTGAAGGGTCTAGAGCACAAGCCTTATGAAGAGTGGCTGAGGGAACTGAGGTTGTTTAGTCTGGAGAAAAGGAGGCTGAGGGGAGACCTTATCACTCTCTACAACTACCTGAAAGGAGGTTGTAGAGACATGGAGGTTGGTCTCTTTTCTCAAGTAACAAGCTAAAAGACAAGAGGAAATGGCCTCAAGTTGCACCAGAGTAGGTTTAGACTGGACATTCGGAAAAATTTCTTCACTGAAAGGGTTGTTAAGCACTGGAACAGGCTGCCCAGGGATGTGTTTGAGTTGCCATCCCTGGAGGTATTGAAAAAACTTGTACAAGTAGTGCGTAGAGATATAGTTTAGTAGTAACTTTGCAGAGCTACTTTAACGTTTGGACTTGATAATCATAAAAGTCTCTTCCAACCATAACGTTTCTATGATTCTATTCTATGATTCTATTCATAGAGCTTTGATAGCTATATAATGCACCCTTGTGCAAAACAACTGTCTCAATACAACCTGACACTGCACCACAGGGAGAAACCTCACAAAACATTACTTTCACATCATACATTTATTCACAGGACCCTGATTACATGAACAGGCCTTCATGGCCCTGAGGCCCTGACCAGCTTCGCATGGAGCCTCCACTCACACCTTCTACCAATGGGCCCAGGAGCTCAATTTGTGCTTAGGTTCAGGCTCCCAGACCTGGCCTGTTGGGTGTGTGCCATCTCCAGTCCTGTTCCTGGCCCTGCGTCTGTGATGAAACTTGGACTTACATTGTAGCCTTTTCTCTAATGGAGTCTCCTGCTGCTCCTGACAGCTCCCTGGATGGATGCTGAATTCCTTCCCTTATCTGGGGCTGCTACCAGCACCTAGCTGTGCTCGCCTATCTCAGGTGCTACAGGACTGCGCCCTGGTCAGTACGGACACAGCGCTGTAGTCACTCTCAGCTCCTGGTTCTTCCCTTGAGCAGCAGCCTGGAACCTGTTGCTCTCTGACGTGTATCTCCTATGGTCTATTTGGTAGTTGAATATAGCACTTCTGGATTTGAGCAAGAGGCAGGCAATTAGGCAATTCTGTGGTCAGGTCATATAACAACCTTACATGACTGCATTTTGCATAGAGCTGTAAATGACTGAACCTCCTTCAAAAGAAAAAAAACTTCTTAATAATTATTGATAATGTGCTTTTCTCTTCCAATCAAACAATGAAAATATATTTGTCACTTTGTCAATTAGATACTAGCATTTGAGTTCCATTTAGGTCTTTGCCATAACTGAAGTGACCTTATCTAACCCTTCATTCTGATTTCTGTCTCAAGCTCTTGTTTACAGGTGAATACACTTCAGTCATACCAGTAACTAAATTTTTTCACATTATTTTTGACAAAATGCAATGAAATGACTGACAGCAAAGGAGGCCATCAGTCAATAAAGGTGGAAGGCAGCATAAATGATGCATCACGCTACTTTCCAACCTGTGAGCAAAGTCAAACAGGGCACTGGAAAATGGAAACTGTGCTGAATGAAAAATAGGATATTGTGCATTTGTGCAGAGCAATTTCAGCTCATGAATTTATAAAGGTGTCAAATTGTTATCTAAATAAGAGAGGAGAATAGTTCTGGTGTTCTCTAATTAACTCTTCAGGAGCCGCAAACCACAGTCATTCAGACTTAAAGCTAGATCTAAATTAGCCCTCAGTGGCCATTGCAACTCTTTGATAGGATGGAGTCCTGTAGTAGGATCCTAAATACATTTAATTTTTTAAAAAAAGCAGCCAGATATTATCATCTTTTCTCACAAACACATGCATGGACAGAAACTATCCCTGAAAACAGATCCTTGTAATAGTGCCATTATCTATGACTACTAGTAAAATGTACACCTATGCAAAGCTCACAGGACAGATTCAGAGTTTTGAGTGGGCATTAATGATCTGTCGAACATGAAAACTTCTCTAACCTCTGTATGATTCTCAACATCCCTCAGCCTGATGTACAGTTACATGGAGCAAGATGAATTCTTGTATTGACTTATCAGTTACTTACTTAGGAAGAGATATTAAGGGGAAGCAAAATGAGATATTGAATTTTTTAAAACACTGTCTAGGCCTGAAGCAGAAATGTAGTCACTATATTTCTTGTGTAATGTAGATTTGAGTAAATCAGATTTCTTATACTATCCTGGGAGAATAAGTGATTTCAGACACATAATTAAAATGCTTTTTTAATGTGCCTGCATCTAGAAAATGTTTCCTTCAGGAACATATGGAATTCCTTGCCAGATGAGATCAGAATTAAAAGCTATGATTAGATGAATTTAAGTACAATACATTTTATTTTGGTAAACATAAAAACAAATGAAAATTATGCTTCCTGAAGAACACAATTTAAAAATTATTCAGGTTCTCAACAGTTTCTTGGAAAACATTTTTTCCCAAGTATAAGAATAGAGAAAAGTTATGTATTTACAAAGTACAATATGTCTGCTTTTTGTCAGAATGTCAGAAACAGACTTGTCTGAAAAAAGTTGGTTATGTGGGATTCAATTTTTTGCATAGGAAAAAAAATCCTCAAAAAGTTCTCAGAGAAATTTGAAAATATCTTCCTTTTAAAAATCTAGGTTGTAAGTTAGTGTACAAGCTTGAAGAGCAATTCCAAGTATTATTCTATCTTACTAAAGGCTTAACTCTACCAAGTGGAAATAAAAAATCCATAAGAGAATTTAATTTTAAAATAAATATTTTGCTGGTTAGAGGAACACTTTCTAAGCTATTAATTACTTTTTAGGTATCTTAAACGTAACTGAGTATACAGAGAAGCTAAATTCCATTGAACCTTTACCTAAGAGATGTAGATTATTTCCTTTTTATGTTTTGTTTTAAAAAGTGCAATTGCAGTGCTAATTTGGTCCTGAGAATATTTTGAATCATAAAAGAGCTTTTTAGCACGTGGTTCATCCTTTTGTCATTTACAGATAAGCACAAGTTGCATGAAGGTTTGGATTGTTTTAGTGGTCCACCTGAAAACTGCCCCTGGTTTAGTTCTTTCCTGGTAGGGTTACTCCTGAGTCAGACCAACGAGTCTGTAGAATTCCCTATGGCAGTAAAAGCAACAGAGCTGCTGCAGTAGAGGGACTGCCTCTCATGAGGGTAGCAAGGTTTTAGAACAGTTTCAACTAGTCATGAAACTCCATCTTTGAAAAAAGATAATCATTGCAATCATGCAAAGAGCAGTAATTATAAACAACAAAAAAACAGAGGGGCACGGGTAGACAGGACTGGAGACTTAATGCTAGAAAGGAATGGGAGTCAGCCAGCAGAGAAGAGGAAGTAGAAGCAGCTCTTCAAAACAACTGCTAAAAGAGCCACTAAGGAGCAGCCCTCTTGGTGCCCAAGCCAGCTCAGGTCTGTTTGAGAACAAGTCGTCTAACGATTTGCCTTCTTTCTTTTGTTTAAGTACAGTTACTCTATCTGAAAAAAGTTGGAGATGAGAACATACTTAAATACCTTTAAGGAGAAAGAACACAACATTTGAAATTAAGAGCCAGACATATCCTTTCATAAGTGAAGCAACTAGAAAAGCATCTGTTAAACATTACATGTGTAATATTTCTGAAGAACTTTAGGCAAAAATAGATCTCTCTGATATTGTTTAGACTAGATATTTTTCCTTTTTGCTTTTGTAATGGATAGATAGGATAAATCACTTTCTTTCCTAAGGTAAATATTTTTATTTTTCTAAACGCACTGTTTCCAAAAAGCCACAACAGGATAAGTCATGTAAAACATACCAAATCTGCATATCACTTAAAGTAAATTCAGTGTTTTTTCTAAAATCTCTGTTATTGCACTGATTTCCATAATGTTCAAACATCTTCAAACACGGCATTGAAGAGTACAACACTAAAATAAAAGATGCAGTCTGAACTGCTTGGAAAGTTGTATTTTGGTAAGGATTGATGACTGGTTTTGCTGCTGTCATTTTTTTAAATACAAGCTTATGCTCCTGAAGGTAAGAAATTAACTGGAAAGTAGCAAACTCTGTGATGTTCTTAATTCTTGTGAGAATTTGCTTCCTAATCCTGGAAAATGGAAATAGTTTTGCTGACAGGGGTTTAAGAAGAGATGAGTCATCAGGCAGGGGATTATATATCTATACAGAAACTGACCAGTGACTAAGGATATGAATGAATCAGTAATATTGCATGTGCCAGTGAGCTGGCACTGACTCATCAGGAACTCCACAAAGATTTATCAATGCATTTATACACACACACGTGTGTGTATACACATTATATATATATGTGTGTGTATATATATATTTCATATATATAGCTTCTCTAAACTGAAATAAAAGAAGTTAAATCCAGAATCTTCTCTCCTAGCACAAATGAAGAACTTGGGAAATAAAATGACATGCTTATAAATATTTTAACGTTCCTGTGTCTAAGCCATAGCCTCTTAACAAAAGGCTAGGTTTGTGAATCATTACTGGACAGAATTTTTTGCTACAGTATACCCAAAATTACTTGCGAAATTGAAGTTAATTTTTATTATCTGATGAAAAGGGAGATTGACATTAGCTATCAAAAAAGAATTTACAGTATTAGAAAGCAAAGCCTTATTGTCTGAGAAAGATGCACCTGGTTTCATAACCTTTCTCTGCGCTTTTAACAGTGCAGAATTACGCTGAGACAAGTTTGAAGACTTGGTAATACCAAATGAGTGCCTAATTGTCAGATTATAAGATGACTTTCATTTTCTTCTTTTGGCATAAAATCAAAATACTCATGAAAGATGTAACAGCTTCAACAGAAAAAAAATGATGCACTTCCTTGAAGACTGTCTCCAGGAGTCTAGACAGTATATACTGAAATCTGCTTAGAAGAGTTTGGGTTTCCTATAGCTCTTCAGTAACAGTCTTAGCTACCAGGGTACTTGTTAAAATAGCAGTGAAACCGAAGATCTAGCCTTCCTTGCTTCCAGAGTTTTGTGAAATGTGCTTACTCTTTTACTTAAAAGTACCTCAGATAGGAAGTAAAGTCTTACCTCAGCATGAATATAAACTTTAGTGCCTGCAAAGATATTTTTGATGCTCCTCATTTGCACAACAACTTTATGCCGATTTTGGGTCAGACACCAGAAGGAATAGGGATGAGATAAAGGGAAAACTATCTAAGTAACCCTCAGAACAGAGCTGAAAGCATATATGCTAATTAATATATACATAACTGTTATTTAAAGGATGAAATATCTCAGTATCTCACCACTGGACAATTGACTGCAATTCAAGGGTGCTGTGTTTTTATGTGAGGCCAGCTGAAGCTTCTACTTAAGTGCCCAGTCCCAGCAATCCTTTGCTTGAAATAAGAGCCACTGGTGAAAGGCTGCTGGGTCAGAATTCATCCTTTGGTCCAATTTGCAGATAAAACCACTTACTACCTTCCCTCAGTATGAAGACATACACAGGTTGGACGGGTTTCTTGATATTCACTTTCACCACTTGAACCTCGCCCCTCAAACATTTCCAAAGGCTGATCAGAGACATCTCATTTCACAGTATGACTGTTGCTAATTGTTTAGTGTCACGAATATAAGGTCAGTTTCAGCTCTTCACCAAGAATGTGCTGTTTGTTCTGTGCATTCTGTGTACACACATGATTACGCTATAAACACAGTTTTGGAGGCGTATATTAATCGTCTAACAAGATGTCATTGTCATCCTCCCCCTCTACTCTGCCCTGGTGAGGCCGCATCTGGAATACTGCGTCCAGTTCTGGGCTCCCCAGTTCAAGAAGGACAGGAATCTGCTGGAGAGGGTCCAGCAAAGGGCTACAAAGATGATTAGGGGATTGGAACATCTTTCATATGTGGAGAGGCTGAGGGATTTGGGTCTCTTTAGTCTGGAGAAAAGAAGATTGAGGGGGGATCTTGTTAATGCTTTTAAATACTTGAAGAGAGGATGCCAGGGGGATGGGAGCAGTCTTTTTTCAGTGGTGCCCATTGATAGGACGAGGGGTAATGGGCACAAACTTGAACATAGGAAGTTCCATCTTAACATGAGGAGGAACTTCTTTACTTTGAGGGTGGTGGAGCACTGGAACAGGCTGCCCAGAGAGGTTGTGGAGTCTCCCACTCTGGAGACATTCAAAACCCGCCTGGACGCTGTCCTGTGTAACCTGTTGTAGGTGACCCTGCTCCGGCAGGGGGGTTGGACTAGATGATCTCCAGAGGTCCCTTCCAACCCTGACCATTCTGTGATTCTGTGATTCTGTGATCCTACTCAAGCAGAAAACAAAGTTTTTTTTCTTTCTGTCCACTGTTCTCTGCTCTCCATTTATATCAACTGTACTGAGTTACATTCCACGTCAGATCATTTAAATGTTAACTCTTTGAGAAGAAACTCTAATTCATTCACTCCCGACTTCAGAAACATTACAATTTATTGCCTAGCTTTATTTGCCAAATCACAAACCAAAGAAAAGCCAAGAGAAGTATGGCTAATTTCATGAATGTATACAAAAGTATATGTGACATTATATTAATACTTCTCTTCTTGACAAATGTTTATGTCTCATTCCATCTTAATATCTCCTGCAGTCACTCCTGGATAAACATGCACATTCATTCAGAAAGTTCAATTACATTCCTCATAATCTTCTCCAACTAAAAAAAAAAGGGGATTTAAAGATCACTTTGAGGTCCCTTACTTACACGTCACAGGTTTATGTTCTCCTATGTGTTATACCAAGAGCAGGTTTATCACAGAATAGAACAGATGTACGAGTTCCTCTCAAGATTTCTCTTGGTGGAAGAATCCTAACCTGGCCCAGCTGTACAGTCTAGTAGGCCTTGATCTACATTGACTTGATGGAGGACTTGTTATCCTCAGCTTGGATTTTATTTTTGTAAAGTACCTGTTTCTGTTTGTATCTTGCCTTGTTTAAATATTCCCCCCCTTTTTTTAAAGCGGGTCTTACAAATTCTATTTTACTTTTTTCCTCATCAACATTATGACTAGATTTGTATCAGATATGATTAGATTTTTTTTAAGACTTTTGTCAGTTAATCTTCTCAAATGCCATTTTACCATCTGTTGTTCTACTAATAGAGGACCATTTACTCAGTTGAGATTTTTTCCATTCTCTTTTGCATTTTAAGTTTATGATTAAATTAGTTTAGATTTCTGAGATAGTGTTTGAGATGATGCCAAGATGCCAAACCTCAGAAAAGCACACCCCTCTCCCCATGTTATTACTCTTATGAATCTTTTCTACATGTACAAAACAGACATATTTTTATTTTGCAGGACTGCTAAGCTAGCTCCATAAACTGAAATGTAAAGTGGTTACTCACTTCCTCTGAATATACCCCAAAATTATATGTCAATAATTGTAACCACAGTATCCATGAAACAGAATTTTTTTGTGACCCCAATATTTTGCTAGACATAAGATTTTTTTTTCACTCTTTCATTTCCTGTTTGTTTTGTTGCATAAACATACGTTTATCTGTTGCTTTTAAATTGGACATCAACAGTAAGGATTTTATATTTTGTTAGTTTTTATTTATAAAAAACCCTGCACATTTATTACTTACATTATCGCTTAAAAGGTAGAGAATTAGATTAGAGAAACCTTTGGAGTCTAAGTGTTTGTCATTACAAAACCAGTTCTTCCCTATTAACTTTAAGAAACAGAAGAATTTAATAAAAATGGAATAGTAAAGTAGAAACAAGACCAGTGTGGTGAAACTTCAGAAGAATGGGAACCAAAATTCAGACCTTAATCTGCCCTCCCACAAAAAGATGAATAAATATTTCATGGAAATCTTTGCACCACTCAAAATAATAGTTTTCAGCCTAGCATAAGGAAAGTAGTTTTCAGGCTACCATAGCGATGAAGTAAAATATGACTTAACGTTAGCCATCCAGGAGTCAATTTAATGAATTTTTAAAGCGTAGTTATTGCTTCAGAAGTGCAATCAGCATTACTACTCCACAGTTTAATGCTAAAATACACTGTTGTTCCCTACAAGAAAATATTATTTTTTCACATTTGCTCAGTAGTTAACTATTTTTTGTTCATGTAATACATATAAATGTTTATGTGCTGATACTTGTCCAGTGCAAGCTGTCCCTACGGTAAGTGGGCAAAACAGATCAGGTTGCAAAGCACTGTTTTACTTTAGTTAACCACAGAGTAAACCAGCACATTTGTGGCCTCAGTAGCCATTCTCATTTAGTTTGATGACCAAGTTTCTTCTAGCTAGGATATGTTCTTCAGGATGTGTAATCAACAGAGATATGCGCACAGTGAGTGTTCTCCTAGTTATGTGAAACCAGAAAGATTTGTTTTCAGTTTGTAAAGCGTATGCACTCTGGTGTCAAACCTTCCCAATGTTCAAGGCATAGTATATGTAGGGGAGCACATTTGTTGCTATTTCTGTTTCTCTCAATAAAATGTTGTTTCCAAAAATGAGAGAGATCAAAAGCAGATGGAAGGCAAGCGTATATGTGGACTACTCAACTAGAAAATCTCTGGTTACAGTTGAAATACCTCCCTTTCTTGCAAAGTGTCCCCATATATACATTTTTACAATAGATGACACTAAACAGTTACCAAACCAGCAATACCATACAATCCTACAAAAAAGAGTTGTCCAAGCTCCGTGTGTTTCACAGACCTCACAGTGTCTGTAGATGAAGATGTGACTAGGACTGAGGTCAGTTATGCACAGCAAATGTGCACAACGGAAATCTTGCACAGCTGTCACAGTGAAGAATGTCTATCTGCCTGCTAACGGCAGCATTCTTCTCCAAGAGAGATTTCAAGACAGTCTCAAAGTACATGGGGAAGAAGAGACCAGGAATATGTCTCTCTGAAAACCTGGTCTATTTGGTAAAGGACTCTTGGTTCAGCATCCCAGAGAGAGGTCTTCAGCACTGCAAATATGTTGTGGAGAACATAAGCAGGGTGCAACACTTCAATGGTTTCATGAAAATGTGTATCATTAAAAGTAAAAGGTGTATACCAGTTATTTTCTAAAACTGTTGGAAAGATGTGTGTCAGAACACACACATACAGACATTCGTTTTGCACAAATTCAGCATGTTATCTCTCTTCCTAAATAGGCAGGAGGAAATTACCACTCGAAAACCTTTGACATTTTCCTGCAGCAGCCCTCTGGCCTACAGAGTTTCAAACTTCTAAGATGTATCAGAAGAAGAAAGTCTAGAGGCAAACAAGATAAAATTTGTAAGCATTTTTAATCAAGAAAAATTATTCACCATCACCAGCTTCTCATTACACACAAGAAAACTGGTGCAGATGGGCAATGAAAGGAATCAAGGGAGAACCTCTACCAGTGGCATCCCTGGTTGTTTAGATCACACGCCTGGTGGTGGAAAGTGGTGATGAAACACCTAGATCTAAGAATCTGAGACCTCTCACTGGAAGGGATGACCTGATAGCAGGTAATGTTTGCTGCTGTGAACTTGAAGAATAGCTTAATATCAAGGTGGTATTAAGTGAAAATGATGCTAAGGCAGCCAAAGCTGCTGCTTGATGAACTGGTGCTGCTGGAGAGGTAATTTGCAGAACATCATCGAAAACTTAGCAAGGTATAGTAGCACCAGAGAGGATTTCAGGGTGACCTTGAACAGCCGAGCAGACTCAAAAATACCTGCAGAGTGCTAGGAAGTCTCATTATTAATGGTGATATCTGGAGAAGGCAAAGCGGAAAACATCTTTTGCCTAGGATCCTAGAGTTGGTATTCCTAAGGGCATTGGGGTTCTCTGGAAGAGTCAAGCTCAGTGGAAGGCTTAATCTGTTGCTTGAGTGTGGATCTCCGGAAGCTGAGTTTTCACTTTTGCTTTTATTTGAGAGGATTTAAGACATAAGTAGCTGTAAGACTTTGCAGGCATGTGACCCTCTCCAAGAGGCTATGAACCACAGGAACATGAGTTGGAAAATGAAAGGTGACCTTGCTGGTCTGTGTTCAGAGAAGGCATTGAAATCCAGACAGGCACAGTATAAAAATCTCTATGCAGAGAGAAAAAACAGCAGTGTGCTCTGACTCTGCAGGCTGTTTGGGCAGTACTGAAATGGAAATGGCTGTGCTCTTTCTTTATAGTATAAGCACGGAGCAGCAGCAGGTAGGGACTATAGCATAAAGGGAATACTTCCTGCCTTATACAGTAGGACACAAGCACATAGGTTATTAGACTATACACACGGGTTCACTCTCAAATATTTTGTATTTTTACATGTAACTAAAGATTGGACCTTGCAAGCTGCTAAAACCAGAGAGGACAGGTGTCATGCCAAAATATAAGCAGCCAAAGACTTTTGCTACACATTTAAAACGTTACAGGTAAAGATAAGACACTTTGGTAAATATTGACAAAATCCTGCTATCAGCAGTATTCAATTCCTATTCAGATAAATTTGATTCCATAATAATCTATGGTCTTTCTTACCTTTCAAAATAAGTATCCTTTTTCCAACTAACATCCTACACATAGTTTTTCAGCTTTATGAAAACCTTCCCAGTAACATACATAGAAAATACACAATAGTATCTGTATAATACCATGTTATAATCATGTAGGAAGTCTGGTTCTTTGCCTGTGGGTATTAAACATTGAATTGATATAAAGAGGCAAGGGGAAAACAAAAATGGTGCTCCAGAAAATCAGACTGGAGCAATTACGTTCAAGGTGCATACACTACAAAAAATTCACGTAGAAACATGACACACAGCACAAACAACATCGTAGTGATAAAATTCCATAAATACCAACAAAACACACCTGCAGCAAAGATGATGTGTCCATCTTATTTGTACATCCTGGTAAAATCATACTGAATCAGATAGTGATTAGAGTCACTTTGGATACGCTGCAGTGAGGATTTGAACCTATGCTTTTAAATCTTCTTTTGCATTTCAGGAAAGAAAGCTTTCAATTATGCATCCATTTGTGCCTTACTGTACTACATAATGAATATAAAGTCTCGAAATGCTTCTTGCAGACAAAAATAAACAGCTAGATTTGCAGTGTGCATGCAAGGTTGTAATTCACCCTTAGGCAATGTGCCACGATAAATAGTTAAAAATCATTTAAGTCTTGCTTAAGAATTACTTTGAAATGTTATGCAGTTCCTAGGTTTTTTGCACTGGACAAGTGCCTATAGGTGAAGTTCACCCTAACGCATTTTCTGGGGCATCATTTTTTTTTATTTTCCATACATTTTCATGTACAACTTCTCCTCCTCTTTTTCTTACAAATTTATCCTGTATTATAGTGATAGGGACGGCTCTAGAGCATCACTCAGATCACAGCATAATGTTCATCACTATATATCAAAATGCTGGCATCTCAACTCCCTGACAGCACAATGAATCGAGTTTAACCACGACATTTTGAGTACTACAAAGTTCGCTGCTTTCAAGTTTTAAAGTGCCCTGACATTCTATGATGAGGACACTTTATAAAACAGTTGAATACAATCCCAAATATATTACTATAGAAAGAGTGGACAAAGTACCTTCAGGTAAGTAACCTGAACTGGGTGAGAGAAATGCACTTTTATTAGTTCTATTAGATCTCTATTAGATAGAATCTATTAGATAGATAGAAAAAATAACACAATAAAATATTCCTATATACCAGTGGCAGAAAACCTACCTTACTAGCAATTAAGAATGTGATATGAATTTAAGGAATAATACCTATTCAAAGATCAGGACTGACTGAAAAGAACCAGGGCTTTTGAGGGAAAAAAAAATTAAAAAGAGAAAAGCAAAACTGAAAAGTAATTACACTTAGTGTTATAGGAAAAAGTTAACCAATGAAGAACACTAGGAATTCCAGAAGCGTACAGTAAAAGGAAAGGTTCATCAAATAACATGTAAGCCTGTTGAATCATTGGAGTTGTTGTTCTTATTTATTTTCCAACTTGACTTTTTATGTGTGAAGGACAAGAAAGGCCTTAGATAATTTTTAGCATCAGACCCTTCCTATAGGTCAGGGTTTGGCATTCCCCACAGATATGAATCAGATATGTCTTCTAAGATTTTCTACTTCACACCAAATTTCACATCACAGCCATGGAGAAACATCATGAATGATACAAATTTACTGTGATACTCAAGTAATTTTTGCTTCTGTGGGAGAAAAACTTGTCTTGGGACAAAGAGTAGCACTGGGAAAAAAGAAATAAAAATAGACGTGCCATTCAGATTCTACCTTGTTAAGGGAATCTTCCAACTCAGTCTTCAATACCTTGGATCTAGGAAAGCAGCCATAACTGGAGAAAGGACACATCCTTTTGATTTCTGGGTGTAAGTAGCGTTCACTACATCCACAAACTCATTCTACAAAATATAATTGAATTATATGAGACACATCACAGCAAGGCTTCGTATACTACTACAAACTCCCTCTGCTATAGACAAGAATATTCTCTGCATTTCCTCTTTGATAAATAATGCTGTATTCTCCAATTCACATTCTGTCATTAGTACTATGTCACAGAAACTCAAATTTTCCCCTTGAATTTGTCATATTTCTAGTGAGAACAGGGACTGTCTTTATTTTTAAAGAGTTTCCTAATAAATGTTAACTTTTAATTAACTACCTTTTTTTTTTTTTTTTAATAGAAAAATCCCAGTGGTAGCATTTATTTTGTCACTGAATAGCAAGTCACTTAATGAAGAAAAATAAAAATAACAAGAAGATGTAGAAATCAATGTTCTAGTATGCAACATCCATTGACCCTCAACATGGGGGATCACAGTCAGGAAAAATATGAATTAATTATACAGCATTCCAC
The DNA here is from genome assembly GCA_013398815.1 of Ibidorhyncha struthersii. Lineage (NCBI taxonomy): Eukaryota > Metazoa > Chordata > Aves > Charadriiformes > Charadriidae > Ibidorhyncha > Ibidorhyncha struthersii. The sequence goes on from VZSZ01010458.1 coordinate 379,431, forward strand.
TTTTTTTCTGTGGAACTGAAAGTGGTAATCTCTCTTTCTCTGTTAAGAATAAAAAGATGCAGACAAGTTTTCATTTAAAAAAACCTTGCTTTTGTGTGTAAGGAAAGGTAGTTTTATACAAGATGTTTTAAAAGAATAATCATGCATTTGTACAGGAGCACACTGTAATCCAGACCTATTACTTCTAATATCATCAAGGACTATTTCAACTGTTCTGCTTTTAGTTAATGTCCATCACCCTCAAAGTTCACACTTGCTCAAATGGAGCAGCAGAACATCTTAGCTATAGCAAACACCCATAGGCTCTATTTTTTTATCCAAGAAGGTGAGAAAGGCAAAGTTCCTCCTCATGTACACTGATAAAAACAACTTGAAAATATCTAGATTCAGAGTACCCTACAGCTGCTTCAAGAATGCTTTAAGCATTAAATTAAACCGTTGATGTATCCAGTGCAGAAAAAAACAAGCTTCAGCCTGCATATCAGTTGTGTCACACCAGTGAAGAACTAAGCCTGAAATTTTCTGTCAAAGTACTTCCCAAAACCAAAAGCTTAAAAAGTTACATATCTTTTAGAGGAAATTTCAAAGCAAAGTCTCTGCTAAAAGTGTGACAGTACGTCAAAAAGAGCAAAATTAATTGTACTGCTTCATATTGAGCTGTGAATGACTTAGACCGCAGTACTGGGGGAATATTGCCATTTCACTGATGCTAAATTCAGACTTCATTTAGGCATATGTCATTTATTGTATTGTATTTAAAATATTTCAACCATTTTTTTTAGATCTGAGTGTGGAAGTGGGCTAATACTACTTCATTTCCAATTATGGCTACATACTTCAGTAATTTTCTACTGACACCAGACAGATTGATCAGTTCACCCGGAGTAGTTAAATCTTACAGTAGTTGTTGTTTTAAAGGCAAGTTTTGGATTTTTCTTTTAAGTTTTTGCCTATGTCTTTTAAGAAATCCCTAAAAGTGCAGCACTGATTACACTTGGTTTTTGGTAAAATTTCATTTTCTTTTCCAGCTCTGGTTAGAGCTAGAGAATTCTTTCCTACTTTTGTTTTCCAGTCCTCTTGGATATAACTGTTTTGCCTATCCTGACTCAGTGCAGACTACTTAAGGGTCTTCAAAAAAACCCACAAAACCCTTACAACCCACGTATATATGCAAACACCTGGGTAACCCCTACCAATGACAACAGCTTTTAGCAACAATGAGTCAGACTAGCAGGGGGAATATGATGATATCTTACTGAACTCCAGCATCTCTTTGAAGTTTAAATTCGCCTGGAAATTCAGTTTTCCATTTGCATCACTCATTACTTCTTGAGAAAAACCTTCAGGTTTGAAATCTTCCTTTAATTATTGCATCTTTTTTTTTTTTTAGTCTAAAAACCTTCTATGCATTTGCTGTGAACTGGAATTCCTGACAGCTGGAATTATAATATTAGTTCTTAAAGAAGACATAATAATTCAACATCAAACACTCACTTGAAAACATAATTATTTAATTTATTATAATTCATATCTAATACATATATTCTAAAATGAGATAGTTTACATAATAATTGAAAAAGATTTTGCTACAGGGAACCACAGCAATAGATATAAAGATGTAGAATTTTACTCTAGAAGATGCAGTAAAGCAATTTGTCTACCAGACCTGGACAAGCTGAAGGTTCCTGCCAGAGCAGTTCAATAATATTCAGGGAATCTACTTCTCTCAGACAATCCAGATATAATGGGAAAAAGAATTAGAAAACATGTATATATCATAAGCAATACTTTTTAACAGTCTGCAGGTGACTAATCTGACAAAATCCCCATATTCTTATTGTATCGTCAATAAAGTAAAAGGCTGGGTTTTGAAGAAATATTACTAGTATTTTATACTTGCATGTCCCTTATTCTAGAAAACTGGATTGGGTAACCAGAGAGAAACTCAAAAGTAGTTTGAAAATTCATACTTCCTAGTATGCTTATACTTACTAGCTAACCATACTTCCTAGTTAGCAGTCCTAGCTAAGTCTTCTTACAGTAGACTCTCCATCATATCTGAGCAGCTTAACAAACCATCCATCATAATGGTACACAAACCAGAGGATTCTTACATGCTCACATAACACTCTAGCAGAATGCTACTTTCAAAACTAAAAATCCTTAGCAAGTTTTAAGAACTGAAAGTGTAAGCCATAAGTGAACTGCTGTTCTTCAGTAACATCAGGTTGCAAGAAAAAAAATCTGATTACAAAATCAATTTCTCTGTGAAACAGTAGACCAATTTAAACATCTTTTACATTTGTTGATTTGTGTTTGTTCCATTTAGACCTCCTTCTTATAGTAAGTGATCCCAAAGATTTTCCCTCAGCAAGGGAGAAAAAAGTATCTGCAACTGCCTTCTGGTGTAGCTGTTCCTGAAAACAATACCTGCAATTCATTGTTAACAGACTGTTCACATTAACTAGTGCTATGCAGTAGGTACAAAGGTTGAGTTTTTACAAATTATGTTTCTTGATTGGTGGAAGTTTAACAAAACCTCATTCTTTTTCTCCTTTTCTTTCTCTGTATCTTCCTATACTCTGACAGAAACAGAAATAAATAGATATAAGGAGATATGGAATAGAAGAAATATATTCTTTTCAATCTGTTTTACAGTGAAGATATGATATCTGCATGCTGTTGAAATCTTCCGCTGTGAAATAATTGAAAGATTCTGTTTATATCTATACTAACTTTTCCATTAAATCAGTGGGGAAAAACACATGTATATATAAATAGAAGAAGGATTGAACACAATGTCATACTTTTAAATTCAATTACTTAAAAAAGTCTTAAGAAAGCCAGCAGAATCCAAAATAACACCAAAAATAATTAAGTTCTCCTGAGGAAAACATTTTTTAAAGTGTCCAGCAAATTATGTTAATTTGCAATAAATTCTTAATCAGGTGCATTGAGTGCTTTCCTCTACCACATCAGAATTGTCTTCCTGCCATTACTACCTCCTGCAACAGTGAAGAAAATACTTTATATATATTGTACAAACCTAAAGTAGGAGTCAGAACTCCCTTTCCAAAGTGGTCAGATAATGAGCATCAAACGTGTAGAAAAACTTAAATAAAGTGTGTGGGGGGGAAGAGGGATTCTCATTTATGTAGGTTTTTTATCTACTATAAATGCAAAAAAAAAAAAAATCTGTTGTGCTTTTACAACATTAGATACAATTTCATACCTGAAACAGTAGCTCCGAGTACTCAAAGATCTGGTTTCTACCTTCTAGATAAAGCTTTTTAAGAAAGAAAAAGTCTGCTAACACCCTAGTATCCTTTTGCCCTCTGTTTTCCTTCTCAACGCAACAGTTATGCACCCAGTCCCAAACTTCTTCTCTTTCTTTTCCCAGAAAGTAAGGTACAGAAGGGCTGACATTTCAGATTACTCCAGGCTCCTCCACTTTTCTATATGTTTTATAGAAGAACAAACATCATCTGCATTTAGTATTATCAATGTGCTAATCATCCAAGAAACAAGGCAATTTCCATGTTCTGTTTTCCAGAATGTTAAAAAAACAGTCGGTCTCAGTAGGGCATGACTGAAGAATTTATTTTTCTTCTTGGCTGAAGCCTTATTTGCCCAGCCCATTGAATAACCTAGTTTGTGTGTTCCCAAGAAAGGATCAGCCTAAAGGCTAATCAGTTCAGATCTTGTGACGGTATTGGAAAGCGAAACATTGTGCAATAAACCAGCATTAAAGGTCTTACCTACATATTTTTTAATAAATAGGATTTACAAGGCAAATAAATGTTTTCTGGGAACAGTTGCAGAGTTATTTTCGAATGTCAGGCACATGATGGGTGAAACCTATACAGTCTGTGACTTTCTCTGAAGAACATTTTTCTTCAAAATACATGCTGCCACTGGATTTATAGCCAAACAAGACAACAGAATATTACAGACTCTTCTACACCCATAACATTAACTTCCACAGTCTATACAGTAAATGCATTATGCTATGCCAGACATTCTGTGGGCAGTGCTATATTTATATTTCAGTTACTACCATAAATACAAAAGAGTGCAACACTGGTTTTACTGTAAATCATATATTTTCAATACATGAAAACATTTCCTGAGTGAATGTTGTATCTGAATTCTCAATATATATTATGGCTTAACAAGAATGTTTCCCTGTGTTGATTATGTATTTTATTTTATCATACATGTTCTATTGTACAATTTGAGGACTTGTTTACCCCAAACCGTATGCTGACCTGATTTATGCCCCTGATGGAAGCCATAACCATGACCTTTTCCATTACTTTGAAGTCATTTTGTTTGTGTTAGTGGCTTTCTTGACATATATTTCATTTGTGTGTGTTTTTCTGAACATTGCTTGCTGTGAGTTTTAACAGACCTTGCTGTGTTGGTGGTACTGTAAAACCAAAAAAAAAAAAAAACCCACAAAAGTTTTATAGTGGCATTCTGATATCCAAATGAATCAATGACTAAAAGTGCTCTTGGCCTTCAATGAGCCTGCCAAGAAATAGACACTGAAGAAATCCCTAGAGAAATGAAGGTATAGACATTGTCTCTTGAGTTAGAGAATATCGAGAAAGAGAAAAGGGAAAGACCACCAGTTCTCAATAAGGCCAAAAGCAATCTCAGTGCATGGCACAAAGAGCAAAATCTGCCCGTTCCATGGATTTATACACATAGGTAAGCAGAGTACACAGAATCACAGAATGGTCAGGGTTGGAAGGGACCTCTGGAGATCATCTAGTCCAACCCCATGGCCAGAACAGGGTCACCTACAGCAGGTTGCACAGGACAGCGTCCAGGTGGGTTTGGAATGTCTTCAGGGTCAGAGACTCCACAACATCTCCAGGTAGCCTGTTCCAGTGCTCTGTCACCCTCAAAGTAAAGAAGTTCCTCCTCATGTTTAGATGGAACTTCCTATGTTCATGTTTGTGCCTGTTACCTCTTGTTCTATCATTGGGCACCACTGAAAAAAGACTGCTCCCATCCCCTTGGTACTCTCCCTATAAGTATTTATAAGTATTGATAAGATCCCCCTCAGTCTTCTTTTCTCTAGACTAAAAGACCCAAGTGCCTCGGCCTTTCCTCGTAAGAAAGATGCTCCAATCCCCTAATCATCTTTGCAGCCTTTTGCTGGACCCTCTCCAGCAGTTCCCTGTCCTTCTTGAACTGGGGAGCCCAGAACAGGACACAATACTCCAGATGCAGCCTCAGCACGGCAGAGTAGAGGGGAAGAATGACCTCCCTCGACCTGCTGGCCATGCTCCTCTTCATGCACCCCAGGATGCCGTTGGCCTTCTTGCCCACCAGGGCACACTGCTGGCTCATAGTCATCCTGTTGTCCCCGAGGACTTCCAGGTCCCTTTCCACACAGCTGCTCTCCAGGAGGTCAGCCCCTAACCTGTACTAATGCATATTCCTCCCCAGGTGCAGGACCCTACACTTGCCCTTGTTGAACTTCATAAGGTTTCTCTCTGCCCAACTCTCCAGCCTGTCCAGGTCACGCTGTATGGCGGCACAGCCTACCAGTGTGTCAGCCCCCCCTTCTGGATTTGTGTCACCAGCAAACTTGCTGATGGCACACTTTATCCCTTCATCCAGGTCATTGATGAATATATTGAACAGGACTGGACCCAGTACTGACCCCTGAGGAACACCACTTGTTACTGACCTCCAACTAGACTCTGCACCACTAACCACAACCCTCTGGGCTCTACCTGTCAGCTACTGTTCAATCCACCCCACTGTCTATTCATCTAACCCACACTTCCTAAGCTTGCCTGTGAGGATGGTGTGGAAGACAGTGTTGAAAGCCTTGCTGAAGTCAAGGTAGACAACATCCATTGCCCTCCCCTCATCCACCCATCCAGTCATGCCATCATAGAAGGCTATCAGATTAGTCAGACATGACTTCCACTTGGTGAATCCATGTTGACTAGTTCTGATAACCTTCTTTTCCTTCAGAGGAAACTGGAAGTTTGGGTAAACTAAGATCCAAATAACTGTATAAGGTTAGGACCATCAGCAACCCTCTGAATGGATGTGAAGGCCAAGTTTAGATGTGGCATTCTTGCTGTATTACTAAGTTATCCTGAAGAAAATACGTTTGGATTTAATAAACTCTAATGATCCAAAGCAGAGTTGATTGTCAAGGAGAGCTTTTGTCATAAGCAACAGGTAGGCATACATACCAAGTAACTATTCAGTGTCTTCATCTGTCCTGCTGCCATGCCGTGACTGTTCTGCCCTCACATGACCTTTTGAAGCAGAGGAAAGAGGACTTCTAAAGGGTGTAAGAAAATCTTTTACAATAACCTTGGCTGTGAAGGTACTCATAGCCAGACAGTGTCAACAGACAGGCTCCCCAGCCAACATCAGCCTCCATTTTTTACTCTTTGTTTCACTGTGCAGGCCAGCCCCCCAGCAGCGTCATTAACAATGAGACAAAATCACTCATTGTTTATTACTGTTACACAACTCCCATGATGACTAATGATGTCACAACTGGATGATGGACCTCATTGTCACAATAAGATTGTGACATCTCTTTCATCATCATGTTGACTTGATAATTTGTTACAGAAACTGATTAAAGGAGAAATTTTAATTTCTGGTATTAGATAAATCCCAAAGTTGACTTCATAATTAAAGGAGATCTTTAACATGCAATACAGTGACGTGGAGAAAGAAGTTTAATAATATTTCTTTAAAGGTAAGTAATTCTTTAAATTAGCACATTATTTCATTCTGGAGTAACCTAACAACCTAACTGTGTCACTTCTGTCTGCAAATCTGTAGTTTTAGATAAGATTTCCTAAAAAGCTTGGTACCATTCATGAATATTTGTAAAGGACCTTAATTTCTCATAGAAATTTATTTCTTGAGTTGTTCTTTATTTCTCATGTCTGCTTTGATTTTGCTGGTAATTTTAAGCTCCTGTGGAGGTTCTGCTATTCAAAATGAGGAGCTTCATATAAACAGTTCATTCTAACATTTGATAACAAAAAGGTTTTTCCTTTAATCTTCTCCCTATTAATGAACTTCTTTTGGAACTGATCACATATATGCCAGTATCAGTGTATCAGCCACTTCCTTTCCTTATCTTTTCTAAGAGGATATCAAATTTCCTACTTACAAAAGCAGACTTCTAAGGGTGTGAAAGTGTTAAGCATGCAAAGCTTTGGTATAAAATGAAAACACAAACTTGTTTTGTGTATGCATCATGTTTTTACTTTTCCATTCACCAACACCATTTCTGATCAGAACCACTTAGTGTTAAATGACTACTCTATTTAAGCAGTTAATTTTGTTTCACTGCCACTCAGCTGCTCTTCTTCTGGTGGTGGTTTTTAAATCTTAGCTTTTGCTTGCATCATCCTTCATGTTGTGTCTCTTCCTATACCACTCAGCCTTCCTTGCTTTAACTTTGTTTTCCTCTAGCTTTACATGCTTTACCTCTAGCATTCAGCCTTTCCACAATCCTCTGAAGTGGCCATGTGTCATTGCTTCTTTGCACTTTGTAAGAATGACAAACCATAGGGGCAATTGTAATAAGCATAACACCTGATTCTAATGGTGTGTTTCTTTTTAATTCTGTGTCTAAAATAAAAGCATTTGTTTACGTTTCTCCCAGTCCTTTAATTAATTTTCTGAAACGCACCATGGTAAACAGAAAACATTGCTTAGTTTCCAAACCAGTTAGTTTACCAGTTGGTTTTCTGTTTTAATTTCTGCTTTCTGCACTTATTACTTGTCCATCTTGAACTCCTACCCTTTTAGCTAGGGTTTTAAACCTGATGTCCCTCATATCTCTTGATATGATATCAATAATGAATAATAGACCTGTTCAGATGTGATGCCTCCAATGTAATTTAGGGAAAGCCTAAGGTCCAGAACATGCCTCTTCATATGTTGGTGTGAAGTCTGAAAACAGAAATGCAGTCAGGAAGAAGCCAGAAGTGACTTCGAACAGGAGAAGAAAGAATCCAGCAAGTATGAGTGGACATCAGTTCATCAGACTTTCTACCTCTTTAACATAGATTTCTGTCGTGTACTAGTGCCTATTTGTTCAAATACCCTCTATGGAGTTCTGTGCAGTTCTACTCCTTATTTTCTTTCGTTTTCCTTTCTTAGCTGATCTCTTTATTACTCTTAACTCTAAAACATGTAACTAATGACTGATACTACTTCTATGAGTTCCCCTTTGTTGCATTATCTGTATCTTATTTCACAGAATCATAGAATGGTTTAGGTTGGAATAAACCTTAAAGATCGTCTAGTTCCAACCCTGCTGCTGCATGCAGGGACACTTTCCACGAGACCAGGTTGCTCAAGCCCCATCTGACCTGGTCTTGAACACTTCCACGGATGGGACATCCACAACTTCCCTGGGCAACCTGTTTCAGTGTCTCACCATCCTCACAGTAAAGATTTTCTTCCTAATATCTAAGCTAAATCTACCCTCTTCCAGTTTAAAACCGTTACCCCTCGTCCTATCACTACATTCTTTGATAGAGTCTCTCCCCACCTTTTCTGTAGGCTCACTTTAGGTATGGGAAGAGTGCTATAAGGTCTTCCTGAAGCCTTCTCTTCTCCAGGCTGATTCTATGATTTTATGATTCTATGGAAAATTTGAACAACAGTTCAATTATTTTATAAACTTTATAGTCATGCAAGACACACTGTTCCCTCAAGTTCTGCCAGATAGCTTTACATTAATTTCAGAAATACTGCTGGGAGATGCTTAAAATTGGTATTGACATGAAAGCCAAACTTCAAGCTTTCTCTACAATCTTACACATATGAATTTTCTGCTTCTTGCACAAATTTTGTTCAGATTGTAGGTTAATAACATTAGAAATGAAACAATAACACAATTGTATGCATTTTGTAGGGATCCCTGATTTCTACTGTATTTTGTTTCTTCTCGTTCACACTAACAGAAGTTAAGGGTAGTGAACCTCTTTTATGCTCTTGCAAACATTTATAATCCCACTTATCAACACCACACCTACAAATACTCAAAAAGACAATAATGAAAAATATCATTGATTTGGAAAGTATTCAAAACCATTTTTTTGGTAATATGTTATAGAAAACAATCATATCATTTTACACACTGCATTTTGTGAATTAAGCCAACACATCTTTCTCTAAACAAGCCTGTATCTTACAGGCTAGCTTACAGAATCTTTTAGAATTCTCTTAGTCTTTCTATATCCTGACTACTATTTGTATTAATTTTCCTTGAACATTGGTAGTCAGAGGTATGCCAAAGTTTATGTAACATTAAAGTGTATATAATTATCTACATGAGTATGGATAAGGCTGCTTACAGATCAAAGTTTTGAAAAAATTGGTCTTGCATTATGGGCAATTAGAATGAATGATGCTGTGACTGGGCCTGCTCCACTTTGCAGCACAGGAGTGTGAGAACATCCAATGTACATTTCTGAGGGACATGGATGCAGTTAGCCAAAATACTTCCATCTAAAACACGGAAGAGGTAAGTGAATTATCATTTAAAAATAACTGTTATGTACAGTGACAATGTATCTGTCAGATATGACTGAGGTATATGAAAGAAATACTTCAAACTTTTTGTTCCTATATACAAATATCAAGACAAAGAAGATTTAAGTTTTGAATCATCAGTATTAAGGAAAATAGAACCCTTATTCCCAAAGGTATCTCATCTAACACCAAAGCCTGTAGATTTCTTCCTTTAGCTTTGATGTGTTATGCTTGTGTATGAATGTATGTAGTCTACTCTGAAACATCAGAATACTTCTTCTGCCCAAAATAAATTTTCTCAGGACTTTATAAATATTATAATGCATTAAAGTTTTTCTCATGATCTAGCTCATAATGAAAAACATGTGATGTTTCAATCATCTGAGTTCAAATAAAAATTTTATCAGGCTTCTAGTTTCCAAGACTACATCAAAAATGACATTATACTTCCACAACTGAATAACAAATGACATTTAAAATCTACTGGCTTTATGGAATAGGAAAAATAGAAAAAACTGTCACTGGAATAAGCAAATTAATTTACTTTTTCAAATCATCAACTCAGTTACATTTTGCCTTTATTCAAACTGCTATGTAGCAAAACCCACACATTTTCATTCAGCAAGTCTATTTTTTTCTCTCAACAGTTCCTAATGATTTCTCTGGTAGTTTTCTATTAATGTATATACAAGAGTGTCAGACAGAACATATTGCTTTCTCTCAATCTACATAATACTTCCTCAAACTCAAGGGTAATAAAGAATACCCTTAGAATAATTAATGCTATACAATATCTGTATGGACTATTTTCCATTTTTTTTTCATGGCCTACATTATACAATCTCTTTCTAAAACAACTGTTGGAGGCAAGACTTTATTTCACAGTCACTGATCTGAGTTTTGATTTCTCATTCAGATGAACTCTTTTCCTGAACTACTGCTATTACCTAAATTGAAGCTTACATAAAAGTGGTAAAATTCAGTTTTGATAAGCCATTTCTTTTTAAATACAGTCTTGCTTTTGAAGGATTCTTAATTCCCTTTATCATGGGCATTTCACTAATTACCCTTGGCTTACTTATAAAAAATACAGCACAGAAAAAAATGGCAATGTGTGCAAAAGCCCCTCTCTACAAGAAAAGCTGTGATTTAAGGTTTTCCTCTGTGCCTGCCCTCAAGGAAGTATCTATGACCCTAATTAGCCCCTTATGACATTTATTCTTAATCTAGGCTTCAAAACCCAGTGGACTGCATTTCCCTGACAACACCTGCCACAAGGATTACAGAGTAACTGATGGTGACAGTCCAGAGGTTATACTGACTTTTACTGACCAGTTATTGAGTACAGGTACAGCTTATTAAAGAACAGAGGGATTTTGTTTGTTTGTTTTGCTTTGAAATGGCCTTATATTTTATTTTAGAAGAGCAGTCTAAGAGAGCATTTGCATTTTACATTGCCTTTTTCCAAGACTATGAAACATCACAAGAAAAGGAACAAAAATAGGAGGAAGTCTGCATAGGTGCTTATTTTGTTAAAGAGTTAAGGTGTCTTCTAGAAAGATTAGTTTTGCATGTGTGAATTGCAAACACTTTGGTATTCTTATTTGTGCCTGGTGAAATAAAAAAAAAAAAAATCCTTTTACAGTGTTAGCTCTCTCAGAGAAATTTTCTGTTATAAATTTTAGTTAAATTGCATAACTTACCTTGGTTCTTTTGTTTGAAAATCGCAGGAGCACTGTAGAGAAATCAAGTTCGTCTGATATGGATGTATTAACAAAAGCCAAAATATCTTTTCTTTACTTATATGCACTGGAATTATCTATAAGCATAGATACGATAACATCCACACTCACAAACAGTGAATAAAACTGTTACCTATATCTTTAAAGTTAACTAAATTATAAAAATTACTGCAAAGAGACCAAGATCTAGAAGGACCAGAGAAAACACAGTTTCTGAAACACATTTTTTAACTACCTCTAACTTTTAGAAAATGTTTTAAGGAAAATATATCTAGAAATTAGGATCTTCGACAAACAAAACAAACAAACAAGCATCTTCTTCCTCATACCTGAGATTATAATCCAGAATAGCATGTGGGTTATTTGCCAAAATCTTCTCCTCCTTATGCCATAGCTACATGTAGGTTTTAATTACAAATTTTCTCCTATTTGGGGTACATATGTGCATTAATATTATCAGATATCTTCATTTTGCTGAAGATAAAATTGATCCAGCTACAGAATCTTGTTCAAATATTAGTACATTAGATGTCTAATTTGCATCACCTTAAATATGCTTTACACCATCGTTCAGTTACTATCATATCTCAGCTAGCAACTAAGTAGTTAAAGCACAAAAAAGAATGTGTTTTTTTAACCCCCATTTCTGATGAACAGCTTGTATAGACTAACAAATTACATTTAGCTGCTTATTTATAGATTTTTCTTCCCTGTTCCCCAGACTACTACCAGAACACCTGACATGCATTACCAAATATATCCACTGATATAAAATGTACAAATATATACTCATTTAGGGGGAGAAAGTATAGACTAATTAAGCAAGATGCCTTCATTTATACAGACTCTTAGGAACAGAGCTCACAGTGAAACCTCGGTCTCTTGAAATGCAGTTTAACACATAAAGCATTATATTTCTTGTCATAGACAGATTTGTTTTAATTTGAAGGTTAAAAGATTTTTGCTCTTGCTACAAGCTCTTTTTGACCACCAAAAAATCTGTCCGTTGTTACTGAAGTAGTCCCTGATAACTTTCTACCTGTACAAACTATGAAAATTTGGCCATATTTTGGTAAGTATTTATACCATACATGTCTGAGAAAATGATTTTACATTTTGTTTGATCCATCCAAATGAGCATAAGTGCTTGAGGTGTAGTAAACGCTATATTAAGATATGAATGCAGGGTAAACAATCTACAAAATAGACACCAAATACAGTAGATCAGAGCCATATTTTCCAAAGCTGTGAAACTATATAGTATGAATCAGTACTCACAAGTGCTCCAACTTGCTTTAAAAGAGAATTTTGGCATCTCAAGAGGTTGCCTCCATATTTGTGTTCTTTTGTTTGTTTGTTTGTTAAATCCAGGTGTCTTACTTTAAATTTGACCTGGAACTAAAGATAGATCACTTCCTTCACTAAAGATAGATCTTCACTAAAGATAGATCACTGCCTATTGCCTGGTGGGAGGCAGAATTATTTCCTTACATTTAAGGAAAAGCTGAGGTAGCACTAATGAAGTCCATAAGAATTATGTTTGCTTTGTTTTCCTCTTTTGTAAGCTAGCTTCTGAGCTGACGTTAGTATGACTGCACTATAGTGGCTTATTGAAATATTCTACAATGAATAATACTCATTAAAAAGAACCTTGCTTTCCAAGTTTTTTTTTTTTTTTTTCACTGCAGCAATACATTTCTATCGTCCAATAGAAACCTGAGGATTATCACAGCTACAAGTAGGTATGGGTAGCTCCAACAGAGTTCAGGGAAGGTTATATAAAGATATATGTTATGCAATGCTAAGGAGTTAGAGCCTGAATACAACCAACTTTAATCGCTGAGATCTATTCAATTACTGAAAATCAGAGAGGAAGTTAGACAAATCAGAAAGGTTCATCTTGCACTGTATTCTTGAAATTTGGTCTTAGCTGATTTGGAATTTATTTCTTTTATTTCTATTTCTTTCAAACAGCTAAAAAAAGCATTTATATTTTAGGGCAAAAAATTACTACACATATAAGTTCCTTATGACAGCTATGAAAGATTACCAGCATGGAACAGTATAACAGATTCCAGAAACTATCCCTCATACTACATTTGTGAACATGTGCATGTACCAAAGCATTTTCATAAGTATTTTTTCCATATGCTAAACAGTTACTTTAAGTAATATTTTTGTAGCATGACATTTTAAAATAATTAACAACTGGCATTTAATTTGAGTGAAGTATCTTGTTGGCACTGTCACAATGATATCCCTTGAATTGATTAATTAAAGCTAGGAGGGCTGAAAATATCAAATAAACTTTAATGTGAGATAAATTATTTTTTTGGGGGCAGTTAAATATGAGATTGACAAAGTAGGTCCAGTAGCAGAACAGTGGAACAGTCCTGTAGAATAATGATAAAAGCAAAAGGAAAATTCTTGCATTCATTATTTTCTTATATTTCTATTTTATTTTAATTTCTACAAATTTTATATAAAAGTCTATCAAAAGATTCCAAGAAACATGGTTCTGTTAATGAAGAGAATCTAAGCAGAAAACTTTTTTCCCAGTTTAGAAACCCTTGGGAGAAAAAAATCTACTCTAGACAATTATTTATCTTGTCTCAATTAACCTTTAATTTCTCAACTGAGGGGAAAAAAATGCTGGTTTTCAGATGGCCTGACAAACAGAAAGTCTGAATCTTCTTTGAAATACATGAATTCTTAAATTTGAGAGCTTCCAGAATATGCCTTTCCAGAAAATCCCTTCTTCATGTGAATCTAGCTCCTGTTTGAAAGTGCAACTTCTGTGAATATCTGTAGCTGTGTAATACAGGGTAAAAAGTGCAGAGAATGGATGCAAAAAACTTAAGGATCCAGGATATAAACTGGACTATACCAACACAAACTGTTTTCTCATTGGATATAATGAATATGAAGACATTTCCAACACCATTCATTCTTCTGAACCTCAGTGAGAACTTAAATTATATTTTAAAAAACAAGAACAACAACAAAAAACCCCACCCCAAACAAAACCCAAGAATAGTTGAGGCACCCTGTGTTGGATGAAGTATTACTTTGGATCACTATTTTCCACTTCCGGAAAATAAATCCCGATCAACAGTCCAGGAAAAAACAAACAAACCAAACCAAAACAAAAAAGAAACCAAAACCACCAACCCCCAAACCCTATTGTAACAATTTCTTTCTATAAGTTCCTTGAGATCCAACCACAAAATGGTGCTAAAGCCAGTAGAAAAAAAGAGGAATTACTGTTGGTTTAATATCCAAGGATTTTATCAATAAAGCCAAGAGATAAATCTTTGACGTTGCCTACTATAACAAACCCAAGGAAGACTCTACACTCACCTTTCATTTGGGGCTCAAAATAAATTCTCAGGAAAACTGTACTATCTAATACACCTGTTTAGGATTTATTTCTTGTCCCCTGTTAGTTTCTCCTGAGATCTATAAGCAAAGGTGTACGATATCAATCCAGAGAATCCTTATGAAACAACTGGCAGGTTTCATTCAATTCTTTAAACTTTGATATCCAAAAAGATGAATATAAAATGCTTCCATTGGAGATTACAGGAGAAAACGTTGCCACATTGCAGTCCTTTGCTGGCTGCCCCCAAAGCCACTAGCTTGCACTAGCTTACATACTAATACTAAATACAATGATGACACCCAGCCTATTTTGAATAATTTACAAAATCAAGGCCGGCATTCAGAGTACTTATTTAAAGACGTTGCCAACTTTATGGACTCCATTTTCACTCACAACTAATTTCTTTAACCATCACCTCCCTGAAACCACAGGAATATCTATGGGATTACCTATGGATGCTAAAATGGCTCCAAAATATGGCATTATTTTACAAACCACCTTAAAAGTAATTTCTTAATAACTCTAACCAATCCCATGCCACACCTCAGAAATGTAGACAACTTCATCATCTTGACTGAAAGCACAGATTTATTTTCAAGATGTGCCAGGAAATGGGGCACACCTCTTCAGACTGTTTTTGGAATATTCTTACATCAGCATTAATTTGCTGATTTGCAAAATAATTTGCAAAATAATAACTTATAAAAAACATAGAACATCAAACAAGTAATATGTCTATTTTATATGAGTCTACATTCCAAAACACACCCCAAAAGCTGTAACATGACCACACCATACAGTATCCTTTCATTTGCTCTGAGGTTTAGATTATGATCAGGATGCTCACTTCAGTCATCTCAAGAAGATTAATATTTAATGAGGGCAGTCCTCTAATGAAAGAGAAAACATTGTTGAAAGAGCCACTTGAACACCATGTAAAAAATTACCTCTATATGAAAAGAAAATCCTTGCTGATTCCTCACTTCAGGTGTTCACATAACATCTTGCATCAGTGCTGTAACTGAAAGCAGCTGCATCCTGGATGAGAGATCTTAATTTTAAAAAAATCTTTTTGAAACTACTCACCTCAGCCTTTGAAAAGTGTCACCCTACCCCCACTCAAACCCAGCTACATCCTCAGTAGCAGATTCCCCATCGTTCAAATTACACTAATTGTTGCACTCATACATGCCTAACAAAAAAAAAAATAAATCTTTACCATCATCTCCATGCAGCTGCAGTAAATACTTTTAGACTAGAACCCTGAACATTCCTGAATTTATACTTGTATTATTCAGGAATGTAAGATGCTTTGCTTGATGCACAAAATATCCTCATGGTTACCTATGTAGGCTGAAAAATGACTGTTCACAAGAATGACCTGTCACTGGCAGTCAGTAAAGGATAAAGCAGTCATCTTCCAGGGAGTATCTATTTCTCACAAAATGGATCATGATAGATCTGATCACTTTGCCCTGATCCTCAACAGAGGACAATATTAACATCTCCCAAAGAAAAGGATGGAAACAACACTGAATGCGCAACTATGCCTCAACAGCAGTACTGCTCTTAAATGACATTATCTATTTCTTCACTCTCTAATTCTTCTGGGCTGCTCACATGTCTGTCGTTCCTCTTCATAAGTACATTGAGCATCTAAGAAGCATTATTTCTGTCTCTTTTTCCTTTCTTTCCTCCCTTTCATTTCCCCCTTCTCAACATTAACAGGCTCTCTGCTTCACGGTTAATAACAGTTTACATTCACAGATGGTCTAACTGGTATGTTTCTAACTAAACTTTGAGCAGCTTGTTCTCATCTTGTATTTGATTTTGAAACTGTTCTTTTTATTTCAAGCAAGAAGAAAGGCTGTGTGCCTAAAGTTTGTCCGTTTTTTTAAGGACAATAGTTGGTCTAATAAAAGATATAAATTCTATCTGTAAACCACAACCAATCTGCAAAATCTTAAACGTTATCTAGTGTTTTCTGAGATATTTTAGGCTGAGAGACCCTGAACTTAGTCACAGTTATAAAAAACATGAACTACACTTAGAAATGTCTAAAATATCAATAGAAGTTTTTGCCTGGGGAGTGAATTCATGATTAGAATTAGCAACTATGATACAGAACATTTCATGTTGTAGGAAAAAGAAGGACACAATTATTTGAATTTTATAGATTGCAGAACAGAATAGATCACCACAGCCTAATGGGAAAATTTTGTCAAGACACAAAAAGCTTAAAAAGCCCTTCTTAGAAAAGTGAATATGGTGAAAAGTGTTCAAATTGGAAAAATTCTTTCCAAAAGTCTCAGAAAACTCCAAGAAGCATTGTTATACATAGTATGTTATTGGACACAAATTCTTCTTCCACTCTAGCTAATTTTCCCTTTAATCTGAACAGGCAAAGAACCAGGACCGTGGCCTGGTCACTTGATTTTCTCATGATAATCTGGTTTATATCAAAGTCTTCACATTGGCAAAACAATTAAATGTATATTCAAGTGTGCTGTTTAATCAGCTCTAAAGTTAATGAAAGAAAGTAGTGTTTTTAAACATATCTTGAAGAAATCAAATATATGTATTTACATTATTTATATTTATTACCTGATAATCAGCAATATTAAGAAACGTGGATTTAATTAACTTTTAGAAATATGGTTTTGTGGCATCTTTAGGGATGCTTCTTTGTCAGTCCCATTTCATTGTAATTATAAACTGCTGATGTATTTTGCAGTCCTTCCATATAAAGTGCAAAAGAGGTATGGACAAAGTCAATAGTCAATAGTATTCACCTCCTCCTGCTTCATCTATGTCAGTAAATAGAGTTTTTATTCCAAATTAGACCAAAGCATTTTGTACACAAAAGGGTCAAATCCTGTTTTCTTTACTGAGGGGAATAATCTAATTTACTTCAATAGGGCTACTTAAATATACTGTAGTGAATAATTTCTCATTCTATACTTAACTGTTGAGGTTGCTATTTGGAGTCTACCTATTCTTTGGGTTGTTTATTTTGTTTTGTTTTTTTTTTCCACATCTTTCTATATATTTGGTTTATTTGCTACAGACTCTACTACTTAATATTTCTATATCCAAGAAGACAATATTACAAATCATTTATAACGATACGTGAAAACCATTTAAACTACAGGTTTAAAAAACAGTAACTGTGTCCAAGTTACAGGAATAAATTCTTGAAAGTGAGAATCTGAAAAGTACTATAATAATCACTATTACAACAACGCTTTAAAACACGCAAAGACAACAGTCAGATTGAAACGTAGACTATTACTGGTTTCTGGAGTTTTTGAAAGAATATTTTAAAGGAAAGAAGTATGCAGGATATGATACACTTGTGAAACCAATTCACTATTTTTATTTTTTTTTCAGGTTGAGCCTCTATTTGAGAAGAATCTTAAAGTTCTGAAAATGCATTTTACTTTACACAGATTAAACAACTTTATCAATGGTCTAGAAGCAGAATTTTATCCTCTGGTGGGTTTGTAACTCTCAGGCTTTCATTAGTTAATGTACTAAGTGATTTGCAGATGCAGAACACTTACATCACTGCAAAGTATGACAGTTAATGGTGAGACCAAAATCCCAGCACAAAAACAGTGCACTGAATAAAAAAAACCCTCGGTATCCTTTCGAGTGACCTTAAAGTGAGATTCAAATGTACCTGCGGAAGCAAGACTTCATATTAACAGTACACAACTTCTATAGATGATTACTATCCTTAAATGACCACACTATTCTAAGACCAAAATGATTATCAGAACTTCTGCAATATATTCTGTTCTAAGACTGTACACTTCTGCTGCATAATGTCTCAGTCAAAAGCTCAGTTCCGTTATCTAGACTATTTTCTAAATAATCTTATTTTTTAAGCTTGAAAATATGAACTAGAATCTACCCCAAACTCAACAGACCTTTGATTACCAAGTTTTCTTCAAGGAATACTAGAATTGTATAAAACTTAACTGACGGGGTTTCCAATTTCAATATTCAGTCTGTACCTGTCCAATTGAAACCAGGCTGTTTAGCAACAATTTGGTTAAAAAAAGAAAAAAAAGAAAAAATTTTGATTCAGAAGCAGAACACTCAAAGAGCTTTTAGGAAACACATTATACCTAATTACATAGTCCCCTAAATTAAGTAGATTTTTTTTTTACCACTGGTTTCAACAAAAGCACCTACAGCCTGATATCATTACTGGACAGCTACTACTGAATTATTCAGTGTTAGAAAACATTTCATATTTATGTGAGCAAAGAGAAACAAGTCTGCAAAGGCATATGCTGGAGTAGCATACAAAAAGGTAGATCTTCAGATAATTAGGAAAGTGCCATATTGTAAGTCTTGACCAAGGTTTTCTCAAGGCTGGTGCTCCTCTTTTAAAGTATGAGAAATTAAAATGAATATAGGAAAATAACAGATATAGTTTAAAGTAACTTTAAAAAATATTTTTACCACTTAATCCTGAATGCTATTTATTAGTAGTAACCATTCTACCTGGTCATCAGGCAATGACATTCTGGAAGCAAGGGGTGAAGAAAATTGCCTGAATATGTTTGTTATGACTACGTGGAATAATTAGGCAAGTGATTCCCTCCAGTTAACTGAAATCTGCACTGAGAAACTATCAGCTGATGCAGATAGGCACACTTCCTCACCCTGTAATAAAAGAGACTGTGGCGAGAGAGATGAGGTACACAGGGGAAAAGTGCACTACAGACTACAAACCTTTTAATTTGACTAGAGTGCATAAAATTATAAAGACTGAACAGAACCCTGGGTGAAAGGGCGCAGGTGCGTCATAGATGGATGGGATCAATGTTTTGCTATCTATATTATGCTCCTTTCAAAAGGGGGTCGCTGAGCTGGCAGATCCCTCTGGAGATGAGCAGAGATTGTGTCTCCTGTCAACCTGAGCCTCCTTCAAGAGAGAGGTTCAGAAGACACGGGTCACAGAAGGCAAAGAAAGTAACAAGGAGGCTGTGGAGAGCTCCATACCACCTCAAAGCCAGGCCTGGAGGCAAGGAGCCAGACTGCAAGTCTAAAGGCTCCAAGAGGCAAGGTGGCTATAAACTCATTTTATTTTTTTACAGCAATTTACCTAGAATTCTCTCCATTAAGAGAGAGATGTATGTTGAGATACATATTGCTATGAGGATTTCTTTTTTTTTAACTTTAAAATCTTTTTGGTCTTTCTTGGGAACTTATGTAAAGGAAAAGATCTAACTTGATCAACCTCAAAGTCTGGCAGACTCACTGTCCCCTTGCAAAGACACATTTCGGAGTTTAAGAGGAGAAAAACATTCCGAATACCCAAGTATAAGGTCTTTCTATACTTTTCTGAGCTGGTGGGATGTAAGCTAGCTCCAGTCCAAAAACCGTGTCAGAGAGCTACCCTCATAGGGATCATCTTTCCCGTGTAACAAAGCTCTCCAGTTTTATGAGAGCCTGGAGTACAGCTTGAATTTTCTATAATATTCTAGGCACTCCAGTAATGCTGTCCCTCTTGCTCATCTGCTTTTTATGTGGCTGACACCCTTTGCTAGCATGTTGCAGATAATTTCCTCTTAAGTTTGCTGTGCCGTATCTGGGATTTCTGCATAATTTGACTCAGAACATACTGGGTAATTTTGTCAGTGTAGTGCTGGATGATAACCGAAAACCCATGCTAAAAGCTGCAGGGCACTGCAGGGGCTGGTAGTGACCTGGGGCTGGATGCTGCTACATCAGGATCTCCTCTGGGTGCATCAGGGCAGAGCCTGGCAGCCAGGGCCTGTCCCACCACCCCAGCAAGGAGCAGGGCAGCTGGGGGCACCGGGGCAGTCCCAGCCCTGGACAGGCAGAGGTCGGGCTGGGATGTGGTCCCATGGGTGGGCCTGGCTCAGCAGAGCCCATGGCTGGGCAGGGCAGGGTGTGGGGAGCTGGAGACCGGCCCTGCTGCAGCATCCCTGGGGCAGGGGCTGGTGGCCCTGGGGGTCTGACATGGGGTCCTGGGCCATGGGCAGGTGAGGGAACCCCGGGGTGTGGGCAGGAACAGACAGGGCTGGTGGTGCCCTTGGGGCCCTGAGAATTGCTCAGGCACATAAATACATTGCTGAATCAGAACACAAACAAGTGCATGTTGACTGAAAGAGTAAAAGAGACCATGCACTGCCTTTCACTTTACTGAAGAGCTTAGTAAATGATTTAATTCCTGTTTGCATTTTTGGTTCCCTCTCTGTTAACTAATTCTGTTTATAGAATAATTAGGCAACTACTTAATTGAAACAGAAACAAAATTTAGTGTATTTCTAAATTTGTAAATTATAATTGGGCTGCTTATTAAATTGCATTTGCACAAATTATACCTCTTTATGTATAAAAAGAAACATAGTTAAAGGATTTAGTATTTTAAAACAGCTGTGAGTGCATATGTCAGAGGCAATATGTGCCAGGTACATGATTATCATTCAGGAGAAGAAGAACAGGTTCAAAAGAGTTTTCTTTCAAAAGAATCAAAATTAAGTAGATAATTCAGAGATTTGCACCTTTGAAAAAGTCTGAAAAATTTTCCCACGTCCTGTGTTCTGAAGGCAGGCAGACTTTGCCTTGTTTAAACCTTTTTAATAAAGTAAAACCCAAATTTGAGGGATTTTCATTGAGAATTCACTGCAGCATGTCCAGTCATTATTATTCTTGTTCCATGTAGAACAAATGCAAATGATACAGTTGCAAAAGAGAAACAATAGACTATTAGCAAGGTTCCTTTGCAGGTTGTTATGATTCAATATTGGTAATTTGAATTTTAGCCATGAATTAAAGTGAATATCAAACTAAAGGATCCTTGGAAATCTTTGTGGTATCCTGAAACATTAGATTTTGCATTCAGTTTTGACTGAAAGAAATTTACAGTGCATTAAAGACTTTGACTTTTGATTTTGCATATGAAGAGATCTGCATGAATTGTATTATTGAATATATTGTGTCATTAAATATGTTCATAGTAATCTTAGTCCCAAAAGGAACATATGGATAAGTCATATAGAAGTTAAAGTCTTGCCTTTTTGGCAAATCTATAACATGTTACTACAATATTAGACAGATTCAATAACCATGAAAAGATAAGACTTAGAATTGAGACTTGGGAATTGAGACTTGGAACTCCCCCACAAAACTAGAGATTTCATGCAGCACATTCCTCAGTCTAGCATATCAATTTATAATTAAAAACATAATGTTTTTGAAATGTTTCTCATCTGATTCAGAGAATTCGCTATGTATATAGTTCTGATGATAAATTACCCTCACAATTAAAAAAATGGTCTTTATTTCAATTTTAATTTCCCTCAATTTACTTCACAGCCACTGGACAATGCTACATCTTACCTGTTTAAAATATTACCTCCAGTATTGGATGACTTCTGTCTATTTCCTATCTATGTTGGTAATTACAGAATCAGGTCAAAACATTACCGGAGAACAGGAAAGAACAAGTAGTACAGTTCTCAGCTTGAAGATCGGTGCATAGCTCATTGCTTTAAAATATGCTTTTTGTACATTTGAGCCTTTTATAGAGATATCCAACTAAATCATTGAAGTCATGTTAGAATACAGGTAATTTATCTTGCCTTTTAGTCCGGTGCCAAAAGATATGCTTATAGCATATCTTAAGGGGGCAGCCACCCTACAGAATGTTACACAAGAACTGGACTTTTAAAAAACACATTATTGACAGATGCTTACAACACTTTTTAAACTAATATTCCACTCTAAGATCAGTGCATTAATAAAATTGATTTGGGAGCATGGGAACATAAGACTAATCTTATTTAAAACAGTAACATACAGTTTTTCATTATTAAATCTCATGACAACCACCCTGCTTTTGCTTGTAAGTCAAACAGTATATTAGACAGGCCTTAAGGTGAAATAGCACAACTTCCACCTTTGTGTGACATAAAAACATCCCACCCCTCCCATTATAGAACAGGAATGACCAAACACCCCTAATTCTGTGATGACTTGCCTCTAACTTAAAGCTCTAAAAGGAAATCTTTAAACTGGGCATCAAATAAAACAAATCAGAATTATTAGGAATTCACAACCTCCCTGTACAAGTGTGAATAAGTGTCAAAAGAGCAGGGTAATGGTGAAATGTTTAATTCTGTATCCTTGTTCTTTTAACAAAAATGTCACGAGAATCAGATCTCCCGATTTTTTTTAGAAGTCTAAGTCATCTTTTTTTTTCATTAGCACTTTGATACAACACAAATCCTTCCAAAGGATCGTCAATTATGCAAAAACTAGGCTGACTTTTACATTTAAAATATCCTAAGATGAAATGAATTACAGCTTTTTACCAGCTTGAATTCTGAGCCACAAAATGAACTTAAAAATACAATCAATCAGAGCTGTCCTCAATAATCATTAACAAAACTTATTTTAAAAAGAAAAAACAAACCCCTTATCTAGGTAAAATAATTATTAAAATCAATAGCTGAAAAATATATTTTGCAGTAATTTATACATTACCTGTAATACTAGCTATAGGAAGCTTTCAAAGTAATAAGTAATAGGTGAATTAGTTTTTGTCCTCCAGATTTTGAGTAAAAGCACTTCAGTTCAAGGTTAGTGCCATTTAAGATTTTAATGTTTTTACATATTAAAGACAGGATTCTTTCTGTCTTTATCTAAATTTAGTTCTAGAAGTTGTGACATTAGAGCAAATCTAGTTTAATCATACTGGTAGTTTTACATGTAAATTAATGCATGTACTCATACAAAATTACAGCATTAGAGACTCATTAACAAAACCTATGACGGGCATTCCCCCCAGAATATGGGATCCCTAACGACCTATAATTTGGATTTTAAATGAGAATAAATTACCATGCCAACAGTTCTTTGAACACAGGTTGTTTTTCGAATATGTCTTCACTAAGAAGAATATAACTGGAAGTGAATTAATCATTTAAGTGCAGAAAATCAAATGCATTGAAATAAAACTTGCATGCCTGGTTCTTTAAATTTTAATTTATTAGGACAGTCATCTTGGAAAGAAATAGTTAGAATGACAATTGGTTTTAAATCTCTCTTTACATTTACTTGAAGAAGAAGAAAAGTTATACTTGCCTAACAATAAATCAGATATCCCATTTACTTGGAAACTTTAGCATACCATGAAGATAGTTACACTCAAAAGTGTGTATCATGGGCACGTGAAAATGGCACACAACAGCCAAATGAGATACCATGTACTATAAAAGAAAATGGCAAAAATGCAACATGAAACACAACCTTTAAGTTTCAATGTGATATTACAGGAGACTCAAGGATGGTGGCTATCATTTGTGTTTTGTTCGTGAATTCTCTTACTCCCTTTTATCACCACAGTATGTGTAATAAGACAAAATCTGGTTTGAAGTTGATTGAGTGAAGTACATGACGTAGTTAAACATGCATGAAGCATACTGAAAGTGAAAAATCGCTGTTCATTCAGTCAGCAAGAGAACATGAAGCAGAGCCCAGATCCTTATTAATAATTTCCCATAGAAGACCCTCTTTTGATCAAGTGCTGGAGGAAATGTAATACTTTAGCAAGCAAAGAAATAGCTGTTGCAGGAACACTGACCACGAAGCGTAAGATTCAACAATAATTAGCCATTTTGCCTGAAAACCTTCTATTTATCTTCCACTGGATGTTCCACTGTTTTCTATTTGTTTTCCATTGTTTCCATTGGATGAGTATTTGGAACTTCGGTATAACTTATAGGGACTAGGGCAAAAGTTTTCTGGTCTTAGCTGTCTACAGCTTTCATTAACCCATTTAGAAGGAACACTTGAGGACAGATACTATTTTTTAACGGTTCTGCACCAGCTATCTAGCTCCATGGGTGGCTTGCACAGAAATGGATTGGGATAGTTCGTATCATCAGAGTAGATATGCCTTTTAATCTTTCCCCCCTGCAACACCCCACACCCACCCTGGCCAGTTCCATTTTGTTTAGTGGGCATTAATCATACTCTGAAGTTGAAACAGGGTATGTGTACTTTAGTGTTGTAAATTTACATCAGGAATATGCTTTTGAAGTGGAAGTCCTAATTGTCCCCATTTACCATGCTTTGATTTATATCACAGAGTAACTGTGGACTACTCAAACTGGATTCCTTCCAGATGAAAATAAATTGAAAAATATGCCCCAGGAGCCCACATAATGTTCTTCAATGAGTTATGAATATTCAGTCCTGGGTGTGAGACCAGAGCACGTCTAAAATTAACACACCTTCCTCCCATCCCCACCTGAACAGGTATGATGCAAACACTGAGTCCTGTTTCACTGTACAGATCTGCATTCTACTATGCTGTTCTAATTGCTAATACACCGTAGTCACAGTGACCTAAATACCTTGCTGAAAAGTGATCCTGGATCTAAAGGGCCAGACTTCATTATGCCTTTTATTTTAGAAGTAAATATATGATACATCATGAATTTTAGAACTTTACAACAACCACTGGAAAAAAGAGGTATCTCTCATCATATGAACAGCTAACCACACTTAACATGAGCAGCCTTATGCAACTTAGTGAAATAACTACATATATACAAGTACTTACACAAACGTGCTAAATATAAAATATGTAACATGGTGTGTATGTACTGAAAAAAAACCAAACACCAATGCCTGTGATGACATGGGGAATTTCAATTTATCAGCTAAAGTTTCCCTTACAAATTTTTTTTTTCTTCTTATAGTTCTTCATAACTGTAGGAAGACATTTTGGCTACTGACATTGAAACACTCACTTTGAAAAGATGAAAAATAAATCCTTCAAAAAATTTGGCCAAATATTTTGGGTTTGACTTGGGAGACGAGATAGGGCAGGAAATGTTTTAGTTGATGTACATTAGCACCCCAAATCCATAGCACACTTGGAGAGAATATAAATAAAGATAATTCCATGGGGAACAGTTTTCCAATGCTATTGCTAGAATTTACCTGACATCTAGAAAGCTGGCCATATCTGAGACTACATTTCTACATCTTCATTTTTTTTGGTGCATGTCATAACTACTTGCTGCGTACCGCACAATGATAAACAGTTCTGATATTTTATGTCTTGAGTGCATCACCTCACAAGCTGTATTTCCTTCTTTACTGGCCTGCACAGACCCAAAGGGTCTTACCTGCTTGATAACACCAGAAAACTTGGAAAATGTTGGTATATGATTCTTACTGGTCTTCTTTCTGCCTGAGTTAGTTTTCTTAAGTAATTTAAAATATGGTGAGAAGCTGAGGCGGGCAGTTTTGAAATCTGAAAATGATGGAGTGATTAAGAAATTATTCAATGATGTCCTTGCAATTATGTTAATTATGAAAACAAAGAATAATAATAACTATGTTACAAATAATGTTGTCTTTGCTGACCAACATATTGTTTCCAATTATAAAGGAGATAGACTTTTGTACTTCTCACCTTGTCTTTCTGTATACAGTATGAAATAAATTTATACTTCTTTCCATTTAAATTAACCATCCAATGCATTTTTAAGCTTTTTTTAAGCTTGCACAGTACCAAACTTATTTGCATCAGAAGTGCATCAAATCCTGATATCCATACACGTAACTTTCATTTTTAAATCAATTTGCCCAAAGCATCTGAAAGAGTGGTGTCTTTGAGAAAAGCAACTTACAGAGAAGCTAATAAAATAACCTCTGAATATTCAGACCCTGACTTACGATGCTAAGAAAAAAATGATAGGACATTTCTATCCATGGTTACACAAGGTTCTTATGTTAATATCTGTGGCAGAGTGTGCTCCCGATCATCAAGCATTCCAGTTAGCATCAAATCCCAAGAAAAGACATATAGTTCTAATATGTTCTTTACAGTGGTGTTACACACAAATTAGAAAAGAAATAGTCAGTAATAAGGCCTAGAAGAACTGACAGGTGTAAACTTCATTTTGTAGTTGGGTTGTCCTAGGGGCAACAAGCAGCCTGGCTGAGATGAAATGCAACATCATCACTGGCTGGTAACAGTACTGTCTGTGCCTTGCAGGCATTATTACCATATGACAGGTTGTCAACATATTAGGGGTTATACCACTGGTCCAAAAAATGTGGCAGTGGAAAACAGTCAATGGGCCCCAAACCCTGAGTGTTGTACTAAGATCAAACAGCAGTCCTTGTATGCAAGTAAAGTTCATACGATAATGTGTCATTGAATCCACAGGACAAAAAGAGACTTTAATTGAGCAATATATATGAATAAAAGTACATTTACGAGACGTGCTATAAAATTTTCACATCATTACAAAATATGCCTCCATCTTTGTTCAATTTCTGTGTTCTTCTGACAGAAAATTCACCTGACATGCTCCTTTTGGAAGTGGGCTAAGGAGAAGAAACTTGGAGAAGGACAGTATGACAAAGGAAACAGGAAAGATATCGTATTCCAAGGAAAGTGAAACAAAGGACAAATATGTTGACATTTAAAGCCATACCTCTTGGGAAAGCCTGTATGAGAATTTAAATACGTTGACTCTGAAATAGATACATAAGACTCAATATGTAGATATTGGTAGGGGAAACCAGGCATTAACTACAAGCTCTTAAGCAAATTGTTCCTGATTTCTCACTGTGCTTAACCCGTTAAAAGCCCTGGAAAACTTTATAGCAACATGCCAATGATTAATTTATTACCCACCAATTAACCACCAATTTTCCTGTGCATGATAGTAATTTTTTTCAGCTGTAATTTCCAGTTCTAAGAATCTATTCTCTTTGACTTCCAAAGGCTGCCTTTTTAGTATAATATCAGATGCGATTTTCAAATCAAGGTTTTATCTTCCCTTTAAATGATCTCCAACTACCCTAAAATATTTAAGCTTCTTTATGGGGACAAAGTTTGACCTTTTAAGCATTATTCTTCAGTTTCCTAATGCTGGGACTTTAGTTGCAGATAATAATCATCCACAACCCTTTTTCCTTCTGGACGTTTTGTAACTTTATCTATCAGAGATCTGATTTGTGACCATATAACATACTGTACTACTTAAATCTGTCATTTCATGTCTGTACTCTGTAGTACACTTAGCTGCTTCTGTTATCAAGAAAAGAGAAGCCTGAAACATTTCTTTTCTTGGAAACTTCAAGAAGTTTTATTTTTCATTGAAGTAAATTCCTATGCAAAAGTCTTGGAAAATGAAGAAAAGGTGCATTTTCTTCAAAAGAAATGAACAGTTTGGCAGCACTATCACTGCAAAACTTCTGCTCTAAAGTAAGAATATTCCTCTGTAACTCTGGTAGCCACATGAGAAGTTTTAGCCAAACTGAAATTACTTCCATTTTGATTTATCTTAATTTTTACATTTATACTTTTTCACTTCTCAGTATACCTACTTGCTTTCAGTGGAATATGCATATGGATAAGTATTCATCCATGCTTCCTGTTTACATTTCTTTTCCTGGTATGTAATTTTTTAGACCAATTAGGTCCTCATAATAGTTTGTCTCTTTCTTATTTTTACAGAATGTCCTCTGAGTTCCTTAATTTGATTTTTTATTTTTGCATAATTTTTCTTTCTCTTTTTCACACTCCTCCACATTTACATTATTTATTGTTTTCATTAACAGGAAAAGCCTTATCAGATCCCTAAAAGTTCGCATTTCAGTGCAAATATTAGCCAATAACACTAAACATTCTTCCATATCTATATATGCTTCTCAAATAATTAAAATGTAACCGTGCAGCTTTACAAAACTTCCTGTCCTCAGAAGAAAAACAAGAATCAGGAAATTATGGCAATGAAACTGTTATTTGCTAGCAAAGACATTACAAATATTTAAAAAGTTTCTTGTTCCACAATTGTTTGAACTGTTAATCATGCCTTCTTTAGCTAAGTTACTTATTAGAAATATCCATGATTAAAGAACCATAAAGAACCTGTTCAAATTCATGGTTTGATGACTATTCCTGACTTATTTCAATGCAGATAAAAATATGCACACTAATACAAATACCAAGGGAAAACCAATACCTCTGCTCTGCATCTCACCAGAGACAATTTCTCAGCTATGGTTACATTCTTCAAAGATGTGTAGGCTTGAAAGATCACAAAACAGCTGTCGTTGCTGGAGGGAATGAAAAATAATTTCACCATAATTATGCAAAAATACTTTATAGGAAAAAGGAAGCATCATTATTGTCTTTAGAACTACATACTGGAAAGAAATTGAAAATAATAATAATGGGGAAGAGCCCCAAGTGTAAGTTCCATGCATAGGAAAGATCCTGCACAGTGCAGTCAAGTGTAAGTGTGTTTGTGTAGCTTAAGAATGTTGTAAGTCACCTGTTCTGTCTTGTGGTTATTATGTGTTGGACTAGGCTATACCATAAACACTAAGACAATTGTGTCCCCTGCCCTCACTACCCCTAACACACACAGGTGGAGAACTGGATCACTGCAAGCCAGTTACTCCAGTGCAGCCTTTAGACTGAAGTCAGCCAAGGCATATGCATATGCATATTATATGATGTATGACTTTTGTGAAGATGATGCTCACAGAGTCACATTGTTCATACCAGCATGGATCTAAGGCCGTATTCATACGGACATCCTCAGTAATCATTATCCACCAGTCTGATGACCAGTTTGCTAAATCACCTAACAAGCAATCAAATAAATAGCTTTTTTATTTTGCTTCAAGTACAAACAGACCATGTACCTTTCAAATACTTTCTAACAACCTGATGAGTTATGATTTAGATTAATATTTAGCAGGCAGAGTACAACGAAAATTTTAAGTTGGGGGGTATGGGGGAGTTGTTAGTTTGGTTTTGGTTTCGGTTTTGTTTTATTTTTAATATATAGAATTACTGGAGATAAAAGCAAAGTTATAGAATCAAAGGGGAAAATTTCCATCTACTCTCTCCTGTGTGACAGACATACTCCTCCTGTTTGAACTAACTGAACTTTGGTCCAAGCAGTTGCTCAGCAAGTAGGCCTAATCAAAATTAATCCTATTGTGTGAGGCTATCAGTGAGAACTCAGCACCAGCTCCCCCCAATATGATTTGGCGGGAGACTAGGCTGATGAGCGACCAAAACTGCATTAACACAGCAGAAAATCTGACTACAAATCAACCCCTTGAGCTCTCCCTCCATGGCAGCTGGCTGCGTGGCGGTGATCTCCCCTTGAGCAGGGACACCCTTCAAGGTTACCCTTCGAGTCTGAAAGACACTTACCTGATACCAGACATTGATGGGTTGGTAACTGATATTTTTTGCATGCATGTAACATATAGTAAGCTTAAGTGATAAACTTTGTATCCCACACTAACTTTAAGTGTAGTAAATAGTAAAGCATTGACTGACAATCCATGTATACTTATTAAATACTTTACATACCCAAATTTACTGATTAGAACTCAATAAACTAACTAATAGATCAGATCTGTCTAAGTGATCTCTGGCTCTTCTCCTGCAACAACTTGATTGATACAAAGACTTTGGCAACAGTATTTCATGAACAGTATATATTAATGTTCAAACCGTAACAGTCAATCATTTCATAGCATCAGCTCCACAGGATTTCCTGAATCAAGAAGTCGGTGGCCTAGTGCAATTCCAACGAAGACATCAAAATTACGCTGAGATAATTTAGCTATAACTTTAAACTTAAGCCATCTAGTCCTGAAGAAAAAGTCATCTTTAAGAAGAAGACTATGTCCTGGTCTAAGGTCAAATGCCACTAAACTAAATAATAAAAAAAAACCCTTTTATATCACTTCAGTTATTGGTTAGTTTTCCTGAGTTCCAAGACAGACAATTCAGTTTCTCATTTGAGTAACAGGAAATTATTTTTATAGGTCTTTTATATTTTCTCCCAGATATAATTAAGCTAAAATGGATTAAAAAAACACTCAGTAAATAAATCTGTTAACATGAAGAAGAGTCCCATGTAGTATAAAATTTGACATAAATGTTATCTCAGTTTCTGCATTTTTTGATTTCTTCCTTTTATAAACATCTTACAATATTTTGATAGTTTTGTCTTTTTGGTGGGAGCAGGGTTGGGGTTTTCTTGGGGGGGGTGTATTGTGTTTGTTTTTTTTCTCTAATGTGTCACATGAACTCTATAAAGATGGTACAGATACAAATATGGCCATTAGAATGCAAGTGCACAGGTAGGTAGACAGTGATTACCAAAATCTTTCCAACTACAGTAATTACATTTCAGTGTTTTTGTTTCTGTTACTTCTCTAGCAATTCAATGGAAAAGGCACGAAACC
This sequence comes from Ibidorhyncha struthersii, assembly GCA_013398815.1. Lineage (NCBI taxonomy): Eukaryota > Metazoa > Chordata > Aves > Charadriiformes > Charadriidae > Ibidorhyncha > Ibidorhyncha struthersii. Next base: position 410,394 of record VZSZ01010458.1, read on the forward strand.
ATCATACTAAATTGTCACAGATGATAACAGTTATAACACAGAACAAACCACTATTTCACCTTTTACCTTTTGTAAACTGATTAAATACCATCATAACCTAGAGATTATCTGCACTGAGTTTGACTGTGGATTTCTGAAATCAGTCACAGAACTGTAATCATACTTTGTGGTGCTCTAAACTTGTCAGATTCAGTGTTTGTTCTATTTGCTATACAATTATGTCATGTTTCTTTTTGTCTTGAAATTTTACAAGATAATTTTGATCTTCTTTCTAAGGAAGAATTTACATTTCAAAGGCCTTAAAATACTTAATATAAAGTGGATAAATTGAGCTAAGACAGCCATTCTGACAGATCATTTTGTGAACTAGCAGTGTACAAATTCATATGCAGCTGCAGGAAGGCAGTGCACCATTCCTCTCTTTTAACAGAACACGTTTTGGGTGTGTATTTGCTGTTGTACTGGTTCCGTTTTATGAATTCAAATACAAACCCTCCCAACAAAGTCTCCCTTTCTAAAGGATGTCTTCTACTGAATATGAGTCTGTCTTTACTAGTGACTTGATCCACTTGCATCTCCTCTGGGAGAAAGTCCTGCTCCAAAAAAATGTTCCAATATAAAAAAAAATGCACCTTCAAAGTTCCTCAAACTGATGTCCTAAATGCGATCAGGAGTGTCCAAATAAGTAAAAGAAGCAATATCAAGGAAAGATTTCAGTGTGTCTTTTCCACCAGAAGTGTAACAAGGCACTCACTTCTTGATTGTGGTAACAGTACATTATCCAAAGAAAGGAACAATACCAAATGAGTAGTTGCAAAACTGCAACTACGAATGTTCCATACAAGAAGATAGAATACAAAAAAGCAGCTAGAATGCAATCTGAAAATAATAATAAAAAAATTACTAAACATCTCCAAAGTCCTTTCTGTAGTTCTTATACTACTACTACTGATACAGAAAGCATCTGTGTAACATATCTTCCAAGTTTGGGGGTTTGTTTCTTTCTTTCTTTCTTTCTTTCTTTCTTTCTTTCTTTCTTTCTTTCTTTCTTTCTTTCTTTCTTTCTTTCTTTCTTTTTTTTTTTTTCTTTCTTTCTTCATAAATGCTCACATCTTCAAAAGCAGAAACTTTACGATGGTTTTGTATATCTGATAGTATCTTCTTGAATGGCAGAAAGACTGAAGTTTACCTGACGAAAGGACAGGTTATCTTGTCTCTTTAGCTGTACTTTAGTTTTGCTCCTCTATGACTAGCAATTCAACACTCATTATTTGTTCTTGCTAACTGATTACATCATATAATTTATTACATTAACTATTTAAACTAAGACGAAAATAGGATCAGATAACAGAAACTGAATTCTGAGCTCAGGAATTCCTCCTTTGACAGCTGATCCAACCATATTAATGTGCTCATGTACCATACTCTTGTCCCTTAATACAATCAAACCTGCAAAAAATTGAGCTGAGTTGTCGGTATGTAATTACTGTGGTGCACACGAATCAACAAAGTCTGTGTTATATGAGATCAATTCCTATTCCTTCCAATTAGTAGGGTATTTTCAAATAAAAGCAAGCTACATTTTTTGCTGCTTGGCAAAGCAGTGAGATGTTGAGCTGTCTTCTGGATTAAGTGACATAAAACCTTATTAGCTTCTATCTGTCTGTGTTGTTTTAACGCTCTCTTTGATTGCTGCAATACCATAGTTAATTAAAATTTTCACGCTACCAAAAGAAATGAAATAAGTGAAGTATCAGCCATTTTTTTCTTGAAAGAATAAAATAACTTCTAAAAATGGGGGCTTGCAGTAAACAGGCTTTTATTTTGAAGTTTTTTACACATGTAAAAAAATGTCAGGCTGCTGAGTTCACCTGGCAACATAAAACCCATCACACATATAAAATAAAATGACATGGAAAAGCTTGAGTCACTGGACTTTGTATTCTTCTTGTGGAGTGGTAACTGCTCAAAATAATTAAGCCACCCTATTATTTCAGTTCCATTATTTTCATGTAGCTAAGACAAACACACTTGAGTGACCATATTGCCATATCTACTTCTTCCTTTCATGTATTTGGGTTCTCTGTTCTCTCTGGCCTTTTTGCTTCTGCTCGGGTATACCTCCACACAATACTGATTTCTCTGTTCAAATTTCCACTCATTTTTATCTACTGAGATACTAACTTGCTAAGCCCGGAATATCATTCTTGCTCTATGCAACAGCTATCTGCAAGTGTAATTTATTAATTTTTTTAAAAAACATTATATAGCTATCTGGCTACTATAAGAAGTTTTTTGTTTGGATTTGATGAATATTTTCCCTATTAGTCGAACCTTACTTGATTACTCATATGTTTCCATAAGCTTTAGAAATAATTCTGAACTTGCTCTAGAGAAAAATACATGATGACTGGTAAATTATGTGCTGCCAGACACAGGTTCTGAATATTTTACTCCAATGATTTTTATTTAGGTTCTTTCTTGTAGGAGAGCCACGAGTTCTCTAGGAACTAAATGAAGACTACCTAATACATTTAGTATGAGCAGAAGAAGCCAAACAAAATTTGATTATTTTTGTATTCTGAACTAGATATTTAGTAATTACCCTCACTGATGTATATTAAAACCAAACCAAAACAAAAAAACCCAATGTTTTTGAAGATATGTTTTCAGTCCTCTTTCCAATGCAGATGTTCCTTAAGATTCCAAGGAAGTTACTACAGGATTTACCATTTCACAGATTGACTACAGTCTAATGAAGATAGCACTAATTAGGCTTCTTATAAACTTTTATTCATTTGTAATTAAACCTTGTAACATTAAATGCTCTGTCCTTACTGGAATGACTTTTTCACTGAGAATGAACTCTGGTGCTTTAAGGTTTTGTGTGAGGAGATTTTTGAAAGGTCTTTTTGCTTAGCTGCTTTAATTCTGGAAAAAAAAAAAGGCATTACATCTTTGGAGATGCAGAAAGTAGACAGCATAAGTGCTACAGGAAAATCTTCAGCTGAAAGATAAGAAAGCCAAGCAGAAGTAAATTGTGGAGAATTTTGCACTTTTCCCCCTCTAAAAGAAAAGTGACAATCACACATAATTTCAAATAGAAAGGATGATTTTTGGATCTGAATATTTTTGACAATAGAGGAGAAAAAAAGAGCTAATTAAGTTAAGAGATAAAATGCTTGCTCCAAATCAACATCAGTTTCTTTGTAGTCACAATATGGTTTCATAAACAATTAGGAAAATAGCTAATAGTTTGGGAGCTTTTTGGCAGTTGAAATTAAAACAATGCAGAGGCATGCGTAAAAACAAATTGTCTCCTGACCCGTTGTCCAAGACAAAGGTGTACAGAAAGGCAGATTGCTCTAAGTAGAAATTGGAAACCTTTCTCTCACTGTACAGAAAGCTCTTAAGGCAACTGGCCTTATGCTAGTCTTTCATTTATTATGCTAGCCTTAAAATTGTTTTGATATTAAACTAATGTCCAATTTTTAGTTGAACGTAGAGATATAATTTCCTTAGCTTTTTTAATATAATTAGAATTGTGGTTAGAAAATTTTAAAGATGTATTCTTTCAATCAGAATAGAAAACTAGTTACTGGGACAAAATGTTTCGGTTTCTCCTTCTCATCAGTTGCTTTTTTCCCCCTGACATTTTGTAGTTTTGGAGGAAAGGAAAGTGTCATAATGATTTAACAAGTTACACTTACTGCTAGTATTCAAGTATAGAATACCATATTAGAAATACAGTATTTTTAGTTTTAGGCAAAAATGTTCCACGTGATTTACTTCCAACCACACTCTTCTCTCAAGATGAAGTATGATGCACAACAGCAGAACAGCTAAACATCTAAAACCCTAAATATATCACGTTAGAGATATGTTCTCAACTTTTTTTTGGTACTCTCTTTCATTTAGGAGCCCAACCACTAATTGGCTTCTAAAGCTTCTCTTCAAGACGCATTTTGACATAAAGATATATCCTTACATAAAGAGATGCCCTGAGAACATGAACAATGCATTCCTGGTTCTTCTCGTGTTTAGAGGAAATTGGATGTCACCTTTTAAGTAATGTAAAATAATCCGCATGGTCTAGTATCCTGGTTCACATACTTCCTGTCCTTATTCACTTTCCCAGCTCTCATTTTCATGTAGGTTCTGTTCTAACAAACCTATAAGCAGCACACAATTGAGTCTCTCACATGTATTTTCATAAGCTTCAGTACAGTCTTGGAATTCTAATGCTTTTCAGTCCTTCACACCATAAACTGCCTCTTCCATATCAGGTACTTTGTAGTTCATTACGGTTTGTGGGCTAACCAATAACAGGTTACATGATCAGCTGAAATGAATCATAGTACACAGTATTACCTATTCTCTTTGCTTTCTCATTGTCTCAGCACTCTTGGTCAGAAGAAATTTTATAACTTTTGTAAAAATTTATTTTAAAATTCACTCACTCACACCATTGGATCTTTTTCAGCAGTACATCTGAATAAATCCTCTTTGTCTTTAAAAAAATATTTTAAAGACTAATACTATATTTTCTTGTCTGTTCTTGTCACAACCTCTCTCCCTTCATCATCTGGTAACTTTCATCTATGTCAACACACAAAAGTGCAGAAGCAATGTGCAATTTTTAGGTATCCCAAGTCATGTATGTCCAAATTAAGTGGAGATATGTGTAACAGGTCCATTTTCAGAAATCAGTGATCAAATACACTTTGAAGGTAAGTCTTCTTAAAGAAAATCAACTAAGAGTCCAAATAGTGACATAGTCTGAGTCAATAGTTACCTTCAAAAACCTTGTCTAGCTACATTATTATATAGCTTATATTGATTGAAGAAATGCAATTCACTCATTGATGACAGACCAGAACACGTTATTTTCTGATCATATTTTAGAACCAAACAGGGTTTTTCATTATGAATTGGACTCCATTACCTTTTTCCCTACAGGCTATCTAATAAGAGGTGGACCTTGCTAACATGATTTATTTTTAAAAAGTCTGTCAGGAGACAATATCATGTGCAAAAACTGTGCCAGAGCAGAAAAAAATACCTTTGTAATTGTTTTCAAGGCCAGCTGTTCTACATATGAAAATCACCAGCTAATGAAGAAGCAATTACTTATGCATTTTTTGACCCCTTCACTGATTTTAAGCCGTAATTTTCTATATATTTTCTTATGGAATTTGAAGACGGTTTCATTGCATATTCTCCTAATAGTAATTACACTTTTAATACCAATTATGAGAAATATTTTTATAGTTTTCTTCAGTATCCATGTTGTAGTTTGAGACTGGGTTGACGGTGCGGAGACTAAGTGGGTTGTTCATACTGATTAGTTCCATGAATTACTTTCCAAATGTTTACATTCGTTGTAAATTCTGTGCCTCATCCCTAAGGCCCAGACAGTAGGGTTAATACTATAAACTGGATGTATCTCTCTCACAAACTCTACCCCTTCTTTTGAGAGCCAGATTACTGGAGTTAATGCTGTATTTATTACAATTGCATCCCTATATATAGTTACTGAGGCTTGGTTGCTTGTAATGTGTATATTCATTTGACTGTCATTAAGACTTGGTTGTGTTTGGTGGGTGGCTGTACTCCTGCACAGATGGGTCTATCTCAATGTTTCCAGCTGTGTTTTTTCCACTGTTTTGTCTACTCCCACAACACACTGGCTACTGTCCAGTAGTGTAATATAATATAATGTATATTGGATATAATCTGTGGGCCACTTTTTCCATTCAGCCACTTCTAGTAGTAAGTGCATAGCTCTGGCTTCTGCAAACTGACTGAATTCTCCTGATTCACTAAATTTATCCACACAACCAAAGAGGGGACTCCACTATATTGCTTTCCAAAGCATTTGTCCACTCTCAAATTTGCAGGAACCATCAGTAAATGGGAGTATTTTGGGTCATCAGATGAGATTTCATCATAGGGTAGTGCTTCAGTAGCTCTGTTTTGGTCATGGGGCTTGTTTTGTTGTTCTTTTTCTATTTGCCTGTAGAGAATGATCTCACTGGTGTATTGAAGGTGTTCTGGGGCACTTTGCTTTGCTAGGGTCTTCTGAATCCAAGACCAGAGCTGAGACTATGTTTCTACCCTGTGGGTAATGTATTCCAGGTGAAAGCAAAGTGTGGTTTATATTATTCTGCTCTGGGAATGGAGTAGAGCACATTTACCATATTCATGCTGGCGTGTTTTTGTTTTGTTTTCTTTTGCTTGTTTTCCTTCCAGTTTGTACTGCAGCTGGAGCATGTCTGGGACAGCAGCAGTCAAAGGTAGGATCACTTAATTTCAGGATTTGATAATCTATTCTCAGCCAGCACTTCTCATTTGGCTTTCTTATGGGACATACTGGACTGCTGTAGGTGGAATGGGTTCATGTTGCAGCCCCTTACTCCTTAATTCAATGTTTCTACATTCAAATGGGAGTTCTAGCATCCCAACTGGCTTGACACTGCTTCTGATTGTCTTTGTTGTCATCAATACATGCTGTTGGGGGACCTTCAAAAGACCTACCACATCCTGACTCTTCAGGCAGCCCTGAGAGATAGACAGGACAAAACAGTCCTCTCCAGCAGCAATGCCAAACACCCATTCATATCTTAAAGATTCTGTGTGGTACCCACCCCTCAGACATCCTAGTGCTAAACATCTTGGGACTTCTGAGCCTGCCACAATGGGCATGTGTTCCCACTGATGGTCATCAAGACCAATTTGTCCATGCATGATCACTACCTAAGTCACACACCTGGTCTTTCCAGTGCTGACCACAGGCATCCTTTCCATTTGGTTCAAGAACAATAGGGTACACCAGGCACTGGTGTCTGTGGGGGCTTCGTGCTTCACCCAAACTATCCGCTACAGTTGTTCCCCTCCTCCTCCTAGCTGGAGGTGGAACACCGTACTCACAGGGAGTCACTAAGCTGTTGGTGGTAGTGATTCCTTGATGGAGAGGTTCACCTCCAGCTTCCTTGGGCAGCTGGGTCCGCTTTCCACTACTCCTTGATCGGTTCCTAGGTGTGAACTGCTAATTTGGCAGTCAAATATTCATGCCACTTTTCTATTCATTCCTTTTGAATACCTCATGAGACACCTCCAAACTGTACACCTGATCAGGTCAAGTTTTTGGCAGTCTTTATCTTTTGGGATAAAGGTCCTTTGTTGGGTTGCATTGTATATTGACCTCCATTTGTCATCCAATGAGGCTTCAATCATTTGGCAGATCACTTGAATGAACCCTTCTACTATCAGTCCAGTGGCTTGGGCACTTTAAAGACAGGCTCCTAACCATGGATGGTTTTGTCACTGATTTTCTTCATGTTTATTCTATAACTAATTGACAGTCACGCTGGGCTCAGAGATGAGGCCACATAACACTTCTACAGTTCTTTCTTTCCACAGACACATATCCCCTTTGGAGTCCTGCCATTGGCTCTGGTCCTGCTGTTTTTGTGGTCTTGTCTTTGTGGGTACTGCGCCCTTGCTCCCAACATCATTGTAACCCACAGATTTCACCCATGGTAAATTAATCCCTCTATGGCAGCATGCCCTGGTGGTGCTCCTAACTGCTGTTCTTCACCCTTGGTTATACCCATCCCTGTGGATCTGCCATTCTAGTAGTTCAGCAGTCACACAATCACTTCTTCTCCCATTCAATGTTTGTGCTGCAGCTGCTGGGGCTCTGCAGCTGCCACCCGATTGTCCTGCTCTGCTCCCCAACTACACAGATGGGTTGGTTCCTTGTGTAGATCTGTATAGCCCAATCCTCCTCTTGTACTCCTCTAACGACAGTGATGGGGACTTTTTCCTTCTGCAGAGTGAGCAAGCCCTCTTCATCCTTGGAGGAGAAAGGAAACTAGATATACCCATGGCTGTATTCCGGGTCCCGAAAAGGAGCACTTGCTACAGTGACTTCAGACATTGGGATTGCAGCCCTTTTCACTCAGCAGTGCAGCTGTTGCATTTTTCAGCAAGCCAGCTCCACCGCTGGTCTCTCAGCATTTTTCTGCACTTAGACCAGTATGAGGAAAAGGTAGGATAAAAGCCTTACAACTGACCTAATTTAAAAAGGAAATACGAGCTTCACAATAGGCTTCACCTTTTCCTAATAGTTGTAGAAGCATTTCTTTATGAAAACGACATTCATAGGATTCCTTTTTCTTTCATCAAATTATTTATGTGTGGAACTGTGGACTACTGAAGCAGAGTTCCTTACTGTTGGGAATATACTGGTTAATGAAAACAGTACCTTTTAAATCTCTGGATGATGCTAGTGTCACAGTCCTGCACGCCATAAACATACACAGTTTAAGAATCATTATAATCATCGGTTTAGCATTAAAAGAAGAAAATATGTTCTCTCACAGCCAGTCCTGTATCACTCTTATCTGAGCCATACAATAGGCACATTGTGAGTTTTTTTTCAATGATAAAGCATGTCAGCTCTGTCAAGGGGAAACTTGCATGGGGCTATCTTAAGGCAGATGCCTCTGGAGTGCTGCTTTGCCTTTGCTCAGCTAGTAATTGCATAAACTGCTTTGGAAGAAAATGCCTCTGAGTAGAAACATAATACATAATCAGCTCAAATAATTACAACAAAAATGCTAACTTGCTGTTTTCACAACATGGATAATAGGCTTGCTTAAGGGCATGGAATGCAAAATCAGTTTTGCATGTCTTCTTGTATTTCAGAATCATTAAAATGTGCTACAGCCTGAGTATAGAAATAAATGCCTCTGCTGCTGACTGGAGTGACAACTGGCACACTGGGAATTCAGCTGTTTCAAAGTATGGCAGAGCTATCAGCCAGAGAGTAATGTGGATAATTGTCATAGTTTCTACCTCTGTTGAAATATTTCAGTTTTAAATTCAGGAGGCAGAACACCGCAGCGCAATGTTGAAATTTAGACATTTGGAGAAATGAAAAGAAAGGTATATGCTATCATCATATCATCGGTTAATTTTATGTTAGACTTTAGCATATGAAATCAAGAGGTTTCCCTTTTAAAGCATCAGAATAATATTATGTAAAAGAATGCATACCATTTAAGTTGTATTGCAAATACTAGAAGTGCTCCTATACTCCTAATAGTTTCCAAACAAACTATTCTTAAGGCTTGTGCTGTTTCTGGCTAGGGTAGGGTTAATTTTCTTCATATTAGCTAGTATGGGGGTCTGTTTTGGAATTATGCTGAAAACAGTGTTGATAATGCAGGGATGTTTTAGTTATTGCTGAGCAGTGCTTACACAGCATCAAGGCCTTTTTTGCTTCTCACACTGCCCTACCAGCGAGTAGGCTGGGGGTGCACAAGAAGTTGGGAGGGGGGACAGCCAGGACAACTGACCCCAGCTGACCAAAGAGATAGTCCATACCACACGAGGTCATGCTCAGCAATAAAAATCTGAGGGAAGAAGAAGGAAGGGAGCAAAGGAAGGGAGGACATCCATAGTCATGGCATTTGTCTTCCCAAGCCCTGCTTTCCTGGAAATGGCTGAACACCTGCCTGCCAATGGGAAACAGTGAATGAATTCCTTGTTGTTTTGCTTTGCTGACATATGCAGCTTTTGCTGTACCTATTAAACTGTCTTTTATCTCAACACGTGAGTTTCCTTACTTTTACCCTTCCGATTCTCCCCCATCCCACCAGGGATGGGGAGTGAGCCAGCAGCTGTGTGGTGCATATTTGCTGGCCGGGATTAAACCATGACGAGACTAGGCTTCTACGTCCGCAATGCGTAAACTCACCTTCAAAGAACATAGGCACTTTGTACTCCAAAGTCATTTTATTTTCTTAAATCATCAGAAAACCTTTTTGTACTGAACAATTTCTGATTATTTTTCTTTCAATTATCAGTAACTGCATCTTTTCTACAAGCAATTTAGCAGCTCTTCAGTACGCTGAATCTGGCTGTTTGTAAATATTCAATAGAAACAAATCCAAAATGCAAAATATCTTCATATACATATAAATATTGATGTATACGCATATGCATCACCATACATATAGCTGCCTGAGCATCTATGGCAAAAGCTATTTACAGTGTATTTTCAGTTTCCTGTCCTTATTAACAAGATGCTCCCATGCTATTGCTAATAGATGACTAAACATTAATTAGCATATATTGAGTCTCAGATTATTCCAGTTAAAGATTAGCAAAATAGTCCAGTTTCAGTTTAGTTTCTTCTCAATGCATATACGCTTTCTTCCCTACCCAAAAAGAAACACTCACATTCCCAGACCCGCTTTCTCCTCTCCCAGCCACTAGATGATTCTTTTGCTCTGTTATAGCAGCTCTCTAGCTCATTCCTCTGCTCCCTTAGTTTCTTGGGAAACTAAGGCAAAACCATTGATGCTCTCTTCTTTCCTTTCATCATTTATCTCCTTTTTTTTTTTTTTTCCTTAGCATATTAAATACAGTACATTAGTTAAATACAATATGCAGAGGTGTATGGCACCCTAATATGACTAAAAGGGTTGTACTGTCCTGGGTTTCCACTGGGATCATGTAACACGGGAAAGCATAACTAAGTAACCCAGAAAGAAAGCTAATGTCCTCTTTGTTCAAAGGTCCCCTCTTTTGAACTGCTGTCCCAAATTCCAATGGGTCTCATGGGGCAGGAGGAAATGCAGACCGCCTTCAGCAGAGTAACAACACACTCTTCATACACTGCAGCTAAGCTTGTTTACTGCAGTAGCTGCATGTAAGCAATACACAAGTGTCCAAAATAGTCATCTGTCTGTAAGCCATTTTTCTCCCCAACATACATATTTTTGTCAGCAGACTCCAAACTTTTAAACTTCTGCAAATTCATATAGTTCTATTTACTTAAATAGCTTAATGCCTGTAAACCAGTTGAGGGTCTGACCCAAAGCAATTAACTCAAATATTTCTCTACCTGTTACAATGAACTGAAAGTATGCACTTTCTGTCCTGTAAACTCCTGCAAATTTCTTTACTTAGTGAGATTTGCCACTGGAAAAAGTTACCCATGCTCAGAAAATCAGATGGTATTGCACTGTACATGATGTAAAAAGGTCATCGTGTTCTTGCTTGGTACTTTAATATAAAACTTACTCTAGGCTAAGTAGGGATAGACAGTTGTCTAGATTACAATAGGAAAGACTGGAGTAAAGGGGCCCTAAACCAGACATACAGTTGTACTACATGCAGAAAACCATAAAATTCAAAAACTTGTTAATACACTTCCTTTACATTTCCAGTGACAGTAGCTCAAAACCGGACAGTCACTGGAAATTTCCCAGTGCCCAGCTTTGTAAATATATTCCAATTGCAAGATACCTTCTCTCCAAGAAAAACTAAGACTCTGCAAAGCTGATATTTGCTGTATTTTGTGTCAGCAATTAAGAAGATGCAGACAAGACAGGAACAATTTTTCAGCCTGCACTGCTAGGGTTATATAATGTAATTTAAATTTGATGCTAAAAAGAAAAAGGGACTAGGAAATTAAAACTTTAAAAAGTCACACCAAATACATTACTTATGTGACTTACCATATTTATGTATTTTGAACATTTTATTACATATGAGAAATCCAAAGTCAGGTCAAGAACCACATTTGGATAAACAAGGTCAAGTATTGATGAATTTTGTACACAAATGTATACGTAATTCTACTTCACCATGGCCTCACTGTAGTACTAAACCTTTTGGAAAATCATTTAGTTACTGGTATGGTTAATTTAATCTAACGCCGTGGGTAAGGTACATTGCAGTGAAGAGTTAGACAGACTTGTCTCCATGCTGTATTTGCGACTATAACAGATCAAACCTGGCAAATTCAGCAGTCGGGTTTCTCAGGGTACTTTTCACACAGGCCTGTCAGAACTGATAGAAAGTGCTTGCATGGACTGAAGAAAGCTTGATTGCTGAGGTTTCACTGCTGTAATTGGAATCTTGGCAATACAGAGTCCGTTGTGTATTTTAAAAGCAGTTGGACTGATAATTACAGTGTAGCTATAGCATAACTACAATGAAAATGCAAACAGGCTTAAGGTAGACATGGACATAAATATTTGTACAACTGTCATTCTACGTTCCAGAAAAGCAGTTACATTTTCTGGTAGCTGAAATGTTAAAACAAGGCTGGTTAAAACTTAAAATTTAGGACTCAGAAATACTAAATCATTAGTAAATACTTTATTAGTAGTAAAAGAAGAAAAACTATAAGCTATTTAGAAAAAAAAAAAGGATAAAAACTGCTCTATATCTATGAAAAACTTCAAAAGGAAAATGGAGGTAATACTCAGAAACATACATGGTCTCTGAGACTTTCTAATCATAAGAAGGCTTAGTCCAATTCCTGTGTTTCCTTACTGGAAGATACAATCAACTTTACCTAGAAAATTCCTTTTTCTTTTTCTTTTTTCTTTATTTTTTCCCTGCCTACTGAAACAGTGAACAGTAGAGTACTATAACATTAATACATTGCAATTTGAAATTTCTTTACCCTAAGATAATAAAAAATATAAGAAGATTTGACAAACTTCATTTTTTACACCGTTTCCCTTGAAAAGCAACATATCAACCCAAAATTTCATTTGGAGATTTTGAGTTAAGCACCAGGAAAGGAATATATTCACATGAAAAATCTGAATACAGTTCATCAGACATAGAGGAAGAAGTATAAGATGCTTAAAATGTTCGGTCAGCATCCATTAATACAAAATCTACTATTCTGTCTCCAAAGCTTACCTTTACTTCAAAATCCACTTTTCAATCTGAATACATTCACTGAATTCCTATTTAACTGGGTATTGCTCTGATATTTGGGGACTCACTTGTTCTTTCCCGCACTGTTTGACTTAATAAGAACAGGACAGAAAGCTACTCCTGGGAAAAAAGGCAGACAAACATTTCTCACCTTGGAGGGCCAGCTGAAGTAACTTCAGTACCCACAAACACTTTATGCTGGAGTGTAATCCTGATAACACTTTGTGAAACACCATAGACTTTGAAAAGCTTACTTATGTCATGCTCTTGAAAATCAAGTGTGCATTCTTCCCTTCCCTGGGCTCAATGTGCCAAAAGCTGTTTGACAGAGAAGTGTTAGTCAGCCTGACACAGGCACATGTCCATCCCTTAGTCTATCCAATACCCTTGGGGAACATAAATGCCTCCTTCCTTGTTTTCAAGGAGAGGAGAATGCTCTATGGCAATGGGATACTGGCAAGAAATGTAGAGAATGTACCTTGCTTCTCTCCACACAGAACATAGTTTCAGTAATGAAAGTGCATAGGAAATTTTAATGTACTCTAAAGTGTTCTAGACCTGAAAAGAGAAAGAGGGCAGGGGAAGCTGAGAGAACCTTAAGGGGTCATTTAATCTATGCTTCTGTCCCAAGAGAGAATTGGGCATTGCTACATCACTTCTGTCAGATATTCACCATCTGTTCTAAAGACCTTTAATGACAGAGAAATGCACATCCTCCCCAGGCAATCTATTACATTTCTTCCTACCCTTAGTGATAGAAAAAATTCTTTGGTGTCTAACCTGACATCCTGGCTGCAATTTAAGTCCATTTTTTCTTGTTCTATACATCACAGA
>VZSZ01010458.1:429914-451172 GCA_013398815.1 Ibidorhyncha struthersii
ACTACCAAAACATTAGATTTTTATTCTGTGGGTTTTTTTAGTTAAATTCTGAGAAAGCAAAACCTGAACTACAAAAACAAGTCAGTGAAGTCAGTAGAATGTTATTTAGTTTTATCGTTCTGAGTAAGAGGTTAGTCCAATTTAGTAGTTAGAATTTACACTTAAGTTCAGTTTCCAGGTGTCCTATCCAGTTTGTGGGGGAAAAAAGGAGGTGAATAAAAATTTCAGATGTGTATAATGGATTCTGTTTTCAAGATTTCTTGGCTTCTATATGTCTCTGAAATACTGTGGGTCTGTATTTCATGTGGGATTTGTCCGTAAATCAAAAGAGTCTGCTAGTATATGAGTGTAGGGGCTCAAAGAAGTCACTAGTAGGAAAGTGGCAAAACTGCTGCTTATCCTACTAAGCAAAAAAAAACTTTTAAAGGACCTTCAATATGATTTCTCATTGACAGTAGGAACTAAAATGATTCCCGCTATAGCTTTACTGAATTTTTCTCACACTCTCACACTTTTGGTGTGGGCATATACTGAAGAGCCAGATATTCTAAAAGCCTGCATGAGCACATTATAAAATTAGGTATCTTACTTCCTTGCATATGCTATCATTAGCTGACAATTTATAGCCCTAGTGTATTGGAGTTGTGTGGCAAGGTTTTGGTAGCAAGGGGACTACAGGGGTGGCTTCTGTGAGAAGCTGCTAGAAGCTTCCCCCATGTCCTATAGAGCCAAAGCCAGCCAGCTCCAAGACGGACCTGCCGCTGGCCAAAGCCAAGCCCATCAGCAATGGTGGTAGTGCCTCTGTGATAACATATTTAAGAAGGAAAAAGAAAAACTGCACAACACCAGCAGCAGTCACAAGAGAGGAGTGAGAAAATGTGAAAGAACAATTCGGCAGACACCAAGGTCAGTGAAGAAGGAGGGGGAGGGACTGCTCCAGGTGCTGGAGCAGAGATACCCTTGCAGCCCATGGTGAAGAGCATGGCGAGGCAGGCTGTCCCCCAACAGCACATGGGAGTTAATGGTGGAGCAGATATCCACCTGCAGTCTGTGGAGAACCCCAAGCTGGAGCAGGGGAAGGAGCGGCAGAGACAACGTGTGATGAACTGACCACAACCCCCATTGCCTTTCCCCCTGCACCACTCGGGGGGAGGAGGTAGATAATCAAGAGCAAAAATAAGCCCAGGAAGAAGGGAGAGGTTGGGGGAAGGTTTTTTTAACATTTTAATTTCTATTTCTCATTACCCTACTCTGATTGATTGGTGGTAAATTAAACTATTTCCCCGAGCTGAGTCTGTTCTGCCTCTGATGGTAATGCTGAGTGATCTCCCTGTCCTTATTCAACCCCCGAGCCTTTTGTTGTATTCTTTCCCCTGTCCAGCTGAGGAAGGGGAGTTACAGAGCAGCTTTGGTGGGTACCTGGCAACCAGCCACAGTCAACAACTAGGTACTAAAATGTCTTTCAGCAACTGGCCTAAGTTGCTTCTCTTTCTGAAAACATTGTCATCTTTCTCTTGCCCAGTTCCATATCTGAGAAACATAATCAAGGTATCTTTTTGCTTGTGATATGTTGTTCATAGAATTAATATCTTGAGGGTTTATAAATTCTTAGCTACTATGGTCAGTTATGCACAGTTTGGACCAAGGTTTGTACTGTATTTGATCAATGACATCCCAAGTCTGTCAAAACTTTGAGGTAGAAATGCTGCCTGCTGCTTTTCAGAGGTTATTATACCAATAGACATCAGAATTTTTGAGCCTTTAATACAAATTGTTTTACCGGAACACATACACAAATTATAACAGGATCAATCAGTCAATAGGGAAAACTCAACACTGTCATGTGAGATAAATTAAATTACAGGTTACTTTTGCATGGGGAAAAAATAGAGACTTTCCTACATTCATACAAGAATGGCCCAACCTCTGGGGTTGAATCAGCTTCCAGTAGTCCTTGAGGTGTATATAGCAAGATTCAGTCCTTTCCATCAACTCAGTCTTAGCTTTGAACATGTTCTGTGGTTCAGATGTGCCAAATCCCTTTGGGCTCAAGTCTGATTCTTGCTGCAGGCTCTCAAAGGACTGCGCTTACGTCCCTCCTTGCCTCAGTCTCCAATGAAGAAGCTGTTCCACTTTTCACATGCTTGGTGGCTCATAAGGAAGGTGCAGTCTTCCTCTCTAAATCTGCCACCTGACCCTGACTGCAAGAAAACGGTAGAAGTATTTCTGATCGTGGAGATGCTGTAAATAGCGTATTATAAGTAATTCATATTTAATATTTTGAAATTCTTTGCCTAACAAATTAGTTTAAGATGAGAGAGACCAATTTTTATAATAATGTCAACATCATTATAACTTTTGAATCACTATTTAGAATCTGTTCTTTAGGAAGTGGAAGGGAAAGGTGGTTCTGTGAATCTGCAACCCTCTGCAGAGTTCTTTTTAACGTATGAAATACATTTGAAAATAAGCTAATAACTAAAATGATATTTTTTCTTGGGAGCAGATACAGCTCAAGGTTTTGACATTGAAATATTTTCATAATGTGGTTTCTAACCAAGATTTTGCAGAATTGCCATGTGCGTAATAACCAGTTTATCCTCCATTTCAGTTGTTTTCTCAAATCACATTGTGGCATGCTAGAGCTTCAAGAAAGAGAACTATTGCCTCATCACTTCCTTCATCTCTATTTTAAAAGTTCAACTAGTCAAACTAATTTTAAGAACATCAGTGGTCAAAGAATCAGTTCTCTAACTTAGAATGAAAGACATCATTGGTTTGTAATGCAAAGGGATATGAAAACTTGATGTTGTTAATGTGAATAAATTTCGATTATTTTATACCCAAAAGATTTATTAAAAGCTTATTTTTAATGTATTTTAGGAAATACTTTACATTACATCATTACATGGAGCAACTTGGAAAACATAACAGCTCTCTTTCTCAATTTTGGGTTGTTTATTTAATGCAATGATAGTTCTGGACAAATTGTAGAAACTGTATGAAACAAATAATATGTACAAAATATATCAAAGAGGATATAATTAAATTTTTTACTCTCCACTGTTCTTTCTGACAGTCTGAGGTAAAAATGCACTTCAAATTTTTGACAACATTTTATTGCATATTTAGAAGCTATACAAAGGATACTATGAATTGTGCCTTGTAGAGAATATTTTATAGAGGAGCCTGTAATGGCAATTTATAAATGGGTTTCAATTTTGTGGTTATAAATCTAGGAATTACAGCTTTACCAGAAGATACAAAGGAGAAGTTTTCTGAAAGAGAATGAGGATATCTCTGTTTTCAGTAATTTAAGTACCTTTGTATTAAAAAAAACCCAAAAAAAACCAAAAACAAACCCAACACCCCACCCCCCAGACTAATTGGATTAAAGAATGTAAATGGCTTCAGGCATGAGATGCAATGATAACCAGTCTACTGGGGGGGTTCATTGTTTTTCTGTGGCATTATAACAAGCAAGGCTAGAGTAAATTGAGACTGACTAGGAGATTCAATGATTGCAAATACTGCTCTATGGTAGGGTTTTCCTAGGAGCTAGTTTGTATTCATGAGTGCCTGTCTGCCTAAATTTTGTCTCCTGACTCACGAGAAGTTAAAGTCTCTTGTGCTATCATTTATCTTTCTTCATTTAAATAAGGCCCATCCTACACTTTTCTGCTTCTTCTTTCTCCCATTCTATCCTTCCATCTTAACCTAAAGATAATCTCCTTAAATCTACAGTGCAGTGGAAAATCTATCAAGATTCTTTGCAATCAGTCAGGAGCCCCTGATTAAACCCATCATTAAAAAAATAATTTGGAAACAGTGAGATCCTACAGTGATTACAATTTTACTGCAAGTTTTATAAAAGGCAAGTAGTGGATCTTTGGTTACAGTTTCAATCTAAGCCACATTAGCTGAAATGTGTCTTCCATATCCTCTTCCATGGAAATACATCTTCTCTTTGAGAACACAAGAACTGTGGGAAAGAGCCCTTTCTGATCTTTCCAGAGTGCTAGCCTTAGGTGACACTGTTTTGCTGTTGCTGTCAGTTCAGTAATGCATGCTTCCATGAAAATCAAAAAGGTCTGGATCAACAAGGACCATATGCAGGGGCAGGTACAGGCTGTGGCTGGACTGGAAATGTGTTCTGATAACATATCTCAGGCAGGGACTTAAGGCCCAATGCTGAGCTGAAGTGGGGCTACTCAGCCCATTGGTATGAGACCCCAGTGGTGGGGTCTCCAGTGGGTGAAGACTGCAGGTGAGGCTGGTCAGGGCAATTAAGGCCTGCTAGTGCACTCAGGACCCTG
Organism: Ibidorhyncha struthersii; assembly: GCA_013398815.1. NCBI lineage: Eukaryota > Metazoa > Chordata > Aves > Charadriiformes > Charadriidae > Ibidorhyncha > Ibidorhyncha struthersii. The sequence continues at coordinate 434,231 of VZSZ01010458.1, forward strand.
ACAGTTCTAACAGAGACTCACTTCAGTACAAAGTGCTGTGTGGTATCCAACCCCCAAAACATCACACAACTACTTTATCATCTATCCATTTTGTAATCAAAATTCTTGGGCTCAGTGCTTTCCTGAAAAAGGGACGTTTTGTAAAGTAGTAGTTGTGCTCATTCATTTTTAGTGTCACTGAATATCTTGTTACTGTGTTCCAAGACAGATAACAAAACCTTTTAGAATATTCTCTCTGTGTGACACATTACATGTGACCTTTCATTTGCTCCAGACACTGCAGTATTTAGTCTGTTCACCCATCAATCTAAGGCCCTTAAGTTTTGCCTAGTTAGTTTCTAACAAGCCTCCAAACTTTAATTGTTATAGCTTCCAGGAAATCAAACTGTGGTGTTTTATTGGCAGGAAAACAAGGCTAAGAGCTACACAAGAGAGACAGAGATGTTTGAATGCCTGAAATTTAAATGCTTACTACAGGGCATATGCTCTCACTGCCTCAGCTATCAATGTAGTTCACAAAAGAGCAGGATTCACTCAAGCACACAGAAAAACAATGCAGTAAATAGAGAATAGTCTAAACTCACCACTTAGAAAAATCTAACAAAAGATCATAATTAAGTTCTCAGAATTAGCTCATAGGCAACACCAGCCTTGATTAAGATGGGTGATCCAGGTCAAGCCCATCAGGTGAAATTATGGCCCCTCTTCCACATGATACTAGTCAAATAATTAGAAAAACAAGCTCGCGCATAGAGGGCCTAGGTTCAAATTCTTCCTCTGCCAAAGGTAACTTGAGCCCCCAGGTCCTACTTTCCAGTCAGCAAAACATTGAGTTTGGGGATATTTTTAGTATAGGCTTCGTATCTCTCACACTGAAGTTATTTTGCTTTTATTAAAACAATTAAATTTATTTCATCAAAGTAAAAAACCCACTCATTTCTGGAGTTTAAGGCAGTCTCACATGGGGAGAGTCAAGCTCCACGTAGTGAACATGTAAATCTTCTAACAGATGCTCACCAGTGTTAAAAGGTTTTTATAATATTGAAATATCCTCCTAGCTGTAGGCAAAGGCAATGCTAAGGAGGCCTAAAAATATGATGTGTGATTATTACAGCTGTGCAAATGAAGAAATAAGAGCTTAAGTATATGACTACTAAGTAGCAAGACAAACAGCTAATGAGCAAGATGTTTGTATTTCAAAAGGCTAATGAGAACAACTATAACTGATGGTGGCATGCAGACTTCAAAACGTCCCAAAACATCTTTTAAAGGACACACAGTATGAACTAGTATGAGCTGAACATATACCATAACGATTAACAGGAACTGAGTGTTGTGCTTAGCATATGGTTATAGTTAATTATTAATACTTTCTTGGCAGGCTTTAGAGAAAATTATATGCAGTAAGAAGAGGCACAGTAAAGTGCATGAGGAAGTAATGTAGTAGATAAAAAGCAGAGCTGTAGTTTGAATTCTTGGATTGATGTTGCTAGACAGCTGACCTCACTGCGTTATTGCCTGATGAGCATTAAACTAGAGTTATGTTTCCTACTGCTTTACCGCACAAAAACAAACACCAAAGTTTTAAGATCAAACTCAGCATCAAGCCAACCATTGTGCTGGCAAAAAGATAAGTGGCTGTGGTTCTTCAAAAAGACAAAGGAACAGAAACAAACAGTGCAAGCATCTGAATCTTGTGTGCCGATAGCAGGCCAGTAGTCTCTGGAGACACAACAGTACCTGAAGCATCAAGAACAGCCAGTAGCAGAAACAGAGATCAGGAGTACCCAAAATAGATAGAAATACTTTATTTTAAGGCTGTACTTGTCTAATTTCTAACTTTGAGCTCTCGGAAATGATCATGCTTTTAATGGGTGTCTTTCCCATCTGTTTATTTAGGGAACATATAATTCTCCTACTCTCTCTTTTTAGACTTGTTTTACAGCTTCTATGCCACTGGGGTGTGCTTTCTTTACAACCTTGTTTTTTGGCATTTCTGAATTGTTCTTTAAAATCAAATAAAAAGACCAGAGAGACTATTTCATTTGGTTTTGACAATGTCATTTACAGAGATAAGATCAGTTTTATATCTGCCTTTTCAAAGAATCAAGCAAAAAGTCTGCATTTTTTTCATAATTATCTGTTAGTGGTTCATGTTGAGGAAGCTATGACTGATGTCCTCACCATTTTGGCGTTGTTTTTTGAGATATAAATGATAGAAGACTACTTGCATTCTTGGTTCCTATTGTGCTACGCTGCATACGACTGTGTTGGAAATGTATTTTCTTATTATTTCTTAATTATGATTCAGGTCATTCCACAACAGTATTCTATCTTACTCGTAATTTATTGTCTCACCAATCACCAGCAATCAAGCTACACCACCAATTACTTCATATAATTTCTTAGATGACTGATGATAATCTACCACTCTTTTTGCATGCCCTGTCAAGAAAAAAAAAAGGTAGTTTTCCTTGCAAAACCAGAGAAGTTACCTAGTAACATGGGCAACTAAATCACCAATTTACTGACTGTGTCTGACACGAAGGCACCAGTTATAAGCTCATCACTTACTTCCTCTTATAGATAACAAGTCAAGGAATCAAAATAAAGACAAATTGGAAAGGGGTAGGAAGTACAAAAACCAGGCTGTTAAAAATGACCGCCAGATTTGACATAGCCCTTACCTTAAAAGGCTTCTAAAGCCATGAGCCATAAATAAAAATGTGCATTTCCAGCTTTTTCCTCTTTTGCATCACACTTGCAGAGCTTTTCCCTAATGTTGATGGAGTACAGACTTTGAACATAGCCATTCTTTTCTGTTAAGAGATATTTTCCTTCAGAGCTTCTAACACCTGTCACCTCATAAACAACTTCTTGCTTTATGTTGAACGGGGAAGCTCCTAGACTTCAACTACTTTGTATCTTTTCACCACATTAACAAAAGCAATCTGAACAGTCTTGGCCATCACAAAGTTGATTCTGTTTTGGAGCTGCTTTAAAACTGTGTATTTCCAATATGCACATCCCTAATACAGAATTTGCCATCAGGGCAAGAACTCTAGTGGGGAAAATAGCCCACTTATCTTCCATCCAAAGCATTCCAGGCTGTTGCTTGATTAGGGTTGCTTGATTGACCCTTTCTCCTGTTTAACCATTAATTTGAATTTTTATTTTTCCTCATAAATGCAAATGAAGATTCTCTTATTTAGTTAACTGCCTTTGTTCAACAAGTGGCAGCAAGTAACTTGTTTCTCTTTGAAACATTCAACATTCTTATTACGTCTCCCCTGCGTACACATTCAGATCTGGGTTTCTATTTGTCTTGATAAGCAGCAAATATTAAGAGAAATCTGTTGGTCTTAAAGGGCTTTCAGCTATAGGCTTCAAAAACTTAGGTTGAACTGACGATTGATGCCAGCGGATCAGTCACATTAAGTCTCATTTTCCATAAGAACCAACCCAGGCTAGCTGAGATACGGGTTTTTGGAGTAGAATTCTTTTCTCCTTTTCTAAATAATGGAACTACAGCAGACTTTTGGAATACCCCCATTCTCCAAGAACTACAGAAGACATACAATAAGTACAAGAGCTTCTGTCATGGGAACTTGCCTTAATCATGAGTTTAATACCAGTGTATAATGAGCTGTGGCTGAGATGACACTATACACAAAACCATGGGTATAATAAATCAGGCCCAACAGGCCAATAAAAGCAAGAACTGAATGTGGTCAGCCTCGATACTGGCCACAGATCAAAAAGGGGCAAGAGAACAATGGCTTAAAATTTGGGAAATGCATGCTGTGATATCATCATGGACTTGATTGGCAGTCTGTGTTGACATCTGCCTATAAAAGCTCCCAGTAACTGAAGTGGGTGGAACATTGTTACTTGGCTATTCCACACCACGTAGAAGCAAATTGCCTGAGATGGAGCAACTACTCATTGGGGCCAAGCCACTGCACAGAGCCTGATGCTGAGACTGATTAGAGCAAGTGTTGTGGTTTCCTCAGATTCAATAGTGCTGACTCACTTGAGAGATGTAAAGAGCAGTTCTCAGTTACTGTGGGTGCATGTGTGTGGGTGTGTGTGAGTGCAGAGATTTGTCCTGATAGAGCCTGTAACTTAACAGTGTCACACTGGCCTGGTGTTCCTGTTTCTCTTTAATTAGTTTTACTATCTTTCTTTTGAAAAAAAAAAAAAAAATTTCTTAAACCCTTATATGGTCCCATTATTCTTTGCCCAGTCCTGCTTTTGTCCAATTTCTGAAAGATCCTTCTTGAAAGAGCTGATTATAGGTATACATTATTTTGCATTTATCAAAGGCAAGTAAAGTGATCAGTATGTACTGTGGTGGTTACGTTAGGTTGTTATGACAGGTAATTATGTCATATTCTGGATAATTGCCTAGAGCTGGCACTTCTTTTTGGAAAAGACAGGTTATCATCTGCCCTATGGGGTTGGAAAGTGAGGCCAAGTTGAAATGTCAGGTGGGCTGGGGGGTGCTATAGTATGGTTTACCTCCAAGGGGAGGTTTGCAGAATCATCCAGTTAAAGTACTTAACCCTGTCTCCTTGAGGCAGCTCCAACACAAAGAGGTTGTGAGACTTCCAACCCTTCTCAGCAATACAAGATATCCTCACACTAATTTTTGTTTATAGTAAGGGAAAGATCATATTGTCGTAATTTCTTGTGATAAATTCTCTTTCAAATTGTGTTGAACTTGGAAGCAGTGGAAACTAAACAACCACAGCTTGTGGCCTTCTGACTGTTCTCCACAAGACAGACATGAGAACGCAATCTTTAAAGGGAAACTTCCATCACAGAGCTGCTGTCTTATAAGGTCCAAGTTGGGAAAGTCTTCTTCCTGATGTTTCAGGAATATAGACTGAAACAGATTGACAAAAAATTTACAAGTTTGCTGCTCCTAATTTCAAGGCTTCTTTTCTAAGTTGGGCAACTTTTTCAGTGTACTGATATTTTAGCTCACCCTCCTTTCCACTCTCTTCAGGGAGTCATAAATATTTATGATCTATCACTCCAGAGGAAGATACAGACAAGATCTCTAGCATCTAAAAATGGATTTCAATGGAAGTTCAAGCTTATGATTCTTCCTATTGACTCTATTAGGAACTGGATTGTTATTAAGACTTGAAAACATATATCAACAAACAGGGTTAAATCATCTCTGCGCATTTTATTTCTGAATAAACATAATGAGAGAGTAACCCAGGCATCGACAAAAGTCAGAGGAAGGAAAATTTCACTTCTAGATATTCTGCAGGAATTTTTTCCAACATTAAGAAATATTTTTATTTAAATTCTCTCTTCTTAGGATGGAAAAGTCACCTGTTGTGTGGTTTCTTTAGAATCCCCCAGCTGTAATAAACAGTTAAATTGTCTTGAGTAAGTTACAGCTTCATCACAAACCCTGACTGAGTCAGAAGGAATAGAACTTCTTTTTAATCTATTTGTGTTCTAAACCAGCACATAGCAAAAGATGTTTTTATATCATAAAATTTCTTTCTGATATGTCCTGTCTCAAAAAATTGTGTAAAATTGTTTTGCAAGTGGTAGACAGTTTCATTTTTCTAACACTATCAAATGTGTCTCCCTGGACACATTTGAAAATTCCTTTACCTCAAAAGGAACTGGGGGGGGTGGGATGGGGTGTGAGACACCCCAAAAAAGTCTTTGAGATTAAGTTAGGTAAATTACTAAGCGTCAGGACTCTAGAAATAAAAAGTAATAGCTTTCTGTAATCTTGATAATCTCCCACATAGTAGGAAAAATGTGTCAGTAGGTTAGCAACTGAATAATGAAAGACAGTAGATGTAATTATATGGTGTTTTGTTGGAAGGATAGACACATATTGCTATAGTGTTTTAACTCACAGCTGTACTTACTTACCTCCTATTTTATAATTTTATTAATTTCACATACATTACAGAAAGAAAGTAATTTCTGAAATCATCTTAGTATGTTTATTTTCTATGAGTATGCTTTGATTTCTAAGTGTGAAAAGGCCTGTACAAATAATCAGAGACTTAAAAAAACCAAAAGCCCAATAGTTATATAGCCATTAAAAATGCTACTATGCGCCCTAAATGGGCAGCTTCCAGAACGTCTGCCCCGAAATATATATGCAAATTTTGTGATGAATAGTAGGATTCTTAGCTATGGGGATGGCTTCTAAAATATCTTAGATATTATAAGTATATATATTATAAATATAAGCACATAACATTAAAAACTCCTTTTCTGCCTACTATTGAAAGACCACTGCCCAAGAAGCAATGGAAAGCATAGGTGAGATTGAGTGAGTGAGGGCTTTTCCTATTCCCTTTAGCATGCAGGCATTTGGGTGACGTTAATACCTGTCTGTCCTTCCCCCTTCGTGGGGTAACTATGGTTGATAACAGATAGCTTGGGACAACTGCTACAACAAGGCAAACACCTAATGGTGCTTTTCCAGACTAGTTCTCCAGTCTTTTTATTTCAGAATCACTTACATGCCAACTTTGGCATACTTATCAACTTGTAGCAGGAATTTCTGCTTCTGAACTACTTGTTGTGTGAAGAAATATCTTCTTTCATTTGAATATGACTCCTATTTTAATTTGTTTCATCTTAGCTGGCAATTTGGAGAAGACAATGAACATTCATTCCCTATTTACCTTATTGGCACCTCGGGTGAGTTTATAGACCAGTTCAGTAATCTTTTTTCAATGTTTTGACTTGAAGTCTTTTTCATCATTCTTCCCAGACATTCCATACATCTGAAGACATTTGCCACCTTTCTTTTTATTGTCTGCTGTTTCATCTGTAGCTGGTTCCTTAATTGGAAAGAGGAAAAAATGGAAAATAAACAAATGGCTTTATGGGAAATATTACATATATATCATATTACATGAAGTCACAAATGTACTCAAGGCATGAGTTATAATTATTGAAATCAAAACTTTTCTCCTCACAAAGTATTTAGCAGTATTTAATATTCTCAATATGAGTTATTTATTCTCAAGTGTAGTATCCACTCTGGAGCACACAGGTATCAAAATTATCTTTAAAGAAGCACGTCAGATCACTTCCCCAAAGATATATTATCAACCTCACACTTTTGTTTTCCTGTCACTTCTTGACTATTATATGGCCAATGCATATTAGAATATTGAATTGTGCTGGCACTTATCAAACACTTTTGCAGTGGTACACAAATAATAGAATCCCTTACTATTGTTATTATTGTGTTTATTATTTTGCTTTACCTCCTTGTAACTTACTAAACAAAACATAATCCTACCAACAACCCTAATACTCTAAAAATATTTTTTTTCTTTCTAACAGATGAGTCACTGTAATTTCACTGGTTAAAGGGATCTGTATAAATGTATTTGGTATCATTTGCACATAACTTTCTCAGGTATTTTTGCAGATATGAAGATCTAAAATAGAGTGAAGACCATCATCCTGACAACACATATGCTAATAACTGGTAGCTAGGCTGGAGAAAGCACCTAAGTAGAATGTAATCAGGAAGATAGATCTGTAACACTGAGACAGTTCAGGGTCTACTGTTCTAGAAAGGACGACCTTAAGAAACAGGCATAGATTTTCACATTTTCACATCTAGAGCCCATTACTGTCTCTGCATAGCAATTTCTCATTCAATTCAAACATCAATGGCAAAAGGTATAACTTCAAGGTCAGTGTGGGTAAGTCATTCATTTTCCTTCCTCAAGTGTGCAGTTATTTCTAGTTACTCTGTCTTCCCTGAGCCAGGATTACTACAGTAGTAAATACCTTACCAGTTAGTACAAGTACCTTGATGGTACCTTAGAGTACCAGTAACTTACTACATGATACTTCCTGCTGAAAAAAGGATTAGGACTTCTGTTCAAGGGTATCAGGTTAGGCTGCCAAGTGGTGGATTAAGAGATCTTATTAAATGTGACCAGTACTGGACTTTGAGAGTCTTTCAGAAGATACTGTACACTGTTAAGTAAGCTAATAAAAAGAAAATAGCAAGGGACAACCCAAAGTCTAATAGATTAGTTTTAACTGCCCATACCATGGAAAGCAATAGATACAGAAATTGCTCATTCTTTGTTAATGGTATTTGTTGAAGGTAAGACACAGAAACCAAACTTTTTGATGCGTGGATTCAGTGGCTGCCAGCAAAAGGTAGAAGTCCACCCACTCCCCCATACATAACTGCTCAAATAAAGAGTATATGTTTCTTTCACTTCCTCAGAAGCACTAGATATTGATCAAACATAGAAGCAGGACATTAGAAAAGATGTGATGTGTGGCATTATGTTGACTGTAGTAGGTTTTGGCTGGTAGGTTTCTGAATCAGGCCAAGACTTTGGAGATGTTTTCCTGACATCAGGGAGGTGCTGTCAGCACAGATCATGTGGGCTTAGCACATCTTATTTTCTTCTTGTCACTTCAGGAACTTAAGACTCTGGCAGCTTCTTTGTCCTCCCCACCTTAGGGTTTTTTTCCAATTGTTTCCCCCTACATCAGCTGAAAGCGTCTAATTTTAAAATATCCTTGTTACCAATAGCTAGCTTGACTTACTGTTCTGCTGCCGACATATTGGTCTGCTGAGTATCTGAGATAACTTTTTAGGTAGGATTGAAGCATCATTTTTCCCTTGAAAAATGCTTCATTAAAGGACAATGATGAAAGCTTTTCCAACAAGAGAAGAAATGGCTAATGGTAATTAAAAATGAGGTTTTTACTTACACCAAAACTGAATGGAAAATTAAGGATATAAAACACTTGGCATTATCACAGAAGAGGAATTTGATGTGAATATGAAAGGACTAAGCAGGTGCTGAACTGGCAAGTAATGTTATATGGATGGATTCCACAGGGACAGATTTTATACTGATGAATTAAATAGAAAACCAAGGAGAATTAGACAGATATAAACAGGCGAAGATTCAGTGAAATAGGCCTTAAGACCTCTCGTCTCACAGCAAAATAAAAAGAAGACATAATGGCTGCAGCTAAAGCAGGAGAAGTTTGAATTCAGATGGATGTTAAAGTTCAAGCAGAGTCTAAGAGAGAGTGCTTTGTGGACAAGGCACTTAGCAACGGATATCAGAATTTGAGAAAGAAGAGCCTGACAGAAGGAATATTTAGCAAATGAGTGTAGTAGAATTGCTGTCCCCTGAACAGCAAGGATTTCTTGGATTGCTGAATATGACATCAGTCTTCTAAAAAAGAAACAGGTTTGGAACAGCATCTCATTTCTGAAAGCCCCAAAACAGATACCTGGAAAGGACTTTAGAGCTAGGAGTGGCATGTAGTCAGAAGACTGTCTAATCAGTCCCTGTCTGTCTACAAAGGAGAAAAGAGAACAACTATCAAAAGAAATGGGTGTGTTATTGCCACGCTTTTAATGGGAGGTTGAAATAGTCTGTTTCTCGAGAGTGATAGGACTCAGTAGTATCTGTCACATATTCTCCTCCAGGAATTCCTAAAGTATAAATTCATTGTTCCGAAGCTAACAGACAACTTCTACGTGGAAGTCTGAGTTTCTATTCCAGCAGTCTACTCAAATACTTTCTAGGCACTGAGATTGGATTGTTAACATTTAGCATTTTTAACAATGAGACAAGCAATGAACTACATCATTTGAATGCCTGCTTGTCTTTCCCTCAGGTGACAAACTTGTAAAAACCAAAGTTATACCAGAACTTGATTTTTCACAAATGCAAACCTGTGAGGATCTATAAAATAAGTAAAGGAAGAGGAAATGATATTTTGGTTATCAAAACCAGTAACACTGATATATTTGCAAGGCAGTGTAATACAAGTACCATGTCTGGCAGTGGGTCCAAGAGGAGGGAAAAGAAAAATTTCCAGGACTAGCATGAAAAAGAGAAAGTGGACATGATCAAGGGCAGAGATAAAAAAAAAAAAAATTACATGAGATTAAAGAGAATAATCTTACAGAGAACCTGAACAGGAACAGCATATATATTTTCTTTTTTTTCCAAAAGGTCCTTGACCTTCAACATTTGCAGGTAAAGACAGTCAATATTAAAGGTCAGGATGAGATGTTGTCATGAAGGGAGGATGATTAGCCTATGCTCACTCACCACATTGTTCATGACTTTCAGAATAATCTGTGCTTCTCTTTTGGCAAATATATTAACCTATAATAAATAAGCTAAAATAAAACCCTAAAGCCCTTTCCATTTCCTGTACTGTAGAAAACAAAAGCATGATGAGAAATGAAAGTGCTGTTGCACTAAATCAAAAAAGGAAAATAAATGACCTCTCAAATTTAGAAATAAAATATTAGAAGAAAATAATAGAAGAAAAATATTTTTGGTCTACAAATTGGTGTTACACATTGTGAGGTTTAATGGAAACCTAAATTTAAAGAAAAATGGGGATCTGGAGGTATGCTCTAAAGTTGTTTCTAACCTTCGTAAGCAAATCTACTCTCAGTTCAATTACGCAGTTGTCAGGACTAACATGAAGCCAACCTTTCTCCCCTTATAATGCAGTTGTGACAATACCATGCCTGTATTAATATAAACACTCTGATGATTTGCAATTTTAGACTGTACTGAGACTCTTTTGCAATGAACTTTATTCCTTTCTGCTTCAGAATCCTGATTTCTTTAAAAAGACAGTAAATTGTACAAACTTTTTTTTTGATACATCTGAAATATTTCAACTCCTGCCATTTAAATAAAGAACAGAAACTAGATGGATTTGAGCCAAACTTTCACTCCTTTTAACGGTCATTTAGAATAAACATATCTTTTCAGCACTGCTGTGTTAATTTGGTAATTTTCATGTGCTCCAAATAACAGTCTCCTACGAGCAGCAATGAAGACAAAGCTTGTTTTGTTTTCTAAACACAGCATTGTCTCTTAAAGTAGCAGGCAGGCTCAACAACTCCTTGGGGAATTTTTCTCTGAAGGGAAGGTGGCAGAAGTAGTGAGGTAAAGAATGTAAAAAAAGTGGGATAAAGCTAAAGAATGTAAATAGGATGAGTAAGGGGGATGTAAGCTGTTCCATAAATAAAGTCATATGGAAAAAAAATACATAATGAAAACCTGCATATCTTAAAACTAGCAAAAGAAAAAGATCATAAAAAATAGTGCAAGACACAAAGATGGGAAATGAGCCTGACAGAGGACTGTTCTTGAAAAAAGATTCAAGCAAAATCCTGGCAATGGACAAGATTAAGACGTTTTTTAAGTCATGCTGTAAAAGCATAAGCTAGACACTGAAGGTGGAAAAATCTTTAGTTTGATCGTAGACTAATGGACTTTGGAATTATTTTGCTGAGAAAAGAAATGTTGTATAGCATACCCATTACTGTGTGCCTTTTAATTAACTATGAAAATAATCATTAAGCACCTTCTAGACTATCCATATTCATTAATACATGTGCATACATACAGATATGTTTTTTGCCTGGGATGAACAGCTTTCATTTAAACTCTTCTCCACTTCCCTCAAAATAAATGCTTGAGTAATGCACTACTGTATGAAAAAAAAAGGTTAGTAAGAACCAGTGACTGGAAGTCTAAGTCTGTACCACCCAAGTACACAGAAAGCACATTTTAAACACAATTAACTCTTCAGAATAGCTCAATGCAAACTTCTGGACTTCTTATCTTTTTGTTTCAAAATAAGGTTTGATGCTGTTAAACATCAACATTTCAAGCATATATCTTTTCTTTTTTCCTTCCTGACAATTCCATTCTAGCTTCACATGGGAAAGAGTTTCTGTCCATTTAAACAGTAAGAAGAAGTAAAGTTTGTTGCCTTGATCAGTGGTAGTTCAGATCAGTATACTATACAAAAGTACTAATTTTCATGTATGTGCTGATTGTTACATCTTAGATGCAGTTTAAGAAGAATGATGAGGAAATAATTTCATAAAGATAATACCCGAAATAGTATGTAGCAGCAGTCATCACAAGTAAAACAAGACTAATTTAGAGTCAAAGAACAAATTGCCTGTTAACAAATATTTATATTATAGTGATAAAAAGTGGAAAGGGGATCATGACTACCATGATAACATTTTTAATTTCTGATCACCCCTTCTCTCTTTAATGAAGTTTCAAGGATTTTTTTTTACTGGTGGTGGTATGTTAGACTGTCTTAAATACACAATCTGGTGTATTTTTTCCCCTTAAAATATTCCTAGGCAAACGATTGCTTTTCTTTAGTTTAAAAGGAAAAGACAAAGCAACCCTAGATTTCTGTCTCATCAGATTCTTACTTTCAGACCCGATTGTATGACAAAGTCTCTATTTGTTTTCAGAAAAAGTTCCAATGTTCATTGGAAATAAAATTGATTGACAATTGTTTATACCTGGGGGCCTAATCCACACGTGAAAAGTACAAAGAATTGTAAGCATCTTTCCTCCAGCTGCACAGTTTAGGAAAGTGAACATAGGGGGTTTGTTATTAAATAAAACTCACAGGTCTTCTTACTCTTATGCACCAATTCTTATTTCTACCAATTATATCTTGAAGAAGCAAGTACATATGTGTTGAATAAACAGACCTTGGACTTCAAAAATAAGCAATTCAGAATAGACTAAAATTTGATGAGGTGCAAACAGAAAAGAACACTTCAGAGTTTCTTTTGTTTAAAACTTTTTTCTCTCATTGAAAAATGTGTCAACTGAACAGGTACAATACTTTAAAGAATGGCTAATCTATACCTATACCACTCATATTTCTTTTCCATTCCTGTTTGATAAATAAATAATAAAATAATTTTATCATCTCTTTTCAGTCATCCCATCTGAGTCTTTAAGCACTTATAAACACCATTTAATGGCAAGTCAAAGATTTCTCTATGTATGGGGAATTGATTTTCCTTATTCAGCTTATGGCTTTGTTTGCTTTGAACTTCCTCCCCACCCCTTCACTTATAAAAACAAAGCTAGGGAACAGTTATTTTCCCTTGTTATTACTAAGAAAAGGTTAAGGAAGTATCCTTCAATATATTTTTGCAGATGAGTCCTGGTAGAGGCTTATCTCCAATGTAACTGATAAGAATTAAATGAGATTTTTTTTTCTTTCTACCCCAAAGAACTGACATTTTATCTAGGAGTACAGTGGTTTTTATGAACATTCCTCTTTCTTATAACCACTGAGGTCCACCCAGATCCTCTGTGTCTTCCCAGTGATATAAACAGTCCTATTGCCTCTTTTTAAGGTCTCAGTTATAGTAACGTAAATCTTTACTAATGCTTAGCCACAACATTACAGAAACTGTACAGAAAGAAAAAAGCTCTCCCAAAAGAGCGGAAGCTCCAACAGAATAAAGTCAGTCTCTCCATTGTTACATGAGCATCTATAATATCACAATCCACTAAAAAGCCAAGGGGCTGTAAGTGATAACCTGACATCCACCTAATTCTGTATACCAAGCAGAGCTTCCAGCCTTTGACAAGAAACTGAGAACTCTCTAGTGCACCAGAGAATGCTGGGCGTATTGCTAGTCAAAAAAACCAAACAACAAACCCCACCAAAAAAATCCTAAACAAAACAAAAAAGAGTTTTATTGTGTTGTCAATATAGTAGATTTTGACCAATGATAAGAAAAATGTTTATTGTTTTAATTTTTACAATTTTTTAAACAAATTACCCTCTGACCAAAATTGATGTCCCTCAAAAATTTGTTTTCAGAACAAAAAAGGCAAACTATTAGATTTCTTTAGGTAATCAATAAAGAAAAACAGACGTTTAAAGAGAGTAAGTCCCAGGGATTCCAAAATGAACAGGAAAAAAACTTCTGATCTGAATGGAGGAGGTTCGGAAGCGGAAAAGCGCAGTGGGATCCCACCTGTGAGGAGGAGCGGACAGGCCAGGTGACACAAACCTGACCAACAGGGTATTCCATCCCATCTGCCTCATGTTCAGTATAAAAGCTGAGGGATCAGAAGGTCAGCCCTCTTCCTTCAGTGTCTGACGTCTGAGGAGGACTCTGTCTGTTCATCTGCCTTTGTTCCCAATCCTGAATCCAGATCTGGAATCCAGCTCCCATCCGTCACTGAGTCCAGCCTGGGACTTTCCCAGTGCCAGCTGGTGACGTGATTATCATCCTGGGAGCTTGGTAAGGTTTTGTATATGTTTCTTTTTATTTTATTTTATTTTATTTTATTTTATTTTATTTTATTTTATTTTATTNAATATTTCAATAAAGTAGTTTAGTTCCTCCTAAACTCATAAGTCTCTTTTTCCCTCCTCTGCCTCTTTCTTTGAAGAGGGATAGAGGGGAGCATCTGTCAGTCCAATCTGGGGCCACCCATGTCCCCCGTGGCTAATTTGGCGTAAACCACAACATCGTCTTTGGCAGCTTTGCTCAGTCTTGGTTTTGGGGCAGGAAGAGGTGGAAGGGAGTGTCTCTCGTTGTTTTGACTAGACTGGCACTCTGGACAATCTTTGTCTCATGCTGATTTGCCATCTAGAAATGGAAAACATAATGACCCACAATCATCACCCTAAAGAAAAATCCTGAACTGAAAAAGCTGCCCACTCACATTAATGTCCTTTCAACAGATAATTGGAAAAGAGGGAATGAAGATGCCACAGCAATAAACAAACCTGAGCTTTGAATAGTAAGGTAGTGACTGTGAGCTGGAAACATGGTTTTAAGGCGTAAAACATGAGTGTGGTCCAAGAGGGGTGGATCTGGAAGAGAAATTATGAAGACTCATTTAAGTCAGTGAGGAATGAATTATGAGAAACATGGTGGACATTTGCTTTATTTGTTTCTAGATTTGTTGGCTATAGTAAATTTGAGAGGATTGCTCTAGAAGGCAGTGATTGCTCTTTTACCTAGGCGCGGCTGAGCAAACTTAAGAGAAGGAAGTTTGGACACATCTCAGGAGGGGTCAAATAGAAGAAAGGAGCCAGAAAGTCACAGAATAAACAACTGGGTACCACTGCAGAGTAGTTACTTCTGCATTTTGGGTAGCTTGCATAGAGTTTGCTGCAACTCTGTAAGCCTCAGAGACCACTGACTGCCTCAATGCACACGAAGAGTTGTTTATAAACTTTGTATTACTGATATTCCACCTGACCTAGTCACTTTGAGCTTTCTCTATGTAAAAACTTAGATATTTTACTTTAGATTCCAAGAAAGTCATGCTTTTTTACTTTAAAAGTTTTGTGGTCTTTTTTGAGATGCTCAGTGTGAGGAAAGGACAGGCAGATAAAACCCAGCTCAGGACTAATAACAATAATTTTAGAAGATGAAACAGCATCAGCAAAGGCAATGGTCTTCTGTCTAGAAGGTGATAAATTTAAAATACATTAGCAGACATTTGCCTGTATGTGAACTGTAGATGTTCTGATTATCTAGTCTCTATAACTATTCTTTTTGATTTGCGGGAGCATCCTAGGAAAACAGAATCCTTTGGGAAGTTATGCATAAATATGCTCCAGATAAAATAGTTAGAAGCTGTTGGTCACAATCTAAGAATTTAACTGTAACAGACACAGAACATCAAAATTTGTCTGTAAGACTGGTTGAACCTGGATTCACTGCAAGTTAAACCAATATCACTACAGTTCATCAAGCAGTTTTAAATTGATATTTTCTTTTCTGTAAGTAACCAATCAATTATAATTAGATTTACAGTAAGTACTGAGTAAGTTTCAACAATGTACAGCTGACCTTTGAGGGGTAGGGCAGAAGTACTTATTTAAGGCTTAAAAATATTAACAGTAGAAGATGGTAGGAATAATAATACTACAATATATTAATATCAGAACAATATCCCTGCACTGAATTAAATAAGTAAGCAAGAAACATTACATAGTATTAAAATCCAAATATCTAAAGAGGCACTGAAAATGGTATAGAAAATGCTGACAATATGCATTTTCATAAAGTAGGATAGAAAAAACAGAATTTATTGCCTATTTGATAAGTGCTATTTAGAGAAAGAACTCTTTTCTGTACTTGAGGCTTATTAACATGTAGATCCACCCTGAGCATCACCTATCAAAATGAGCTAATGTATATGTAAGTTGGCAGAATTTGACCTATGTTAGTTTACTGAATATGCTCTGTGTTGTTTTATAAATTGGTTTGGTTAGTCTAGAATATGAGTTTCTATAGCTCATATTCTCCAAGCTTCTTTTCTTTTTTCTTAATTCCATGTAGTATTTATTTATTAGCTAATTGAAGGGAAATAAATGTAATATCAGGCTTATAATCAAATTATAAAACAGCTGTCACTAATGTCACATAATAAATACTGAATTTAAAAAAGGAAAATATTTTGGAAGTAATAAAAAAACCCCACAACTTTGTGTTAATGTGGCTCATTTTAATATAAACTCTGTTTTAGCATCTGCTAAGGCAGAACAGTTGAGTCTCCTTTGCTAAGGCATTATGCTGGGAGTTTATTGTGAAGAAATTATGAATTTTATGTTTTGTTCTCTCTCTTGAACTTTGGTTTGGATTTAATCAAAATACAGGTAGGGAAATTTGAATGGAGTTCGTTTCATTATTTTAATTTTACATGTGCAACATTGCAAAACCAGAAAAAGCCCATTCTTGTGTAAGAATTGTGCTCATGGGAATAGGGAGGAAATGTTAAGGTTCATTAGTGACCAAAAATCAATTAGATTTTGTTCTTGCAAGCTTAATTTTATTGCTTTCATTGAACCAGACTGTGTTTGCTTTTAACTGAGAGGGTCTATTTGAGAACTTTTATGTAAAGCAGAATTGCAGTTTCTGGATATGTAAGTAAACAAAACCAAAGTCACTTCTACACCAATGTTCATTTAACAGGAAAGACTTTGCTTAAATATGTGCATTATATTTCTTTAATAGCTCATAGCTAAATTAATTTAATGGTGGTTTATAAAGTGATCTCTCTCCAGGAAAAGGGAAGGGAAGGGAAGGGAAGGGAAGGGAAGGGAAGGG
>VZSZ01010459.1:0-134457 GCA_013398815.1 Ibidorhyncha struthersii
GGGCCACTCAACCCAAACCATTCCCTCACAGCTCCTGGGGATTCCAGGCCCCTTCCTCCCCCAGCTCAGAGTAGGGGCCAGGGACCTCCCAAGACCTTTGGCAGACGATCGGCAGGAGTCCTGCCAGAACATCCACCAGCTCCTTCAGTACTCTGGGGTGAAGTCCATCAGCCCCCATGGACTTAGCAACTCCCAGCTTCAACACCTCTCTGCACACAGAGGGAAGCCAGGCAGGTCCATCCCATCAGGAGCAAAGCCTGTAAAGTTCAGGGCAGCTGCTGCTCCCAGTCAGGACTCGATGCGGCAATGTGCACAGCCCTGTCCTCGCCCCAGCACTTGAGAGCCTGCCTGCCCGTGCCAGAGCCACCCTTGGGTGCTGGCTCTGCACCCACACCCTCTCCTCTGGAGTCACAGAGGCACAGAGGGGCAACAGCCATCTCCAGAACCCCCTTCACACAGCTTCACTTACACCATCCTGCAGAGAGGCTGTCATCTCAAATAGAGCAGAACAGCATAGTTCCATTGGAAGGGTACAGCCATCGTCTGACCCAACTGCCTCAACACTTCAGGGCTGACCAAGAGTTAAAGCATCCTATGAAGGGCATGGTCCAAATGCCTTTTCAACATTGGCAGGCACGGGGCATCGATCACCCCTCTGGGAATCCTGTTCCAGGGTTTGACCATCCTTTTGATAAAGAAATGCTTCCCAGTGTCCAGTGTTAACTTCTCCTGATATTGTAGAGAGCAATAATGTCGCCCCTCAGCCTCCTTTACACCAAACTAGACAAACCCAGGGTCCTCAGCTACTCCTCACAGGACATTCCTTCCAGCCCTTGTTGCCAGCTCTGTTGCCGATCTCTGGCCAAATCCAAGGACCTTCACATGCTTTATAAATTGTGGGGCCCAGCACTGCACACAGGGGAGGCCACACCAACGCTGAATACCATGGGATAATCACCTCTTTTGACCGGCTGGCAAGATTTTCCTTATAAAATTACTGAGGACTTGCAAAAGGAGGCAGCAGTTTCTTATTTCTGAGGGAAAGGTGATACTGAGCTCCAGCTTGTGTTCAGGAACGGCTGTGTGGCAAAGGCAGTGACGAGGGGAGTTCGATTTCAGAGGTTATGCTGGTACTGCTCTGCAAGGCCGGGGGCACAGGAGCAGCCATAAACCTGACTCCTTGGCTTCTCCTCTTCACTGCTGCCACCGCTTCAGCCTGCTCAGCCGGAGTGCCTTGCCAGCACAGCAGGCTTGCATAAGCAAATGTGCTCAAACTTTTTTGAGTGTCATCAGATGCAACCACCAACTGATTCAGGAGCAGATGGTCCCTCAAGCAGATTTATCCATGCAGCCAGCAATCCTGGGACACCCTGAGAATAGATGAGATCAAATGTCTCATCTGTATTATCTCTGGTTCTGTCGACAGCATGCAAGCTATAATACGTCAAGGAATAGGCTACAGAAAGCAGCATGCCTCCAGTCATCCAGAAGACCATTGCCCCCACTGTCCCTGCTCATTGCAGGGAGGGTGGACTAAATGATCTTTAAAGGTCCGTTCCAACCCAAACTCTGACTGTATGATTCTAATAGAGCTGTTACCAATGGAGAAAGTTGCTTTAATTCCCCAAAATAGCAGTACACAGCACCTCCAAGACTCCCTAGCCCTTGTCTTCTGCAGACATCCAGAGAAAACACTGTGATCTCCCTTTCTGCTACTGCTGCTGAAATCAGGAAGGGACTTTTGATTATGTCCTAGCAGTGGGCCACACTGTGATAATTGTGCCACTCCCTCCATCAGTGGTTGTGGAACGACCCGAGGATTGTGCTGCCCTGTGTTGCTAGATTGAAAATGGAGTAATTGGAACTGTCTGAGTTGACAAAGACTTGGAACAAGGCCATCGTTAGTGTTCATTAGTAGATTTTTTTTTTAATCTACCTATAAAGTAAACAGCAGTTTCCTAAGACCAATTTAAAATCTATTTTTACTTCCATCCCTGAGAGTCTGGAAAAGGGTTTTGAAGAAAGCTTCTTTCAAAGTCTCTGGTGACTCAACTAATTAAATCAGGGGCCTCATGTGGAAAAAAATACAGAGAGATAGATACACTTTTGTAGCCTAATTTTTTTCATTCTGCAATGAAAAAAAAATATTTTAGAGCTTTTTTTTTTTTTTTGGTTTGTGCTCTACAAATTCATGAGATTCCAGGAAAGCTGCTAAAGCAAACTATTGTCAAGAATAGCTTCCTCCTTTATGAAAAGGTACTCAGTAGCCCTGAAACACCACATAATTTAGGGATGCAGAACATGAAACTGTGATGACTTTTGTCATCTGTGTACTCAACCTTCATGTTTCCATGCATTTAGCAGCCAGTTCATTCCCACTGTTGTGCAACTTTTTACAAAGGACTGACCAGTATGGTGCTCTCTCTTGGATACTTTTCTTCATTATTTACATCTTTTGTCTAAAATATATGCAATTTTAGATTGCAAGTGCATTTGGTTTTCTTCTTTTAAATAAATGTAAGTGGGTATTTTATAGCATTTTACAGTTTTCTAATGGCTCCTCTCAGAGCTATTTGCAGACACTAATGACTGTGGTCTAACAACACTCCTGAGAGCAAGCCCTATCATAATACTGTCCTCTGTTTTAACAGATTGCAAGACTGAAGCACCAACGTGGTGTCTCTGATGGTGAGGAATCCACTTCACCTAAACAGCACCCACCATCTGAGTCAGGAGCTCAGTGGCTGTCATTAACAATAGAGTCCATAATTGGAGAATAACAGACACTGTTTGAAGCTTCGAATGACTTTCTGAAATCTCTCTCTCCACTGACTGTAAACAGAGCAAAAGTCAATGAGGACTGTAACTCAGACATCTGGTTTTATAGTGACTATTCCTACCTCTCCCCCTCTCTACTCCTTTGGAAAGATGTTTGCATGAGGGACACTCAGGAAGGTGAAGGCAATTTAATAAAGAGTATGAAGGCAGTGTAGGGCTCCTTCCCTTCATGCTTTGACATGTCCATATCTGTGCTGGCAGGTGTTTTCCAGCAGTGCTTTCCATATTCACCCACGGATATTTGAGCAATGCCTTCTGTATTTCAGCCATTCTTCTTTGGGAAGTTGAAAATGGGCATTAAAAATTGCATCTCCTCTCCCCAGCATTTGACCCCATTTCCCAATCCAAATCCAGACTGCTGGAGGTATGGAGAGCCTCAAAGCTCAGTGATGGCACCCACTGATACGCCTCACTGCCTTGCGGTGACATCTGCCATGTCAACAAGCAGAATGGCATCCCAACAGGGCCTTGGGTGGCTTTTACTTGAGCTACTGCTTAAACTCATTCATGTCTGCTGAAGGTCAGCCCATGGCAGAAGCCTCAGATGAGGCTTTCTGTGAGGAACAAGATACCTTCATTTGGAAAGGGAGGATATCAGCATCCTGTCCTGAGTTATAACCATGTCTGTAGCAACGTAAGTTATTCTTCCTGCAAATGGTGAAATTGCAAACCCTCCAGAAAGTACCTACTGAAAGGGGTATCAATGTATGAATAACAAAGAGGGAAGTGATGTGTTAAACTTGTCAATTTGATTCACTATTTGCAAAGTTGACACAAAAAAATACTATCTGCACAAGGCTTTTATTCTCCCAGCATGCAAAGTATTAGATATAATTAAATCCATGTAGCTGAGCATGCCTGGCTGAGTTGCACCTGAAGCATTTTCAGTCCTGTTCTAGTCTTAGCTGTTGTTTTGTCTGTTGGTTTGCTTCATGGAGAGCAAATATCAAAGATGTATCTGAAATATGGTACCCATGGAAAGTAACATAACCTGTAAGTGTTTTGTAGCATTTTACATCCAAATCCCATATTTCATCGAATA
Organism: Ibidorhyncha struthersii; assembly: GCA_013398815.1. Classification (NCBI taxonomy): domain Eukaryota; kingdom Metazoa; phylum Chordata; class Aves; order Charadriiformes; family Charadriidae; genus Ibidorhyncha; species Ibidorhyncha struthersii. The sequence continues at coordinate 3,881 of VZSZ01010459.1, forward strand.
AATAGACTTTTTAAAGTTCTCTTATCCTTTCTGGTTAGAAAAGATATTAAAAGTAAGCAGAATTTGATTGTGGATTTGAAGTCCTCCAAAACATGGAAGACCTTCAAGACCTAGACAGTAAAGTGGCCCAAAAGAAAGCTGGACACCATTTCCCAAGCACAGGTCTAAATTTTGAGCCCGTTCCAAAGCCATACAACTTATTCACTGAAGAGGTTTCATGGACAAAAAGATGAACCTTTTGGACAGGACATTTTTGAAGAAGGTCCTTAGTGCAGGAGTTCCTAAACAGTTATATGTGAACTGCTCATGATACAGAAGCCACAACAAAGTGGTGCAGGTGTTAGCACAGCACAGGGAGCTCCTAGCCTGGCTAGTCACAAAAAATGTTAGTCTTCTGGTCCTGGGGCTTTTAGTCTAGCAGATGGAGGTATGATAGATAAATAACATTAGAAATAGCCTAGACCATTTCAGCAGTGATACTAATAAACCACTAGAAAAACTTGCCCAGGTTGATGTGAGATTCTCCATCACTGAACAATTTTAGATGAACAGTGAATGTTCATTCAGGGAATTTCTCTGATTATCTTGCCCAGAAGGTTAGATTGGTTTATCATTGTCACTGTTCTGGACTTACTATCCATAAGTCTTCATAACATAGATTTAGCATGTTTATCTTGATCTCCATTCAGTCTTACTATAAAACTGACTTTGTCTTCATCGCCATTCTCATTATAAAATTGACTTCCAAAATGGAAACTATCAAAAAACTTTGCTAAATGATTCCCAGGTATTGATTATGCAATGATATGATCTGTAAGGATGTATAATGTATATAGACTCAAACAGATATACTGTGAACTACATACTGATCATCACAGGAAAAAATATTGAAACAATATTTTCCTCTCATGAATTGCAGCTAAATTCCCTCTCACTCCCCTTTTACAAAATTACCATACGGTAGTTTAGGTTTACCATGCTCTCATTTACATGAGCATGTGTACATGTTTTGCATATATAAACCCTGAATTGGCAATTAATGCCTGTCTAATTACTTGGAGAGACACACTGGGAAGGCTATTACTTAGAAGAGGTCTGTACGTGGAGCACCTTCCCTTCCCTTTGCCCTGCATCTCTCCTTCCTTGGCTCTGCTCTAGCCTGCACTGTGAACTTTCTTTCAGCAGTCACCTTGTAAAATTACACAAACAAGCAAAAGGAGGAGGGAAAATAAAACAGAAACAATTTCAGGTCTTAATATAACCTGCTTCAGTGCTTCAGATCAGAAGTAAGCCTAGTTCATCTAGTCACTGTATTAACAGAATTACCTGGGGAAGATCACAATCTCTTTTACGTTTGCTGTGGAAAAAATTGACAAAATATTCCCTTGTTCATGTGTTTCTTCAGTTATTTGGAGAGATTCAAGTGAATCACAAAAAGTACATGCTTGCTTTTTATCTCTCTCCCTTTTCCCAGCCTCCGCCTTGATTCATCTTGTTATAAACTTTAGCGGTTTAACACAGTGTGTTGTCTCCTGCTGAGCAAACGGAAAAGTGACAAGAGACAAGGTCGAGCTGCCCTTTGCTCCTCCTGATACACAAGCTATTTCATGTGTCTAAAGCTTTGGCTATAACAGGACTGGAAAAATATCAAAAGATATTAAAGTTAAGAAAACAAGTCACCAGGAGACTGTAACCTTCATCAAGCGGGAAAGCAAAAAGATTCTTATTCTTGGCTTTCCTGGTTGCTGTGCACTTGTCTGAACCCACAAGGCTGTTTTAATGTTCTATTTTATTTCACCTACTCTTGTTTGAAATGTTATAGTTTTAGAATTGAAAGCAATTTTTGTGAATTGATAGTTGAGACGCTGGAAGGTATGTGTGTGTACATGCGCGCGCCAGCCAAGGAAACCCTTAGTTGTCCCAGCAGAGGGACAATAAATATGACCATAAATGCCAATAAAATCAAAATGCCAAGTTTTTTCTGAAGACTGATTACAGAGAAGACCTCTGTGAAGATCATGATTATTGGTCCCTCTTGGATATTTTAGGCAATTGTACAAGCACATCAGGGCAACACTTTGATTTTTACTTTTGGTACATTCAAAAGATAGCAGCAATAGATACATAAATAAATGCATTTTCATAGTCTTTGTTTTGTCCACAGTAAATGCAGACCCGGAAAGGAAATCTATAGTTTTTTCTTTTATTGCTGCCATTTCAAATATCTAGGAGATCTGAATGGGGAAATATATCTAGAGAGTGATATGTGTTACTCTGTCAGCGGTTTCAAAGGTAAATAAACAAATTTTATTGGTTGATCTTACATCTAGATGTAGTATTTAATAGATATATTAAACAGTGATACAGCTGCCAGATATTCCAAGGAAATATTGTGCATATCACAGCTAAGACTTACAATGTCATAACAAATCTATATTTTACTAATGGAAACAAGGCTTTCTCACATAAACTGCTCAGAGCTTTTGAAGCTCTTTTTCTACCAGAGTCATTTCTCCCATGCTCTCCCAGATGTTTTGCAATTATACCCAACTGCTGTTGCAAACAAGACTGTGCTATACAAATGACCTTAATTTCTTAATGGTTGTGTTGACATGTCAAAGCAGGAAATGAGATGTAAACTTGTGGTGCAGTAAGGCCTTGGCTGAAAAGATACAAACAGAAGGACTCTTTAATGGACTGTGGTAGCTCTTCAAGCAAAAAGGATGCAGGACAAGTACCCTATCAAAACCAAGAGTTAAGCATCTAAAGTAGGACCCATGTAGATGAAGTCTTGATGCCTAAATACAGAATTAGAAAGAGACAGAGCCCCTCCATATTCACTACATCTCTGTGGTGGCCAGGCTGTTTTTTTAAGAGTAAGCGACAGTGAGTTTTAATCTTTTCAGGAAGCAGAGAATCAGACCTGGGTCTCCTACATCTTTGGGCTATTATTGCTATTTATAGCCTTTAGTATAAAGGCCTTTGTGCATTGGAGGTGGATTTGAAATAATCTCTTTCAAAAGAAGAATAAATCTCCGCTTTTCTCTTTCTTCTTCTCTTTAGGCAACGGCAGGGGCACCTGCCCTGTGGGGAAAGTTTCAGGTCATGAGTCCTGAGTACTTAAAGTTTTGGAGCTGGCCTTGTTACACCTATCTAAATTAATCCCAGAGGATGTACCTACAGCAATGATCTGACCTCTATTGCTGCAGCTCAGTGCTGAAGCTCTCCTTCTCCCTGCACAGCTGCACTGACTGCTGTAGCATGATCATGCCAATGGAGTAAGAAAGGCCATCAGGCCCAGTGCACGTCCTGCCCCAGTGCCTCCATGGTGCCCTTGCATGGAAACCAGCCATGTGTGTGCAGAGTGCCTGCTCTTGCAGCCATTTTCTACAGAGAAAAGCCTGTGGGGCTGGATGAAGGTCGTCAGATGATTAGACTCATTAACAATGTTATTTAAGTTCAGCCCACTTGAACCCAAATTAATTCACCCATTGCTCATGTTACAAGTTCACAAGACTGCTTTGAGAGATCGTCTCAGCCTGAGTTTTGGGAAAATGTGCAGGGAAGGAGCTTGAGCAAGGTCAGTGCTGAGGCAAGTCAAAGGTCTTGCTTGTTTAGCCACCTTGCACAGGACTCCGCAGAAATAGTGCAGTTGCACAGTCCATCAACAGATGCTCCAAGTTCAACTCTTCCAAACCTCCATGTGAATTATGTCCAAGTTACAGTCATACTACTGCAAGCAACAGCGACAGAAACCGTAATGCTCGTGTAGCTAGACAAAATTAAATCTGGATTCAAGCCCACTCTTAATCTTGTAGAAGACTTGTATCATGCCAGCTTTCCTTCTGTATTGCAAAAAGCACATTTTCATGCAGCTGTTGTCTTCTGCCCCTTTCTTGTTGATGCCAAGATGTAATAGCAGGGCTATATTGCTGGTCCCTGGAACAGAACAGTTATAGTCAAAGTAGAGTACTGAAAGTACTAAAAGATATTAGAGGCCAGAGAATGTAATAAAAGAATGATCATAGTCAGCTTTAACTCTCCGTGTATTAATGGACCAAATGTCACTTCAAGTTGCAATTTAGAGAAGTGATTTCTTGACATGAACACTAGTTTCTAGGAAGAGTAGCTCTTTGGTACATAAGTAGAGGGATTTGTCCTAGAATTAACCTTTACTGCAGATTTCCATTCACAGAAAATTTTACCAGCTAGCAAAGAGTTTATAGAGTGTTTCTTACAGATTCTTGAGTGACTTGGATATAACTTTTGGTTGCTTCATCATGGAGAAAGTTGGGTTTTTTTTGTGCTGAATTGTGGAGGCTTTTATAACAGCTCAAAGTCTTTGGCCATGGTAGATGGAAAACAAAAGTTCTCCAGAGCGCTCAGTTCTCAATGACTTGTTGACACAAACTGACCAGACTGGCCATTAGTTTGCGATGTCTTTTTCAAATCCAGGGTTTAAAAGGACTCCATAATCTCAAGATAAGACACACTTAGAGCAGCTGTCAAGGCTGAAAGCACTGTGTTTGGGGAATGTGCTTATCAGGCTGCTTGGGCTCCCTAAACAAAGTGCCTGAAACTAAGAGAAACAGTCATAATTTCTGTGAGCTTCCTAATAGAGCCACAGCTAAGTTCATTGACTGTTACAATTGACTCTAATAAACACACCAACACTAAAAGCCAAAATGTTTTATCTTCCTTCCTGGGAATCTTGAGGAGAAATGGCTTAACCTCAGTTGAGTTCTGAAACTGATCTGAACACTCCAACACCATGTGTCCTCTTTACTGTTATCTTCTTCTTAGTCATATAACCAGCCTCTGGAACTTCCATGGGGCTTCAGGATGGATAAACTTAGTCTGTCACAGAAATTTTGTTCAAGGCACACGCATTATCAGAGTCCCACTGAACCTAATGGTTTGCTGTGGGATGGATTTTACAGATGCTGAGACATTGAAACACCCTTGCATCAAAGCCTCAGTGAGAACCTCAAGTTCTTGAGACCATGCCCACATCGGAAATTTTTGGAAAAGAGGTAGAAAGGCAAAGTCCAGTGAAGACAGAGGATGAAAAATGTATCAAACATCAAGGAGAGTTGAACAGATGAGAGAAAAACTAAAAATGAGGAGCAAAGGGAGGATCTGAAGAAAATTCTTTCTGATATAGCACTCAATATTAAATAAAATATGTACTGCCACAATATGGTAGAGCAACCTGGCTTTGGGCTGTTCCTGCTATATCTGATATAAACAAAGTTCCCACTGCTTATTAAATTCATCATAGCCATGCCACTGCTGCCTGGAGCTACTTGGTCTCCTCAAATACTTGCATTACAAAACTGCTTCAGGGATTTCATTTCTAGTTGTTATCAAGATCTGCTTTCAACAGGATTTCAGACCAAATCTAATCATCGTGCTAATGAAATGCTATTTTGACTGTACACCATATGCTTTGCTGATAGCCACTTTTTATTTTCTCCCCCAAAAAGCCTATGAGAACAGTTTTCCAGATGCAGGGAAGAAGTATCACCACCACCAAGGCCAACAGGTCTTCCCATCAGTGTTGGGTCACTGTATTTCTCTGCTCACTGGTACACTGTCAATCACATTGTGATGTCTGAAGTCCATGCTAAGAGATCACTGAGGCAGGCTCCCTGCAAGTTTGGTACCTGAGTGTAGCTCCAACCTTACTCACTTGTGTGAGTTAGTCATGCCACACACAAGCTACGAGCAGCAGAACACGCAAATTGTAGGGCTCCGTGTGTTCATTTCTGTTCTTTCTTCATTACAGATGAATTCCCAGTGGCAGTAGGTGGCACTAGCATAGGACCTAGATAAAATATGGGGTGTCTACATATGTTTAGCTACCTTAATAATGTCTTCACTTTCTATTTATTGCACTCAAGCCTCCTCTTCTCTGCTGTGAGAGACATCAATAGTCTCCGCTTTGTCATACTATAATTGCGTATTTATTGGGTGGATCTATGAGGGCTGCAGCTTGCCACTAGCACCATGGGTGCATTTGGTGATGGGGTTGTAACCATGCAGCTGGGCAACTCCAGCAGAAGGGCTGGAGTCACCCCATTATCACAAAACTGTCTGCAATAAAGTTGTACAGTTGTCCAGGCAGAGGACTTATTATCCCTGAGATTTGGTCCCCTATGTAACAGACAGAACAGTAGTTGATCCTTTCCTTTTTCTGGTGTCCCCAGAGTCCACCTGGGCCCTGGAATGGCCACTCTGATTAATATCCAGGTCTTGACCCCAGCACAATATTGTTCTCTTCAAGACTACTTTGTCTTGGGCAACCTGCCAGTCACCTCCTGCCAGCATGGGCAGGAGAGCTCAGTGCTCTGCTGTTCTGGGGACAGCATCTCATGAAGCTGTGGCTGGATTCACTTTTCTCTCTCTCAGAAATGGGTCCCTCTGGATGACAGATACAGGCTTTGAGTGACATAGGATGGACTGAATATTGGCAGGGCTAGAAGACTAAACACCAAGAGAACAGAAAGGACCTGAAAGCATCAGCAGTGGGGATAAGTGACATTTGCTTATGGCTCTAACAGTACCCAAGGGGGAGAAACTGCACATCTGTGTTAGAATAAGGACAGCTGCAAAAACAGATGCTCTGTGTTCTTGGTCCAATATAAAAAGAGGCTAAGATTGACCCTAAATAAAATGGAAGGTAGGGCTCTGGATAAAAACAAGCTGTGTTTTCCACAGGGGAAAAAAGCCTACCTAGGAGGATGAGTCAGTCCAAGAAATGAGTCACAGAAAGGGAATAAAGATTATATAAATTCCCAGTGACATATCACACCATTAGACTTAGACTGAAGCAGCAATGTCCAGAACTAGTTTGGGCTTCCTGATTTTTGGTGTTTCTAAATATTTGGGCTGGTATAGCAAGTAGGAAATATGAAGTGCAGATAACGCATGGTAACAGATGGAAGCAAACCCATAGGGTAGCCACAGTCTGTCAACATTTCACAGCTAGGATCAGGGCAAATGGACTCAGTTGAATCTCTATTTTCAAGTCGCTGTTGAATCTCTCTATTTTGATAAGAACTGCATTTTCAAGCAAAACAGACATTTTTCTGACATATTTTTAGTCCTGAAAATAAAATAATTATACTTTTCTTTCACTACTCTAAACTTATTTTTCTTTTATAGTAGAAAAACTTGTTTGAAATACTAAAACCCATTTTCCCTCTCCAACAAACCAAAACCTTTCTGCCACAAACATACTGTTTCCAGTTTCCAAAAACAGAGACAGGGCTGGGGCTGAAGGAACAAATAGAGAAAACTAACCAACCAACAAACCAGCAAACAAAAAACATCACGTCTACAGGCTCTAGCTTCTGTCCCTCAGACACGCTGGGGCTCAATTTCCTCTCACGTGCAGATGTAAATCAGAGACAATTCCACTGAACATGGTGGAGTCGCTCTGATGAGAAAATTACGTAAGATGGTAGCAGAACCAGGTCTTTTCTAGTTAAATCAGTTAGACTTAGGGTGTTTCTTGCAAAATTCAGCCACTTTTATTCCTCCAGAACCTTACAATAACCCAAACTCTGGTTAACCCTTACAGCTGAACTAAGACTTCCAAAGATAAAAAGCTAAAGGAAGCTTTGGCAAAAAAATATTTTCATCTTCAGAAAAAAATGCATGAGAAAAGTCAGAAACTAAGATAGAGAAAACTCCATGTTCTCCTGGTGCAGATTACATATGATGGCAGTGATGGGGTTGACAGGTTTTAGGGGTGTTCTGTCCCAGGTGGGACAAAATGTCATCAAAACTACACTTTGCAATATGGGTGCTGTGGGAGGCTCAACACAGAGCCACGCTTTGCTGACAAGTTACCTACTGGCATGATTTTTTAATGCTAGACAGAATATCAGAGAACTCTATCTTCTTTCACACTCTCCCTCCTTGCACTCATGTATGCAACATTTTTACTAACTCACTGTATTTTCTTTTCATTTGCAGTTGAAAGCAGAAGTCAGTTTTGTACTCCCATGGAACTCTTCAAATTCCCACCCAAATTATTCTAGAGCTGATCTCCTAACCCAGAGGGGCTCTGCTGGCAGTATTTCCATCGAACATCATTTATATTCCCACTGAGTTCAGCAATAAAGCTCTCCCATCTGAATGACTGAGGTCAGCATACAACACTACCTTGCTGAGAGAGTCCATTCCCAATCGGCTTCGTAAGTAGTTACCAAGTTAGCTGTCATGCTGTTATGAAGCTACTCTCATTTGGATCCTCTCATTTGCCTGCTGAAGTATAACAAATTATTTTTCTCTTCCTCTTTCTTTTTTCCAAATTATACACAATTGCTGAAAGCTAAGCAATGGCTTTTGTGTGAACGTGCAATTGAAGTGGGATCCCTGGTACTAGTTATTATTCTGTTTCAGTAATGGTCATACCTTGAAAAGCCAAAGGAAAGCAACAGAGCATAAAAGAGAAGCTCAATGAAGCAGAAAAGGTTTGATACGATATTCAAAGCTCATATTCTGTTCAGCGGACAAAGTGGGAGACTATCCTATCCAAATATCAATGCTAATATACCATCCTCGTGCAGATCTGGAAATCCAACTCCTAAACATTATTTTCTTCTTCCTGAGCCATGAAAACCCAGATTGTGCATTAAGCACCAATGGCTTCTTTCATCAGATATTAACCACAAGTACCACACAGGGCTGTTTGATGAAGAAAGGAGAAATGGGTGCTGGGATTCACAGGTCCTGACTCTGCTATATTACACTCAGCATGGTCATAGGATACAGAGCTCCCACAGGCTACGATTAAACCAGAGAGGCTCATGTGAGCCTCTGCTGAGGGCCAAAGGAAGGAGAGATTGCTTCTGAAAGGGATTTAGAGCATTCAAAATGAGTTCCTGGTCGAGCTTAGCCTGTAGAAGTGACCATGTCTCTCCCCACTGGCTACAGATACAGGCTTGTATTTGACCTTTTCACTGAAAACTTGCAGGGGAAACAAAATACCACACCAGAAACTAGTCTTCTGGCAACATCTGTCAACCATTTTTTTTTCTCCTTCTGAAAGGCAGATTAACTCTTTCTTTGCTCATCCTCTTTTCAGGCAGGCTACTTCTGGCAACCTTTTCTGTCCCTTGGTAGTTGTACCTCACAGAGATCTGCCCTTTTGTACCTATGGGTTGTGCTCTTTGTTGTTCTTGACTCAACCTTATCAATCTGTTGTCATCTTCACCTTCTGTATTCCTCTTTTTTGAGGACACCGAATAGTTTCTCATGTAGCCAGGCTGATGTCTTTGACATCCTTCCTTCATTTTGGAATTATTTGCACTTGTACCTGTAATGTAATGTCTTTAAAGAACTGACAGCTTTCTGGGTTACTTTTTCCCCCTGAGACTCGTGTCTTATGAGCTTCTATCCACCAGTTATCAGGGTGTATTGATGCCTGTCATTGTGAAGACCACTGTGTGTATACTCTGTTATCCTGATAGTCATGAACTTCCACAGTCCTTGGATGTTCTCACCCAAATTGCCTTCCCCCTTCCTATTTTCGACCAGTTCCTCCCATCTGATTAGAGTCAGAGCTGCATAATTCCTATTTAAGGACCCTGTTCTCAACACATTGGAAGAAGTTGTTGCACAGTTTGTGTCTGGCTACATTTTGCTAATCCTCCCTGGCCTGTTTCCTGAGATTGATGTCACTCCTCTTTTCCTTACACAGAAACTTCCAGTTAAGTTTAGCCCCATGTATATCAAGTGCCACAGACACACAGCACAGCAGCTCCTCCTTCCCCAGGCCTGAGCAATCCTGTATTAATTATTATTCTATTAATATGCCAGATAGTGGAATTGTTCCACCAGATGTCTCTTATGCCAAATTCATCATAATTTAGAGCATCCTTGGACAGATTTCCTGGTCAAATCTCTGATAATTTTAATGAATTGCTATCAACCAGATAAAGAGAAATTTTGGCAATTTTTAATCACATACAAACCAATACTATTACAACATTGTAATTGTATTACAGATATTACAGATATTACAATGATGAGGACAGCATGAAAATGCATATGAAATGAAATGACTGGGCATTTATCCACGTAACGAAACTACTAAGAATTGCCACTGATTTGACTTAAACCGCTTTTTTTAAAAGAACTTGTGGGATCGCAATGAATTTATTCATCAGGAATACAGAATCAAAACAATTGGGATTCAGGAGGTAAATTTCTAGGAGGAAGGTTGCTCCTGCACTGTTTCTTCTCTCCTGAAACATCTGGTACTGGCCAGCAGAGAAGACCTTGCACTAACAAGTTCATGGTCTCAGTACATGAAATCTTGCAGTGCTGTGGCTTACTTGCACCAGCATGCATGCAAATTTGAGTCACAGAATACTTAAAACATTAGCTCAGCCACATCTTGTTACCTATTTCTTACATGAACATTTAAAGTTCGTTATTCAGTCCTGGTTGAGATATTGATAAATGTATGTATTAATTTACTATTTCAGCTGTGTATTTTTTTGTAGTTAATTACGTAGCAACTTAATTTATCTTTTGTCAATTTGTTTTCCCTCAATATATGATCTGCCAACAATACGTTATTTTTAATTAGCCTGCAGCAAGTGTCTCTACAAATGTAAATCAAATGCTTATTTGAGCCATTAATTGAAAAGGAGAGATCATTGGAATTCTTTCTGTGTTATTCTTGGGTTTTTTTTAGTTTTCTTATTCTGAAAGGATTATGACAAAACAGTGCCTGTAGCAAGGAATTGACAACACACCTGATAATCAGAAAGAAACAGAAATGTACTAAAAATACAGAACTACTTTTGTTTTTAGCAGGTAATAAATGCCAGGTACATAAAACAAAAAGCAAACAATATCTGAAAACTTTATTTCTTGATAATTAGAAAAAACAGAAACCCATCTCTCTGCACCCCTTTTCTCCTCCTCATATATATATATATATATAATGTTTAGGGAAGAGTTATTCTAGATATATTTACATGAGGAGGTGCAGAAAACCAAGATACTCCTGTTGAAAAGTTTTGAACCCAGTGGAGAAACAAGAAAATATTCAGGAATTAAGTATGGGGACTGGTATCATTCTGCTGCATGCAGGGTCTTGCAGCTGGTGGGGCATCTTCTGCATCACTGTCCCAGACTATATTCCACCTAAGCCTCTACCTCTCTTCTTGGATTTTGCTCCAAGGCACTTATTGACCCCTATGTGTATGATGACATTTTCCGTAGTCTTTTATCGCTATGGCAAAATCCTCTCTAGTGCTTGACCACTCTCTTCCATTAGTTTAGTGGAAGAACTCTGTTCGATCTGTTTCTTATTCTACAGTTTTAATTCATATTGCAGGAGCATCAAATCCTGAAAAAATATATGCAGTGTCATTTTGTTTTATTTCCTCCATTGTTAATTACAGCAAGTTTTTCAGGCTTTAGATGTCACCTTAAACAAAACTATTGCTGATCACATTTCAGTCAGAGAGGTGTTTGGGGGTTTTATTGCATTTTATAATCACACAATTCCCTCTATTTCAAGCAAAGCATCAACGGCCCATCTGGCACATAAACAATAGTTCAAAAGAAAACCATTGTCTTACAATAATGAAGCAGGAAGCCTTTTTAACCTTGATGTTCTGGGGTGTGTGAGTACTTCTCCATGAAAAGTGTGCTTCTGGGAAAACCTCTTGGTGGTTCGGATTTTCTGAGGCATTTAGTACTATGGTCGCCCAAAGGGACCTTATCTTCATAATTATCTTCATTATTGTTCCTTTGTGCCATGTGTCACCCTATTGCACTACTCCACCTAAAGTGTCCTTGATCGCTGTGGGGCTGCTTGACAAAAAGTGTCAGGTACACATTATTTAGTGGAGGGTTCGCTTAATGGGTTTTTCTAATGAAATCTGAAGGAATCATTGTTTTTGAAACAATATATCTTGATGTACTGAGATGAGGGCATAATACAGCAGCATTTTATCACCCATTGCTTTCCGCAATGTCACTGTGACTCTTGCAAAATGGAAAGTTGTTGTGATCATCAGTGATTTGATTTCAGATTTACTGTCACTGAATGGACAGAGGTTCTTAATTTCAAAGGGCAGCAGGATTAGGGCCTGAGAAGCAAGTTATGAAAAATACTAGAAGAAACACTTAATGAAAATGTCATATAAGTGAAAAACCTGGAGAACTGATCAGGTTCATCTAAGAAGCTTCACTTCCCAGAACACAAGTGCTCTTTGCCATTTCTATGTCATGCATTCCTATGAGATCAGCATCCCCTGAGTCTGGACTGCATCATCCGTCAAGACAGCAGTCCCTATTCAGTTGCTAATGGCTCACTGTGCAACTGCTTCTCACCCCCAGTGCGTGCTCTAGCACACATTTAGTTCTGCTGAAGTCAAGAGGTCACCAATAAGATAAGATGTCTTCACAGCTTTGGCATTTAACTCATAGTTACATGCCTATAGATGCAGATTAAATACTCAATAAAAGCTCTCTACTACTTTCGGGACCTAAATCCCACAATCGAGCACTAGTAAAGTTCCCCATTCAGATGCTGCCTAATCCAGTTTCCTCTGTCAGCCAGGTGAGGCACAGCAAGGATGGCTTTGGAGGTATACCTGCTCTGACATGGGTCTGCCTCCCCTTAGAGGTACCTCTTCTTACATGGAATGCCTCCTTCTGAAAGGGCATCTCCAGCTGGATCTTCAACAGTCTCCTTGCACAGATCTCCTCCGTTTCTCCATTTTCTCCTCTCATATCTCTTAATGTGTCCCTTCATCTCTTCACTGTCTCATCCTGTGTGTCCTCTCGCCTCTCCACACATCTCCCTTTGTGTCTCCCCCCAGGACTGCCATTCTTTCCTAAATATTTTTGCAGAGATGCCATGTGCTCCTGCGCCTGGCTCAAGTTCTGGCACGCAATGGGTTGTTTTAATCTGTTTCAGAGCTGGCTGGAACTGCCTGTGAGTGGCACAGGCCCAACGGGAGAGATACACAGGAGAAGGACGGCTTCCTGGGTTCCTGTGGGAGTTTGTGTGAGTCTCCCTGCTTAGCAGCTGTGAAGCTGCAGAAGCCCTGCAGCCAATATTTAGGAACTATGAGGATTTTACCAGCAGAAGTGCAGCACCAGTAGCAAAGATGCTGAGATCCAAAACAGCTCCCCAGGAGCCTTGTACCCACAAGTTGTGCTCTCATGGTACTAAAGCAGCCGACATAGGGCTTGAAGACAGGTGTCCTTCTGGGCTATATCCAAACACTGCTGCTCTGTGCCAGGAGGGACCAGAGAGGTAAAGGTCTCTGCACTGCACTGTGCTGCATGGCATACATGAGCACATTGGTATCTGAAGACTTCTGGTGGTTCGTGGCTTAGGCATCTGCAGAGCAATGATTTTGAGAATCTAAACTTTGTACTGATGTACCCAGCACAGCTGTGAGAGAGGAATTAAAACACAGATATTCAGACCTGCTTAGAACTTTCAATAATCCAAGTAGGTGTTTGCCAGAATCTTGCACTGCTTATGTGGCTTTCAAAGTATTGCATTATCCAGAAGAAGCCAAAAATTTTTTGGAAGACTGGGCTGAAGCGATCAGGTCTAGGATTTCTATAGGAGTAGAAGAGTTTGGCGCTCAGCTGCCTCTGATCAGCAGCTGTACCCCAAAATCCACATCATCTCATCTGATTTTGAATTTTGATTCAGTGAACAAAAGGTACTGTTAATCCCCCCATCCCAGGTCCCTCCTAAAATTGCATTTATTCGCAGGACTGGCTCTTAACTTTGAGACAAAGAGGCAACAGAAGATAGAAAAGAGGTGGAATACTGTCACATACCAAATGGGCCCTCTGTCAGCCAGTCCAGTTCTGTGGGGAGACTCAGATTCAGAGAAATCAGTTGATGGTTTTGGCAGTCACCAATGAAAACCAGCCAGTTTTGGGGGTTTCTGAAAGATGTCTCTTCAGGGCATTAATGGAAACACGTCTGAATAGAACTGGCATAGGCAAGAACAACTTGAGGTATGCAAAGGGACAGATTCCTGCTAGGGATATAAGAAAAAAATGTCCCTTTAAGTCCAAGGTGAAGGATAGTTCAGAAATTGCTCTTCTTTTTCTGCAAGTACAATTTTAAAAAATAAATAAATCTGATTAAAGTTTAATTTTAAGAATGCCCTCTGTTTTCAAATTCTTGATTGAATTACCCTTTAAAAATTAAATTGTAATCCTTTAGGAGTTATTGATTCAGGAGGAAGAAAATGCCAATAGCACCATTCCGGCCTGAAACGCTGCCCATCAAATTGACATAATGCTTTCAATTTGCCTAAATAACTCATTGGATCTGACTTATTCTCATGGCTGGCTTTTCCAGCAGTCAGTATCCACTTAGTAAGGCAGAAAGAAAGATGTAGGGGGCCTCATCCTCAGTTGTGCACAGTGACAAATGTACTGCTTTGGCACAGAACAGTTCCTTGACATCCCAGGCTATGGAAACTCCATCTCTTAGCAACTGACAACAGGCATAAGGGCCTCCTCATGGCACTGTTCTGAGCCCCTGGAGTCAGTGGTGGCCTACAAATCATTTGGAATATGTCTATGAGCATTCAATATCCTTTGTTGAAAGGTGGCTGTAGAGGGCATAGGAAAAAAAGTTTGCCCTAGTGCAACCCTGGAGCTGTAGAGAACATGCATGTGCCAAGCTGCACAACAGCACTGAGAAGGCTTCTGGTTCTGTTTGGCTTCCTACCCATCCACCTCGCTCCCATGACTGAGACCCGAAGGACTAAGAATCAGACTCAAAACATTCCTCTCCCTTTCTCCCTTGTTAAATTACACCTCCAGCAACAGTGAAGGCATCACAAAAGAAGAAATAAACCTTCCATTATGTTTTGCAGGAGTCTCAGCTCATTTTTGAGTTAAAACACCAACATGACAAAAAAGTCAGAATGAATAGAGCTACCAAGATACAAACATGGTCTGTATAATTCAGATTCCTCATGCGAACAAAAGGTTGCAGCTCTCGAATAGAGGCACTGTTGAGAAAGCACTTGAAAAAAGGGATGAATCAATTAATGCTTTTGATAGTTTGAATGTCCCACTATCTAAAAAACAAGCACCGCTTTAATAGTGAGATAATTCAGTTTACTGAATCCAATTACATGTAATTGGCTTTTTCCCTTTTTTTCTCCCCTTTTTTTAATTGCTGTTGGAACCAGGGCTCTGATGCACTTCTGCTGGCTCTGCCAGATGTTTCTGTTATTGGTGTTGCAAGGGCATGCTAGGGATCACAGGATTCAATTAACATCAGAGGTGCAGCCTTCAGCCTGCATGGTCACAAACACATCAGCTACTTGTAACTTTGTAGCCCTGGATAAAAAAGTGTTTATGAAACCCAGCCAAAAAAACACTTACAAAAGTTCCCAAAGAGGCAAAATATCATTTACGCTTTCCATTTCTTCTTTGGTCAAAAGCCTCTTTGCTTTGGTATGATGCTCGTGTTCTGGGATATACGGCTTTTAATGCATCTCATAGAAAAATGTGCTGTGGCAGCCAAAGGCATTGGAGGCTGCGTGAGTCTGACAAGCTTTGTGGGACCTTTTTGGTAAGATTTGCTTGCTTGCCTGGGACCTCTGCTCAGCAGGATTGTATCTTCCTTCCTGAAAGCTTTTCAGCCCAACAGTCCCTAGGACTCCAAATCCTCACTATAACAGAACTACCAGTTTGCCTCAGACATCATCAACACAGGGACAGCTCATGTTTGTAAGCTCTTTGGAAATATTCCACCCACTGCTGCTGACTGGCATTAGAAGTGTAAGGATACACCAGTTTGTCCCCCCAAAACTAGGGGCAAGCATTTTGGCTTTTTGGGTGCATTACCCCCTCAGAGCTCCAGGTATCTTGCAGAGGACCTGCTGCTGGCTCTGGCGACGGTTCCTTTCATGCACATCACCTCACTTTGACCACAATCAGGCAAGGAGTGCATACTCGTTGCTAACTACAGTACTTTCTGGGAGATACTGAAGCCTCCTGGCCATGTAAGAGAAACGGGTCAGAAGGCTCATGAACTGCAGCTCTTCTGGGACATTGCAGAAGCATTTTCAAGATTAATTGTTGCCTTTTTTATTCAAAAACTGCTCTCCAAGTTTTACAGTATTTTTTTTATTGAAACAAGGAAGAAATATTTGAAACCTATTTTCTCAATAAGATGACCATGTTGATGGAAATGTTTCCCCCGGCTTATTCATCTGCAACTTTCCCCTCCGCGCCCATTCTTTACTGCATGACATTTGAACAAACCCCTGTTGAGTGAATTGTAGCTGGCTGGGGGGAAGGCAGCATGCTGGAAATGCTGGGTGCTGTTATTAGCGTAGCAGTGATTGACAAGGTGATTCACGCAAGTGGATGTAGCTGGCAAAGTACTGTCAGATGCCCAGGGATGAAAGGTGCTCCAAGCATGCAGAGTGTTGCTCTGAATTAGCATCAGCATCTACCAGCCAGAGTGCAATGCTGTGTGTTGGGTCACAAAATACTAACTTTATGGCTAGACAAACAACCTGGCACAGGAAAGCACGTGCTGGAGGATGGACAGGTGCTGCATTGCTGTTCAAACAAATGAAATCCCTCCCCCCTGCTCTTTCCTATACTTACACTGTTTCTCCCGTCCTTGTCTTGCAATTTCTGAATGCTGCATGCTGCTGTCACCCCAGGCTCATTACCACTTCAAGTATGCAATGGGAAATTTGATGTAATTAGCACTAATAGAGAGTTAAGGAATTTAGCCCAGGAACTGATGTGTCCACGCAGTCATGGCGGGTGGCTAATCTGTATTCATTTGAACTGAGTTTGTACCTGAATTCCTCAACGATGTGAGCGCAGGGGATTTGGACGGGCGGGAATAATAGCAATTGACAGTCCAGTCCTTCCCAAGAGACGGCATCTTTTGCACTGTGCCTAGCAGAAACACTGCCACATCACTTGGCTGGTCTACATCTTGCTGTTGGATGCAGAAGGGAGAAGGGGCTTCTCTTTATAGAAAGACCATTAATCCATTGCCCTGTGCACAGAGGAGCTTGCTTACACAGTTCTCTGCATTTCCTGCCCCAAGGCAGGATCTCCCTATCTGCTCAGAGCTGCAGGGTGGGAAAAAGTGGTGCCTCCTTGCAAGTCCTAGAGACATTTCTCTATCTGAGAAAGGGGGATCTCCACTGGGCAGTCCCAGGAGAAGACAACATTTCCTCCCTTTGTCTTGGGGACTGGCAGGTGGCTGCAGAGTTGGCCTTTGCCAGCAGCAGAAAGGTAAATGAAGGCATCGTGTTATCCAGGCTTGTGGTTCAGTGCTGCTCTTTGGAAGCACAAGAAATATTAGCAGGAAAAGATGACCTGCACCTCTTCAATCCTCCAAAAACTTGAGCTTCAGGTCAGTTTGAGTGTGGGGGGAAGAGTTTGGGTCATTTCCTATTTAAGTCTAATGGGGTCATCCACTGCTGATCTTTAAGATTTGAGAAGAAATGTAGAACATTGTGAACCAGTTGGGAATCCAACTCAAAGCTCCTTCCAAACTCCTCCATTACTTTTTAAGACAGATGCTTTGCACGATGAGTACTAGCCATGGGGTTAGAAGCTATAAATACAATGTGCAAAACCTCCAGGCTGCTTTGCAGTTGAAGGCAGGGTTGCTTTTGTACTAGCTGCAAAGAATTCCTCCAAAGTTATATTCAAAGAAAAAAGTTCCTTTCTTACCTGGGTTGTTAAGAATATTCTTTTCACAGAATATTTCTTTGACATTGTCCGGGTCAGGTGATTTATCCCATGCCCTGTGTTATGGCTTTGTATTGTCTTCTGCATTACCTCTTTTTTCCTGGCCACACCCACTTCAAATAGGATTTTGTACGTGATTACTGAGAAGCTGCTAAGATGAACGCTGACGGCTTGCCATGTTTATTCCTCTGAAGTGTTAATTCAGTATGGAGAATCTCAGCTCCCTGAAAAGAGGACAGATGCAACTTCTTCCCAGTAAATTGGTTCTGCAAATTTAATCTATTATTGTTTGATGGTTTCATCCATAACTTTATTTAAAAGCAATTGATTTTAACAGTTTGGGAATGGCCATGCAGTCAGGGACAAATCTGTCTGTTTCTGTGTTTTCCTTCTCTGCATTGCTGTGCTTTCCAGAGTCTCACAGAAAGCCAGTGTGACTCTAGACACACAAAGAAGTCCCTCTAGTTTGAAAAAGTTACTTAGGCTCTGGGAAGTTCTCTCTTTGACAGGCTTTGGCTGGCACTATCTGGACTGGACACAGTTGTCATGTTCTGAGGAGTCTGATGTTACAAAGTCCTGACCAGTCTGAAACACCAAGATCTCTTGGCTCAGAGTGATTCCTAAACACCATGGAGGCAAAGATTTCGCTTGGGGCTCTATCTTTTGCAGAAACCAATCCCTTTGTTGTACTCTGTTTCCTATCTTTAAGCCAATTATCGATGCAGTGACGTTGTGTCTTATCCCCATAGCTGCTGATTTTCCCTACAAGCATTTCACAGGAGACCATGCCGGGAGCTTTCTAGTAATCCATGCAGACCACAGCAAATGGATGCTTCTTCCTTACGTGCCTGTTGAGCTCTTTGAATTGGGGCTACAGTTCTCTTTACAGTAAAAGCCACTGTGACTATCCTGCAGACTTTCCGGGTCTCACCTTGCCCTATTCTTTATCCCAGTTCCTACTGATTTGCCTGCTGCAACCCTCAGGATCCCTAGTGTGTGGACCCCTCTATACACATGCATGCAAGTGTCCTTCTCAGTGCAGACATCTTACCACTCAACAGAGATACCAAGCAACGAGGGAAAAGGAACCATAAAAGGTAACTTTCAATGCTTACTGGTCTTCCAGCTGCTGCTCTCCAGACTGAGCTCTGCAGGCCTGGGGATCCACAGGCTGCTCTGAAGGGGTTTTCAGGAAGATAACTAGGAACATCATCCTACTGGCACCAAGCTGGCACTGGTCAGGGGCCTGTAAATGAAAATGGTCAGAGACCCATGTAACAAAATTACTCTGAAGATCATTGATCATTGAAAAGCAGCCATTTTCCCTCCCCGGGACTGGAATGTTTCTTCTTCAATTTTTTTTTAAGTCACATTTCTCAAAGGTGCCTTTCATGCAGTAACACCCTTTTCAAGATATGACACTGGATTTCATTGTCTTTTGAAGTCTTCAAGGTGCAGACTATTATATCACAGCGTATAAATGCAGATAGGATCCAGCACAAAACAGCTTTAATCATGGCTGGGCCTTCATATCCTAGCATGTAATCAAAATTACAATAATAGTATAGTGTATGAGATTAGAACCTGGCTGTTCTGATCCAGAATATGGATTTGACCGTTTAACCGCAGCTCCTCAGGACAGGACAGAGCTGACCTGAGCCATGTGTGTTCACAGAGATGCTCAGAGAGCAAGAAGGCCAGACGTTCCTGTGCTTGTATGGTAGTACCCAGAGCAGAGAGCAGCTGGGTAGCCACCACGGACCTCCTGCCCACAGAGCAGCACACATCCATCGGCTCATCACTCATCCAGAATATTTATACTGCAGTCTGGCACACGCGCTGCTGAGGAGATGAATTGTGGTAAGTCATCTCAGCCAAAAGAAAACAATTAAAGGAAATGGAAATGGGCAGCATTTTTATTTTTTGCTGTGTGTCTCACAGTTTCCCAGAGGACGACGGGCAGTGCTAGGAGCTCTGCAGAGCCCTGGGTGGCAGCAGAGCCCTGCAGCTTCCCAGGGCAGATTCAGCACTTGCGCTTTTTGCATGACCGTGTGAGTGGCAAGGCTCAGTTGTTGGTTCGTGGATAGTACTGATTGCTCATTGGGGCAAATTATATTAAATTAAGGAAAGTGGCTTACTGGGTGGCTCTGTATAAACCATCTCAAAACATTTTGCTGGTGTTTGTTCACTCCTTCATGATGATTAGCCTCTACCAGAATTGGGACTGGCCAGAAAATAGATTTTCTGACCCATGAAAAATTCTTCTCTTTCCCTTCCAAAATATGGAAACTAATCCCCTGGAATAATCCACTCCCCCAAAAAGTTCCAGGAAATTTATTATGGAGGGACAAAATTAATTTCCAATCAGCCCAAATTTTTTGTTTTCCAAAAGGTAATTTCAGTTGTGAACACGTTTACATGAAAATATGTGAACTGAGGCAACTTCCAGACCCAACTAGACAAAGACCTGAGCCACACCGTCTCAACGGATGTCCCCGAGCAGGAGGTGGGAGCAGATGACCCCTTGAGATCCCTTCTCACCTGGACTGTCTGTTCCTTCTGCAGTAACAACGTCTTGACACGACCTCCAAGGCGGCACCATTTTCTGTGAGCAAATGGCACAGCATTTTCTGCAATTTGGGCCCCACATAAGAGGCACGCAAACTGCCTAAGTGCTTTTAATGTCTTCGGATTTTAGTTTTTCTGCCAGTATATCTTCTGTCCCCCGCTAAGTTACCTGCAGCGTTTACGTTGTCATCCCAATGCCGCGCTTTGCACCTGAATTACAAAAGCGTGCCCGCTTCCCCTACGTCTATAACTATCTTGTCCAGACGAAGCCCATTTGACCTCTTTCTCTTAATTGGCTCCGTCAAGAAAAATGCTTACCCTTCCAGTCTTTCTGTTGATCATTAGTACCAGAATGAACAGCAAAAAAATAAGATAAAATAAAATAAATGCCCAGAGGCCTTCAGAAGCGGCACCCTCCTTCCTCCAGCTTGCGTTTGTCAAATGGCAGCTGAACCTCCTCCCGGGCAGTCCCTCAGCCGACAGGGCTGTGGGGGCGGGCGGGCCCGGGCAGCCCCTCGCCCACGGCGGCCCCGGCGCTGGGCTGAGGCGGGAACCTCCCTGTGAGGCGGCGCGTGACCACCACGGGCCGGTGCGAACCGGTTCCGGTCGGCCCTGAGCCGCCTGAGGGGCCGCGGCCGCGGGGAGGCGCGAGAGGGATCAGCGCTGAGGAGGCGGCGGGAGCCGCGCCACGCTGGGACAGGGACACCCGTGGGGAACACCCCACCTCAGTCTGCGGTCACCCACGCTGGGACAGGGACACCCGTGGCGGACACCCCGCCGCAGCCTGTGGTGACCCACGCCCGGACCGGGACGCCCCCGAGGGCCTGCAGCCAGCAGTGACGCCCACCGGCGCACAGCCNCCGTAAGGGACACAGCCCGCCCCCTGGACGGTTGTAGGCGGCTGTGGGCCCCGCGAAGGGCCGGGGCGGGCCTGGGGTCAGGCTCGGTGTCGGGGAAGGAGGGACTGCGAAGGCGGGAGGAGAGCTTGGATGAAGCTGAGCCCGGGGACGAGGGGGGGAAAGGTGCTCCCCTGAGCGTTTAATTATGTGTGTTCTCTTCTTCGCAACGCGGATCAGTCGTCAGAATTTGGTGCTAATTAGCAATAAATTAAATTCCTCCAGTTGAGACTGTTCTGGCAGCGACACCTTGTTAACCCGGCTGCTCCGTTACCATGCAAAGCGGGGTTTGTTTTATTTTTCCAACGAGTAACTATCACCATGGGAAGGTCATTTCCTCAGCTGGACACGAGGACTCTACTGACCTTGGTATCGTGATGGTAATTTGCACTCCCTGAGGGGATGACATGGTGTTTGCATGAGATCTAAGATAAGTTATCAGGGGCAGCAAGAAAACCTACCTAGATGGTGAGCTGGGTGGTGGAAAGGTGGGAAAGGCTCTAAGCATCAAGCAGGTTTTGTGGAGTTTTGCGTTAATAAAGCTGTCAGCGTCCCCAGCACCATGCTCCTTGCTGGAGGGTGGTCACCCAGAGGAACGGCCTAGCTGCTCTTGCAATGAAGTGGCAACTGATTGTTGCCGTGGGGTGACTGAGCAAAGCAAAGATGCTTCTGTGGCAGGGGAAGAATGGGGACAGAGGATACGGTGAAAATAGCATAAATCTCAGCTTTCTTTGAAGAGCGGCACCTTTGCAAGAACGAACACCATAGTCTGCAATTTCATGCCAGTCTAATGGGAAATACACCATCGGGGTGCAGCTGTTGTCTGACCTGGCCCGGTGTTACTTCTGCCGAGTCCTCTGCTTGAGGAAGGACACTGCTGCAGTCTGGCTGGGGGCCACTAGATGGTCCCCAACAGCCGTGGAAACTCAGGCCGTGGCCTCCCTTGGGTGGGCACCCACCTGAAGGGTGCCACTGGCCAGGGGCAGCAGGTAGGAACATGCAGAGAGGCCAGGGGAGGCTTGATGCATAAAAGGAAAAGAGGGAAACTGTAAATCCTCAATGACTCTGTTGGGACCTCCTTTTTGAATGTTTTTTTTAATTTATTTGAAACTGCTGTAGTTGTGGAGCTGTTTGGAAGCAAAGACTGGAAAATGTCTTCCAAAGACATCACTAAATAAATTGAAAGGAGGCAAGTGGTGCTCCCCCATGCATGCATATCACTGTTTCCTTATGTGGAGAGAGAGCAACAGAATAGCATTACTCATCTTTCCCTTCCCACCTGTAGCATCTCGTTCTTGAAACAAAAGGGATGTCACTGTCTCATTAGCCGGGGAGGTGGTCTGGACTTTTGCAGGACCTGCAGTGAGTATAGGATGTGCTGTGCCAGATGAAGGGGGCTGGTGAAGGTGTGAGGGCTGAGACCTGGCTTCTGGGTTTGAACTGCTGCCTTTGCCATCAACGTCCACTTTGACCTTGGTAGTATCACTTAGTTTCTCAATGCCTTAATTCCTCCCTCTGTGATGGGAACATGCAGGGAAATCCTACTGCTGTTGTTCACATGGTGGTGAACTCAATGAGCAGGCACAGTACAGTTCTGCTGTAGCTGTTGTGCTGGGATTGGTGTTTGATGGGAGACAGCAGAAGGAGGAGCCCGACTCTTCTCTGTGGTGCACAAATTGAAATACAGGAAATTTTGTTTAAACATGAGAAGAACTTTATTTACTGTAAGGGTAGGCAAGCACTGGAACAGGTTGGTTGTGGAGGTAGTGTGGGTGTACGTGCAGGCATCCTTGCAGGTTTTCAAAAGCTGCCTGGACATGGTCCTGAGCAACCTGTTATTGATCCTGCGTTGAGCAGGAAGGTTGGACTAGATTGTCTCCAGAGCTTCCTTCCACCCTCAGCTGTTCTGTGAGTCTGTGATTCATCCCTGCAGGCCCTGCTTCAGTGCAAGAGGAATAACTTGGTCTTTTCTGAGGTGACCCTGAGAGAAGGTCTGGTAGGATCTGTCCTCTCTGGAAGAACCTCTCTGTGAGGAGGTGCACCTAATGCACACAGGAAGATGTGGGCCATGTGGTGGTAGGTGGTCAGGGGGAGTGGGTGTGTAACAGAGCGTCATCGCCACCCGTTGTGTGAAGTGGGGGCTCTGCACAGAGCCAGTTACCCTGCGCACCCAATACCCTGGTTTTTGCTGGAGTTTGTGGCCATAAGGCTTAATTTGCACAGAGCTGTCATTCCAGACTGATGCTTCTTGTTGAAGTAAATACAAAGATCTCAGTGTTCAGTTCAAAAACGCTGTCCCTACTAGGCAGTTGTCGGTCATATTGTCCACGGCTCTGGGTGGCTGGGCCTCTGTTCCTTTCAGCCTTGAAATCTGCTGGGGAATGAGATCCTGCCCCATCGCTCTTCCTCTCATCCTTGTTCCTGAAACATGTGTTACTGCATACTCTGGGGGGATATTTGGGATCCCGCAGCACTCCAGCTCACTTGGTTTGTTTACACTGAGCAAGATATTTGAGTTCACTCCCTGAGTCACCTTCTGTGGGCAGAGGAAATGTGAGCAGTGAAACGTCAGTGCTGGAGGCTGAAGTCACATATGACCTTAAGTAAAAGGTGTAAATAGCTTTTCTTCCCACTCCTTGTGTCAACAGCAACAGAAACCAAGACTCCCACTCTCTGGAAGAGTTAAAAACCTTGCAAAACCTCAGGCCTGTGACTCTCACTCTGTTTCTATGTATGTTTCTAAGCCCTCTCAGTGTTCTGGCACCTGTCCCACTGCCTTTGCCATTTTGGGGGCACGATGCCACATGTGAACCCCTCCATTTTTGGCCTGTTCTCCAGGGCAAAGCACAGCCCCTGCGTGCCAGGTCCTGAACAAACAGATGAGCTGTACTTCTGTATGCAATCAGAGGTTTGGCTGCAGCATTTGTAGTACTTAAGCACACTTTTATTCTTGGTATAAATAGTCGTGTGGCCATAGCAGCCTCTCTGAGCCACCTGAGGCCCTGGGATAAACTGGGATGATGAAGCAGGCTTCTTGCTGTTGGCCTGTGAAGGCTAGATTAAAGGTAAGGGTAGTCTGAAGGTAGATTAAAGCTAGTTTGGGTCTGTCTGTGCTCATGCCATATGACCACAGAGCAAGGCTATCCCTGGCTCAAGAAAAAAGGATGTTTCTTGCAATGGTCTTTTCTTCCATCCCTTCTCTGCTCTCTTTCAGTCCTCCTCTCCCCCTTGCTATCTGTCATGGGCTATGTCCTCCACGTTTCTCCATTTTAGATGATATTTCTTGGATGCAGGACTGACCACAGAGCGTTTTTCCAGAAGAATCAGGTCAGCAGAGAAAAGCACTCCGTAAACTTGTCCCCAGCACCCCCAGTTCTGGTTTTCCTTCCTCAGTGCAGCTTCCCGCATCCCTGACCTGAGGTCAATGTGCAGTCTGATACCAGTTGATACTGGGAAGAACCCCATCTGCTTTTGCTGTTAACTCTGAATGGAAAAGGGTTGTGTTTAATTATGCCTGAATAAGAAATCTCCTTGGTACCATTTTGTGAAAGACACTTTACAAATGTTTTGTATTATTATTGTAATAATTTAGCGGGAGTTACACATGCATGGAGAGAAGAGTAGACCTGAGTGGTGCTGGCTTGCAGGTTTTGGAGATTTGCCAGTTGCTGCCATAGAAAATGAAGAGGGCATGGTGCCCTCCAGAGCTGTAGTTTCACCTAGCGTGGGCCTTCACTGAGTCTCTGTGATGCTGGTGGTTTAGTTTGGGATGCTCTTCACTGCAAGCCACAGCCCAGCTATTCCAGGACAGTGCCAGTGCACAACTGCCATTTCCAGTTTGGGGAGTGATAGAGGTGACTTGCAGTTTGCTTCCCCTTAGGGGAGGTCATGATGCAGTGTTCATTGGGTTGCCCCTGCATCAGAAATGTCATCTTTACCAAGAAGAGTGTGAAAAGTTACTCAAGTCTGTCAATTCATTGCAGCAATATTCAGCAATCACTTTTCTCATTTATGTATTGTTTTGAGTGGTGGTGGGGCTACCTGGAGAGCCCCACTGAGGTCTAATAAACGCAAAATACCACAACAGGTATTTAGAAAATGGGACAATTTAGAGACTGAGAAAATACTGTCAGCTGAAAGAGTCTGGAGGCTGGGAGGTTAGTAGGGAAGGCATCATATCTGCTTGCCCCACTCTTGCTCTTTCCTTTGTAAGGGCAGAGTTACAGAGGATGATCAGTGAGAAGAACCCTTGGTCTGAAGCAGTACTACCATTTCTGTGGTCTTCTGTTACCTGCCACTGGGGAACACAGCATTTATCAACAGTGGCTGAGAAACTGCTGATAAAACAAGTTCTTGTAAAAAGAGAACTGTTTCATGGAGACAGTTTTTATGTAGGTGAGATTTCTTGATGGGGCTGGGTGGGATGTTGTGAAGTTGCTGTCCAAGGGTGCTTGGCCAAACACCCTTAACCTGTTGTAGTGTTCAAAGAAGAAAGGTCTCTGTGATCCGCTATTGAATAGGTATCACATCAACACCCTCCCTGACCTGCACTTGGGTCTCACCGTGAGGGTCTTTCCTGGCCTGTGGCACCCAAGTGAGTGCCTGTGAGTGGGAAATGAACTGTCTTCACAGATAATCCAAGCAGAATGACCTTAGGGACAATGTAATTTGTGGCATGAAAAATAGGTATTTGGGGTTTGCTGTAAGTTCTGGTGAAAGGAAAGAAGACATTTTTACTCCCTCAAAACTTTTATTTAATGCGTATTCAAACATTCCTTTCAGTACTGTGTGTTTTTCTCTCAAAATTTTCTAAAGTAAGTGTGAAGGCAATATCTAAGTCAAACTGCAGTAAAAAAAGGGAAATGTTTATTTCCAAGGTTTCCCTAAGTATTTTTGTGGGTTTTACTTTAATAAACAACCTAGTAAGCATTTGTCAAATACACCAGGGTCACCAGGTGCTTCATCTGATTTATGACAAGGCTGCAGCTATAAATAATGTTAACAGCAATAGTAACTTGATCAGTAAAGCTTGAAAGCAGTGTTAAGATATCAAATAAAAGAGAGAGTTGAGCGGAGTTAGCATATGCGTGAGGTTCCATGAAAGAATCATGTCAGCATTTTGTCCTGCGGCTGTACAGGAAAGAAAAAACCTGGGATTTCTGTTAGTTCTGTTCTGTTAGGGAACAGAAAGCAGGACTGGGACAGAGGCAAGAACATTTTCTTTGAAGCACTCTGCTGCTTTTCTGCAAAGTGTTTCTAAGTAAGAGCGTCCCTGGAAATGCTGGGATTTCTGCTACAGATTAAAAGTACATGGAGATGGAGGATAAAAGGGGCGTTAGCAATTAGCTCTGGTGATAAGTTTAGCTGCTAGAAAAGTTGGACTAGCAAAGAAGAACTATTAATTGAAATCCCCAGTTAATATAGAACTGTCAATAATGAATGCATAATGGAGAAAGTGCATTTAATTTTTAATTATCACCAGCCCCTTCCAAACAAATACGGTGTGTTAAATCTCCCTGTCACCTTCACCCATGCAAAGGGTGTTTGATGGAAGTCTTCATTAACCCCAGGTCTGCTCATGGCATCCTGCCAGGCCATTAGCTAGTTAGTTACAATAGCAATGACTGGCACTTGGCAAGGAAAAGCCCAGGTGGATGCGCTGCCAGGTCCAGGACGTGGCAGGAATTAACTCTGTGGGATCATTGCAGGAAGAGGCTGAAATCCCTTGACTGAGCTCTCTGACATGGTGGGGTCTGGGGCTCCTAATGCATCTGATGTGGGTTGGGGTCCTTGGGGGTTAATGTAGTAGACAATCCTGATCAAGTCACAATTCCCAGCTGAAATCACTGTTGTTTCGGGGGTCCCCTCTGTAGGATGACCTCCAGGGCAGTTATGGCAGGTCAGCCAAATAAGTGAAAACCCAATTTGTCTTTTATAAATTGGAAGAGTATGGATATGCATATTTTCAGGCTTGACTAATGGGGTGTGGGTTGAATGAACTGCTTCAATCTTGAACAAGAGTGTTCACACAGGGGCCTGAACAAATTTCAACCTGTGCTAGGATGTCTCTGCGTGGACCGCATTTAATGAGCCAATTTGGGATTTGACCAGGAATTTTCTAGTGGAAGTCAACTTGGGAAGAAAATCCCATGGGCTTCTGGTGAATCATAGCTGGCCTGGGATTTCCATCTCCTCCGAAGCACCAGATCTCCAGCCAGACAGCGCTTACTGGCCATGTTAACCCAGGGGAATAATCATAATGACCAGCACTGTGGGAGACTGAACTCTGCTTTCCTGGTGATACAAATCAGAACTGATTCTCCCAAGTTTGGTAGTATTAACAATGAAACTAATGGAAGCTGGGTCAAAATCAGACTGTGCTTCTCTGTTGAAAGTGTGAATAGAGGCAAGCAAGGAGTCCTGACTTTACAGGAGCACTGACACATGGAGAGTTGGCAGAACTTTATGCTTGGGATGGGTGCGAGGGAAGGGTTTATAGCTCTGAAAAGTCACCTTCTCTTAATGCTTGTCCCAAATGGGTCCTAACACTATTTTTAGAGTTTTGCTCTCAAATGAGTTTGCCTAGGGACAGCCTTCTGGGGATTCAATTAAACTCTAGAATAAAATAAACACTATCCCTTAGCAAGGGCTTGAATGCTAAGCAGAGTCATTATTTGAACAAAGTAGGGCTCTAAGTTTCAGTGTTTAAATGTCCTCTATTTTCATGAGCTAGGGGTCAGAGACAAGTGAAGATGGGAAAACCCTGTTCATTAACTCAGCTCATCCACTCCCGTAGCCTTTCCACTATTGCTCTGAAGTGATCAAAAACACCTTTAGGACATTTCCCTTGGAAACAATTCTACATTTTAGTGACTGGGTTTGAAGTAACTGAAACAGTTCCTATTCTTTTTCAGATGATAAACCGTGTTTGTATGGGCAATGCAGTGACAAGAGAGCTGTGCTGCAGTGCCATTTGTCTGTTGAGTGACCTTAGGCAAGCTGGTGTCTTTTGTTTTTCCTCTAATGA
Organism: Ibidorhyncha struthersii; assembly: GCA_013398815.1. Taxonomy (NCBI): domain Eukaryota; kingdom Metazoa; phylum Chordata; class Aves; order Charadriiformes; family Charadriidae; genus Ibidorhyncha; species Ibidorhyncha struthersii. The sequence goes on from VZSZ01010459.1 coordinate 32,129, forward strand.
AAGACTTGCTTGGTGCAATGTGATCCAATAGTCATCCCATGGGCCAAGTCTCTTAGATGCTTCTATCCAGATTTGTGGTGTTTTTCTTTTTTTTTTTTTTTCCTGGAGAAGGGAAGTGGTTGTCTCAGCATGTGTAGAGGTTGGGTAAGTTACCGCAATAGAGCAATACTCCAAAAGTGGAGGAATCCCAAAATTCACATCTCACCCCAGAGGTACAGTGTTTGGAGCACCAGATCTAGACTTTGGGGAAAAAGAAGTTACCTAAGATACGTTTGACAGTGTCCAGTGCAGTGCAGCTGCAGTTTATGTGAAGTCTCGTCAAAATCTTACCAGAAATTCTCATCCAGTGCAAATTCTGGATAATTCAAATGCACCTGGATCTAGGTTTGCAGCTCGTTGGTAGGTACTAACATAGGCCAAACACAACTGCCACTCTTTGAAGGCTTCTACTAGCAGTATAAACCTGAGTGCCGCTTGCAAGACCTGTGGAGTCAGCCTTCTGTTCCCCTAAGCACTGGGAGGCTCCAGATGGGTATTGTGTCCAGTTTGGGGCACTGAACTTCAAGAGTGATGGAGACCAATTAACTGAGGAGGTGCAGAGGAGACTGATAAAATGATCAAGAGGTCTGGGAAACTGTGACCGACAGGGTAGAGAGAAATAATTGGGTTGTGTAGCTTAGAGAGGAGAAAACTAAGTGATAATAGACTTAACACACAAAAGGTGGGTGTAGTAAGTGGAATGGTGCCTTCTTCACATCTGCTGTGGGTAAGAAATCACAGGCACAGTCTGCCACAAGCAAGATCCGAGTGAAACATAGAGCAAACTTTTGTGGAAGAGGTGATAAAAGCCCTGGAAGAAGGAGGAGGAGTTAGTGCGTGAAGTCTGCAGGTTAAACAAATACCTGGCAGGAATGGCGTGCAGAGCTTGTGCTGTCCTGGGACAGGAGGATGGACTTCACAACACACATTTTAAACTGACCCCCACTACATGGGTGCACATTAAAACATTCACAAATATACACAGCTGACTCTATGAATGCATGCACGCACTGCCTTTGCACTTTTCCCAAATATATGCATACAAATGGTTTTAGAAAGCAGGATCTGTCATTAGATATCTCCCTGTCAGGTTCTTCTAGGTGACGCGGCCTCATTAATTGTAATACTTATTGTAATAGTGTAACTGTCTTAGAACAGATTTTCTCAGGAGCCAGTTCACACTGCGCAGTCAAGTAGCAGTCTTAGCAGCTCTCTTTTGTTGAGATGATACTTTTTATTTATATCTCTCAGTCTAAAAGAAGCTGAAATAAAACTTGCCAAGAATTTTTAATCCAGCTTTGCTGTCGACTGCTGCTGCAACTACACAAAACCTTGGGTGCATCCATTCCTTCAGATGACAGCTAATCCCTTTCTCCTCACTATTGAAGCAAAAGCAGTTTAGGAAGGTTTGGAGTTGGAGAGGAAGCATCAGTGTTTGAAGGACATGTCCCCCAAATGGAATGGTAGAGACGACCCGTGGATTTTGCTGTCGTCTTGGGCAGAGAAGATTGCCCTGTTTTGCATTGTGTCAATTAAAATCAGTATTTTCCATGGGGACCTGTGAATTTTGGAAACAGCTGCACTGGAAGGATTTCTTGGGTCTGGGACCAGTCTGTACAAATAGTCTTGAGCCTAGATTGTCTAAGAAATTGCTATTTCAGTTTGTTATTTCAAAGCACTATACTGTTACATTATAGCCTAGGAAAGGTAGACCCTAAATTCTTGTCCGTGGAGAAGAGAGACAGGGTGGGTCAGTGTGATTTTAGCATTTGGGCAGGAATGGCATTATGCAGGTACTGAGTCTGTCCTTGTGGATCTTCTGTGTGTCGATACTGACCACCTCTTCCATTCTCCTCCCTCTTTGCCATGTGCTCATCTTAGTCCAGAGAGAAAAGTATATTCCTTTTTCACATAAACTTTCATAAGTTCTGAAACCACCTCACTTCTGGCATGGATCAGTTTATCAAATCACAGCATTTTCTGCAGGATTTCAACATCCTTTCTTTTCCTAACACTGTTGGGGTGTTGTTTGTTTTTGGTTTTAATTACTCTACTCCAGAAGAGGCTGAGCTGCTGCAGAGCTGAGCAGATGCAGGGATTGGTGGGAGAGGTGATGCGGTGGCATTGACGGCTTCATTTGGTATACATGCAGGGGTCTTGTTTCACAAAGGCCTTTCTGGAGTAGAGTCTGTGCACTTGGTCACTAAATCTAACACACACACTGGAATCAGCAGTGCCCATTCAAGGTTACAGCTGGTTGAAAGAGAACAGAATTTAGCTTGCAGGCTTTTGGTTTGGTCACCCTTATTACTTTAACTTCTGTTCCAAGTTTTAGGGCTCACTGAGATCGCAGAGCACTGTACTGACTGGGAGTTGGACTGGGCCTGTAGTAACTTTTCCTGGTTCACATTTTCCTGTTTTCTAGAGGTCTGAGTGACTCAGCATGCCATGAACATGTTGTGTATAGAAGTAAAGCCAATACTAAATAATGGATCACTTTTTTCCTATGCTTCTCTTGCATTATTAATTTTTTGTATTACATGAATTGTTAGCAATTTCCCTTTTAAAGCATGAGTTTTTGGACCCCTCATGAATGAATTCAAGGGGTACATCATGGCCTCATGTCAGTACTGATGCAATTAAAAGCAAGATTCCCAGCAGGGTGGAGAGTGAAGCAAGTTGGAGAGTGGAAAGGAGCTGACAGCCCAGCAGCCTGTCGCACCTTCAGTGAGATTCTGCACTTCTGTCCGCTAAACGGGTGTTGGCATTTAGGAGTAAGTCTGGAGGAAGCATCGTCTTGTTCTGAAAATATAGCCTCACTCTTTCGTACTACAGCAGCTTTGCTATCCACATGAAAGAGCAAGCTCTGGTCCTTGCACCCAGACTGCTGTAACCATGCCAGCCCCAGGGTGTAGCCCCTGAAACTCACTGTCCTGAGTTCAGTGTCCTGCTTCCCTCACCGGTGTAGTGAGTTGGTCCATACTATGCTGGGTCTGGGGGACTAAACACCTGCTTAGCATGGAAGACTGGAGCCCTGGAGCGAAACACAAAGGGAACCAGTTTGATAGCATAGATGTGCCCACTGGTATGCAGACTTTAAAGGCTAGAAGAGATGGGTCAGTTTTAAGGTGGAATGCATCTCTCTGCTTTGGTATCTAAAAGATAAATAAAAAACATGAACCAGTCTTTCCAGATCCTTTTTATATTCAGTGGAGAGAAAGGAGGTCCTCGGGTGATGCACTGGACGTGGCTTAGCAACATGTTTTGGGAAGAGATGACTCACTTTTCTCTACCCTGGCACTAAAAAGGGCAAAGAGTGAGCAGATCAGCCTTAGACATCTAACTTTTAGACATCTGAAGTCAGAGCTGCTACTTGCCCTTTTAATGAACATGAAGACTTTACTTCCAGGCAAAGACCCACCCTGAGGCTGAAGATATCAGCCTCCACTGGCAGTTTACTGCAAGATCCATCACTTTCCGTGTGAAATACAACATGCTTCCCAACTTTGCTGAGAATTTAAATGCAATGGGAAGCTTCGTCTCTCTTCATCTGCCTTTTTCATTCCATTCTCCTCCTTCGCCAGAAGCAGGCTCTTATCCGAGACCTCTGCAGGGCTCTGGTGGGTCTGTTCAGTCATGAGCTGGCATTTACGGTGGCTGTTCGACTGTAGGAAAAGTGTCCAAGTGAATTTAGAGGTTTTAGGCTATTATTTTTTTCCAAGCCTGCTCAAGGAGTTAAGAGTTTGATAGATGACTCCTTTCCCTGTCCCTGGAGTGCAGAGATTTGCTGTGTTACTGTACACAGCTTTTGCTACCGCTGTAGGTCCAGAACAGAACTGCTCCTCTGTACAGCAGAGAGCTTGCAGGAGGGCATAGAAAAAGGGTGAAGGGACAGCATGGTGAGGGCAGGGCAGGCAGCAGGGGTGGCCACAGGTAGCAAGAGCTGTAAATGTGATGTCAGAGCACAGCCTAACTCAGGTCACGCTTTCTAACACGGAAGGGACATTTTCTGCGCCAACAAGTGCCTGGCCTGGGCTGTTCGTACCCTGTTGCTAGCACCACCACATTTTCTTGCCCTTTCATCATCTTTTGTTTGAAGTGTCGGGATATTACAGCACTGCAGAAAACAGTCAAGGGACAATAAGACTCTTTACCCCATCCAAAACAGGAGCTGCAGCGGGATCTCACCATAAAAACCCAATATTGGAGACAACAGGGGAATCTGAGCTCCTGTTGGCTGTGTCCATGTAGAAAAGCCAAAAAGGGAGAACAGATAAATGAAATATGCCTTAACGATTGTGCTTAAAGACTAGTATTGGAGTTAACATGAACACAGTAGGTGCAACATTTTCTCCCCTACCGAAAAGGTGCTGTTTGTGCCCACTCCCTTGCACTGCTGCCCACTTTAATCAAGAAATGCTGAGGTGGTGTGGCTTGCTGAAGCGCACAGTGGCAGAGCTGGGGCTAGACTTCACAAGTATTAGGTGGCATTTGATGTCTCTTCTGTCTGGCTGAAGATGTAGATAAGGTTCACTTCCACCAGACAGTGCACAAAGAACAGAGTGAGGCTCAAATCCCTACGCTGCAGTATGTCCTCTGTTTCTGCCTCTCTTAAATGGAGATAATTAGCCTTTCCTGCTTGCATAAAGCACATAGAAATAACATAAAAGCAAAGCTCCATTTTCAAATTAAATGCTATTATTAACATCTAGTGTTTGATGGATGATTATGGTGTTACAACAACATAAATACTTCTCTGGGGGCATTTGGCCAGTGATGTCCTAGGATGCTTTGCAGTTCCAACCTGATTAAAAATGAAATTCTATTACACATCTCTGAACAGATTCAAACCATTGAATAACAATCGGAAGGAGATTCTGCCAACTGTGATGCATAAATACTGACAGTTCCAGCTACAAATGTTTCCAATTTTATTTTATTTTATTTTTTGGTAGGGCAAACTTATAAATTAGAAGGATGTGCCTCAAGAACAGCCTGGGAACATAAAAAGAAAGTAAATGATAAAGAAGTTCCAGAGCTAGACTATTACAGCACTGTAATGTAGGCAAGCAGAAGCTTTTTAAAAATCAATAAGAAATGTCACTGGCAAACAGTGTAGATTTCAGCGCCAGGGTAGGCAGATCAGAAGGGGCTGAGAAAAGTATTGCAAAAGTTTGAAAGAAATGTGGATGTGCAGAAATAACATCTGTGAACACTGATTTTTCTTGTTGGCTGGAACAGTGAGGTGCAGGGCATTAGTTGTGGAACCAACTCTTCGTATCCTGCTGTTGGTCAGGCTAAGGTTGCCTTACTTGCAGCTTCCCCACACCTAGGCAGGGATGTTCATCTCAAAGAAGCCTGAGGAACTCAGTTGCCAACATCCGTTGATTTCAGTAGGGTTTGTTTGCTTGACTGTTGATTCTGATAAAAAAGCCAGATTCCCTAAAATGTTATGCTGCATGATAAATGTGCAGTAATCTGCAAATCAGAGAGCTGCTACGGGTAATGGAGATAAGAACGTGGTAGCTTGAACTCAAACAGCTCTCGGTTCTTTAAAACTATGTTTCCTGCAAATTAGTCCCCAGGTAATCTATTAGCTTCAGTAACACCTACAAAAATCAGAGAAATGCAGCTATTGGGACAGAAATAACTGGTTATGCAGAATTAGGACAGGAAACCAGTTACAGAAATAGGAAACAAATAGGAAGCAGGGGAGGGAAATTTAGGAACAGGGAAGCTACAGGTGCAAAAGTGATTTGGAGATAAATATTGTCTGTCTATGTCTGGGACCTGCCATGCTTCTGTATGTAAGCATGTATATAATGTGTGTTTGTTTTTATATTATGTATGTATATACTACAGAAAATCCCTGGTTTATAGACATGCAAATAGGGTGAGCATCTGCATTGCTAATAATAATAGCAAGGACCACCCAGCAGAGCAGAGCAGCCTGTGGTCCAGCCGTGGTAGGGGACTTAACCTCTGCCTGGTATCAGGCCACGCGGACTGACAGCACGGGGATGGCTGGCTGAGCTCAGGGTAGGACCAGGTATCAATCCTGGTAGCAGCCTTCCTCTTCTCACGATAAAAGCTCTTTTGTTTATTTCCCTAATTAGGCTCAAGAGTCCTCATGAAGAGGGAAAGAGCTGTCTGCTAAGATGGGATAAGAGGAGTTATTTCATATTCCCAGAGCTCGGATGAGACTAAAACTCTTTATGAGATCTTGGTGCTTTGTGTTCGCTTCCAAGAAGGCCCCCTAGACATTGTAAGTGTGGCTTTGGTTGTTTTTATCACACATGGCAGAAAAGTTAAATATATAATGAGATTATTTAAATGCCTCAGATTTTGGATTACCTTGGTCAGCAAGGATCTCCCAAATATATTTACCTATTGTTATCAGAAGAACATCACTTTGAACAAACCACTGCCATTTAAATTACAGATCTGTTTTTTGTTACCTTTGCAATGTTGACAGTTCCAAGTGCAGCCGTGCAAAATGACATGGACAAATGACACATGCTCTACTCTGTTTCGGCACCAAGTTGCATCATATGGGAAAGAAAAGTTGTTTGTAACAGGGGCACAGACAACATACCTCAGTTTCGTAATCTGCAGAATGATGACAAGGGTAATGACTTTTTTTAAGCTAAGCAATAATGGCTAGATATTAAAAGTGTGTTTTTATTTCTGTATTGCTATAACTAGACCAGTGTAAGGGTGAACAAGCTCATCCCACAGCAGAACTGCCTAATAGCGGGATGGATTATGCTCATTTTCCATGAGAATAACTATGGATGAAACATGCGCACAAGATGGGACTGTAACCATACCAGGGATGGTATGCTGCATGTTCCTGTTGGTAGAACTGGTGTGCTTTATTTTGCACTGTAAAAATGTTCTGAAGTGAAATCCTGGCTCCTGGACGTCAGTGGGAGTTGTGCTATTCACCCCCAGTGCAGGCAGGAATTCCCCTGAGGCCCTCAGGGAGTATGATTTGTTAATTCAGAAGCAACCCAGTGTTGCTAAGTGGAATTTGTCCTTTGGTGGAGGTAAAATTTCGTGATTTTAGGAATGAAGAAGGAAGAATCATCCCTTACAGTTTGAAGTCTACACACTGAGCTTTTGACAGCTCAAGCCAAGAATTAGTGGGGACACGTTTTTTCTTTAATGGCTTGTTATGGATGCAGGTCACACAGTCTTTGGTTTCAGGAAATAAACCTGTGTGTGCACAAGCAGCACAGGCTGGGACTCTCCAGCAGTTGCCTTAGTCTTAATCTTTTCCTTCAACACCTAGTTCCTTGACTTCAATTTGGGGTGCTTGTTTATTTGCGTTGTCTCTTTTTAATTGGCATTCGATTTATGTTTGCTGGATCCATTATTAACACTTGTATCATTTGTTATTGCTAAGAGAACCTAATGGAGAATGGTGTTTTATTGTGTCACATGCCCCCTGGAAGAGATCACAATTGCCTCTAAACAACTCACAATCTAATTACATCAGAGGGTAAACTGATGCAGAGGACCAGCCTGGTCCCACCTCACCCAGCAGATGAGGAGCAGGATCAGAAGCTGTATCTCTCCTTGTGGAAGCTTGTCCTGTCTCTGCCCAGTGTAGTCTCCACTTCTCCTTAAAATGTATTGTCACTTCTCTAGGATTAACAGCCCATGGATTTACAACATGGATGCGGTAAAGTTTTTCCTGTAGTTTCTGTTGAGTATCCTTAAATATTGCTTAATCTCAGAAGGTTGAGATCCAGTAGATATGAGGTTAAATCAGGAATCAACAATTATCCCAGGGAAAATAGGACAAAAGTTCTTTATTTTGGGAAAGATTTTGATTAAGAAAATAGCACATGTTCTCATTGCTTTTCCTTTTCTTATTCTGGGGACCATGCAGCCCATTTGCAATTAAATTGAGTCTAGTTACCCTCCAAAGTGAACGAAGCTGTTCTGAAAATTAGTAGTATAAGTCTCTCTACCTTTTGACAAATTATTTTCTAATGAAAAACATCTGCTCAGGCTAAGAAGGTTCACTCATCTTTACTTCTGCCTCATGCAAATAGTTTTTATTTTGCATATTGCAAAACAGTGCTTTGGTCATATAGCCAAAAGGGACAGGAAGGTATTGATAAAATGCAGCAATGCTATGAGTGGAATATAATCTCCCTCCCCCCCTTAATTATCCTTTTTCTTTATAACAGGTGTAATGAGCACAACACCTGATGGCTAATGATAATCCAGATGGCTTGGAATTGTATCTCCATATGCTGCATTATTTAGTGCAGAACAAGGCTGAAGTTAACTCTATGTGGGCTGAAGAAACAAACTCCACGGTTTGTTTTGGAGGTTTATTTTGGCAAACAAGGAAGAAATCAAAAGAGACACCTAGGGGTGTTTCGTTAATAGGGTGATGTGGAAGGCGTCCATTCCACACTTTAGCCCAAATCACGAGCAAAGAAGAGTGTGTTCTTCCAGAAACTGCTCGGCTCTGTTTTGCCTGACGACACCTTCTCAAGACCTGGGTTTAGTCCTGGCAGTGGTCTGTGCTCTGCCGTGCCTTGTTGAAGCCCAAATCCTGAACACAGCTCTATGTGCCAGGGTTTCAAGCAGCTTGGTGGTGGCCACTGAATTCTATGAATACTAACTTTATTATGCTCCTCTCTGTGAGAAGAGCTGGGTATTCTGCTAAAGTAGCTCTGATTTACACTAATGGGACCAATCCTCGTTTCTCAGCATTTTAGGGCTTGTTACAGTTTTGAAGGTGTCTCTTCTGATCTGTTTCACTGAACTGGGACGACAATCAGGCTGCAATGACATGCAGAAATATTTCTGGAGCTATACCTTTGAAGTAATCACAGCTGGAGCCAGACTAACATGAATGTTTTCTCCTTAGGCAAAAGTTAATCTGTAAGTCCTAAGGATTCTTCATACAGAGAGGTGGCATCATTGTCCTCATGTTACGAGAAGGGGAAACTGGAGCAGACTGGCTCTGATTCAGCTAAGCGCTAAAGCTCCACAGGACATAAGCACATGCTTTCGTGTTTTGCTAAACTGGTACCATGCAGAGACATCGTGATTTGCCCAAAGTCACACAGTGAGCTGAAAATAGGAATCAGGAGTTCTTTGGACAACTACTGCAGCTATTTACATTTGACAGGTTTTCTTTGCTGCCCAGAGGACAAGAAACATTTTTCTTTATAAAACAGAAACAAAGGTGCTTCAGTAAATATTGTGAAATTCTGGAAAACAGATTTGTAGCCTGCAGTCATGGTTTCAGTTGGGATAGAGTTAACTAAAGGGAGGTCAGGAACTGTTTCTCTAGATCAACAGCAGCATCTGTCTGTGGTAAGTTTTGGAAAAGTTTTCCACTGAGGTGACTTAGTGTTGTTCAGTTATGAGCCTGGCGTCAGTTGACTTGTTAAGAAGGATTTCTGGTGCATTTCAAGCAGAGATGCCTCTTTCTTTCCTAGGACATGGATGAATTTCTAGGTTGAGAAGGGAAATAAACCTTCTTTTCTTAATATCCACCCAACTTGGAGCTGATCTGGTTCATAGCAGTGATTTGATCTGCAGTGAAAATGTTACCTCTCCAGCTCTGGCAATAACATGCAGCCCATATACGTAGCCAGAGGAGAATGTTAGCCTTGTGTATTTATGCTGTTCCCCTGTAGCAAGGCCTTGGCCTTGGTAGAAGCCAGTATCATGAGTTTTATACTCACAGCCAATTTCTTCTCCTTCTGAATCAGTGCCCGACAGCACGCAGAGGAAAAAGTGTGGCCTTTGCATTGAGTCTTCTCATTGCTTGAACAAGGAATGATTTCAGTGGATACAAACCTACATATGGAGTAGTAAAATTCATACCTGCAAAGAGACACAGCCCAGTGCTTTTGTGGGGTGACATCAATTTTCTTCTATAGGTAGTCTGCAAAACAGAGTAAATGCAGACAGTCTTCCCTGCTGTCCTCCCATGGCACGCTGTAGTTTAAATAGCTCTTGGCCTTGGACTATGAAAGAATTTAATCTTAATTCAGGGCAATGTATGTTGTGGAGTTAAGTTGAAGTGGAATTTTTAGATTCCTGTTCCTGTGATTACTAGGGACTGATTCAGAGGGTCCTTTCTAGTTGTTTTTATTGAAGGATGTAAGTAATTTACCTCAAGAAAAAGACACTACGCACATTCTCATTTCATACCTGACAGAAAGGCAGGGTAAGATGAATACCTCCTACTAACGTTAAAAAAGTAATAAGTAGGTGAAAAAGCTTTTGCTCTTCTCTGTCTTATAAGTAGCTGATGATGCTGTTAGAGGACAAATGTTTCTACAGTAGAGGCTTTAATACAGGAGATTATGGATTTAAACCCTCCTGTTGGCTCGAGGGACCACTCTCAGCTGAGCTCTGGATGTCAGGAGCTACGAAGAGTGCTGCTGAGGCAAAGATAGAACTATACAGCATCTGCGTTTGCATTCAGCTTTACAAATGCTGGGTCAGATCATCTGGCCGATGTTGATGACTGCAAGTCTGCTGAAGTTACAGAGCTCCATCAGTTTATGCCTGTGGGGGATCTGACCCACCCTCTCCAACCTGCCAGCCTTGACGGTGTTATTAGCCCCTGTTGCCAGAGGAAAAGTGTCTCCCTGCAGCCTGGAGAGGCCTCCATCAGGAGGACAGATGAACTCCTAAGATGTGATGCCCTCAAAACTGTCCCTAATGCTTCAAAGCTATGGAAAAGAATGAAATGAAGAAAAGGAGTGGTATTGCTCTAGAAAAAAAGAAAATGAAAAAAAAAGAAATTTGAGGACTGTGGTTCATACAGGCAGAAAATGGGGGACCCAAGACAGGAAGTAAAGGGCCAGATTTTCCAGAGCATGTAATTCCCACCTTAGGCCTGGCGCTTGACTGTGGTATGAAGAAAGGAAGTAAAAAAACAAAACAGTAGTGAAGGAATAATTCCCTCAAACCTGCTCTGTGACAGGGCCAACATGCTGAGGCTGCGTGAGCCTTAGGGCCCCTGTTCCTCAGGGGTCAGTACTGGGTCCAGTCCTGTTTAGTATATTCATCAATGACCTGGATGAAGGGATAGAGTGTACCCTCAGCAAGTTTGCTGATGACACAAAACTGGGAGGGGTGGCTGACACGTCGGAAGGCTGTGCTGCCATACAGCGTGACCTGGACAGGCTGGAGAGTTGGGTGGAGAGGAACCTAATGAAATTCAACAAGGGTAAATATAGGGTACTGCATCTGGGGAGGAATAACCCCATGCACCAGTACAGGTCAGGGGCTGACCTGCTGGAGAGCAGCTCTGTGGAAAGGGACCTGGAAGTCCTGGGGAACAGCGGGATGCCCATGAGCCATCAGTGTGCCCTGGTGGCCAAGAAGGCCAGTGTCATCCTGGGGGGGGGCATCAAGAAGAGCATGGCCAGCAGGTGGAGGGAGGTCATCTTCCCCCTCTGCTCTGCCCTGGGGAGGCCACGTCTGGAGCACTGTGTCCAGTTCGGGGCTCCCCGGTTCAAGAAGGACAGGGAACTGCTGGAGAGGGTCCAGCAAAGGGCTACAGAGATGCTGAGGGGACTGAAGCATTTTTCTTGTGAGAAAGGCTGAGGGACTTGGGGCTTTTTAGTCTGGAGAAAAGAAGACTGAGGGGGGATCTTATCAATGCTTATCAATACTGAAAGGGAGGGTGCCAAGGGGATGGGAAGAGTCTTTTTCCAGTGGTGCCCAGCGACAGGACAAGAGGTAACAGGCACAAGCTTGAACATAGGAAGGTCCATCTCAACCTGAGGAGGGACTTCTTTGCTGTGCGGGTGGCAGAGCAGTGGCAGAGGCTGCCCAGAGAGGTGGGGGAGTCTCCCACTCTGGAGCCATTCTAACCCCGCCTGGACGCCGTCCTGTGCCACTGCTGGAGGTGCCCCTGCTCTGGCAGGGGGTGGCACTGAGGGAGCTCCAGAGGGCCCTTCCAACCCTGACCAGTCTGGGATTCTGTGAGCTCTTCAGGCCTGTAGTAGGGGGGCACAGCCCTGCTGTCAGCAAGCCAAACCTCAGGCTGGACTTGCCTCTGCCGTGCCCTTTGGGTCTTGAAAGGAAGGTTTTTGTAGGCATGTCCTGTCAATGAGATGAGGGTTGAGAGGCACTTTTGCATCCCTTCACCTTTTTTCCTCCCTGCTGGAGGAAAGCATTGTCTCTTTGGGACCAGGAGTGTCTTCAGCCTTGGGGTGGCAGCATTCAGCTTTGCCTGTGCTTCTGGGAAGCCCAGTGCTTGCTCTGCTCCTGGGTGCCTCCATAGCTTTGGAATTCTGGTCTGGAGAGACATGGACTACATGATGCTGTGTTCAGCAGTGATACTCAAACTACAAATGAGGAAGAAAATGAAATACCAAGGACCACCTCACAGCAGGCACTCTGGAGACTTTCTGAAGCTAAATTGCACAGAGCAAGCAGGGATGCTGACTGAGTGAATGCAGACAAAACATAAGGCACCTAGGCAATGAAGGAAGGAAATGAAGCTAAACAGAGGTGGAGCTGCAGCTGAAGCACAATGAAAAATGTACTCAGACACTACCTGTGGTTAATTCAGGCGGAGCTACGGGGGATCTGACTGCACTCCTTTCTCCTCTACTTCAAGTGCTTATTTACCCAGGTGGAACAGGGACGACAGCTCTTCTTTATGAGAGCTACGAGTAATTTTAGATCTGTTTAAACAAGTATTAGGGAGGTATTGAGATGATAGCAGGGAGATTAGATGGTCACTGAGCACCGTCAGGAGAGCTGGCCCTACGCAGATTCCTCATATCTACAACAGAGCTCTTCAGAACACTTAGAAATAAATATATTTTCAAGCTATATTTTTCCCCTTTCATAGAGAGAACCAGGTTCTTTCTTTTCGCAGAAAGAACGAGGTTAGGCATTCAAACTAGACATGATTCCTGTATAGTGAAACTCACTGGTGAGCAAAATGCATGGGCAGGGTTGGAGCTGTTTGTTGAGTTTAGGAGGAGCAGAGCACAGCCTTGCACTCGTCCTGTGCCTATAAAGTGAACAGAGTTCCTTCCACAGCGCTCAGAGCACACAACAGACAGAGGTGGTTTGCATTGCATTTGCAACTGGGAAGTGATGTGGCTGCGTGGGAAGACTCAGTAGATGGGGCTTGGAGACAGTACCAAAATCTGGTCTCCTGACTACCAGGATATCGTCACGCATGGTATGAACTATCTGCAGTTTGCAAAGGGCATCTTATGTTTCCATCACTGGAAGCCCACAGAGCTGAAGGGACTCTGAGGTTGGAGAGGTTCAGTCTCACTTTGTCCAGCCAACTGGGATCCATCCTTGCAAAAAAGGGCAGGCACAAGAAATGGGCGCTGTGGGAATAAACCATGACCTTGTTCTTCCTCCAGCTCCTCAGTGTGAGAGCTGTGCGCCAGAGAAGAGTAATCTCACAGTTTCACCCAAGATCAGGTACCACCCCTCCCGCCTAGCAGCATTAAGGCAACTTGGCTGTTTGACCAGTAGCCACAGAGGCTACTGGCTATGTCAAACCTGATCAGTTTTAGCTTTCCAACAGCGTAAAACGTTTAGCTGGGGTCATCTTTTAGCAGACACTTGAAGTATGAGCCAAACTTACATTTTTGGACATTAAGAAGAACTCCTTAACCACTCTGCACCCAGTCCTATCCTGCTGCATCTCACAGCTCTTGGCTTTTACTGTTGCTGTATTGACAACACAGGCACTTTCAGATTATTTATCCTGCCTGTGCTTTTTCATTTAACATCTCACAAAGTCCATTACCCTCAATGCCACTTCCAATTGGCATTTGAATTTAAGGTGAAATCTAGACCTTGTAAGAAATAGGTTATTTTGTTCTCCTTCAGATGGTTCTGTCTCCTACGCAGTGTCACTTTGGCTGATTCATTTATACACCCTGACAAAAATCTCACAATTTTTCATGAACGACTTCTCTGTGAGTGTCACACTGAATTTGCTCAGTCGAACAATGTGTATCTACCAGTGAACTGGAGAGTAAAGGGCTAAAGCTAGATAGGGAAACCATCCTAAGATGGTATTTCCTTTCCTACTTTCCTCCTCCTAAAAGGAGGCTTTTTTCTGTTATTTCTGTTTCTGTTGTCCTGTTTGCGTACATGCCTACATCGCATTGCGTTCTCTTGACGCCTCTGCCTTCAATTGCTACCACATTGACCTCAGCTAGCTGTGTGAGACAGGCCTTCTGTCCATCATATGTTCCCAGCATGCTAAATTTTAGTTACATGTTTGTTGCCACATTAAAAAAAAAAAAAAAGAAAAAAGGATTAACTTTTCTGGCTATCAGTGTGAATACTTTCACACATAGAATCTGCCTTTGACTGCAGTGGGAAAAAAACCTCCACACATTTCAAAAGAGCAAAGAGTAAAGTCATTAATACCAGAATCAGTTTTGGCTTGGATCAGGTAGTTGTCACAAGATCGGATGTTTGCTTCAGTATTCTCTGATCCCCTCCAAGCTTGCAATCCCAACCTGATAAGCTCAACAGATATTTGGTATTCACTTATTGCTGGCAGTGGCAATAAAGGGTAGTGGGTGGAGCACTGGATAGGGCGTCAGAAGACTTGGGTCTGCGTCCCACTCAGCTGTTAGCAGGTGGATCAGGGCAGTCCCACTTGACCTGCATGTGTTTATGTGTCAAACCCAACATCTACAGAACAACTTGACTTGATAAGGAGAGGAGGATGTGGGTGCTGGGAGGAGCGCTGTTGGTTAATCAGGGTACTCCTGCCTCAGTGGCAGTGGGATCCCAGTCTGTGTGGTTTCATGACTTACTGCCTCAAGGCGAAAGCTTTGGTCCTGCCCTTCAGAACATTCCCTCTTTGGAGGAAAGGCGGATGGATGGACAGACATGTTGGATACATGTTGTGAGCTGTATTAGGGATGTACTGGGTAAGTGAAAATAGTCCATGTGCAGCTGGAGGGATTTCACTGCTTTGGCTTACCTCCGCAGCACAGCCTGGGCTCTGCGGGACGCAAGGCTATGTGGAATAATGGTGTCTCACTACTTTGTAACCAGCCTCCTCATTGAGTCCATAAGATTATTTATTTTGATACATAATTACATGGGTTGATACTTTACTCAGCAATTAATTAATCCTAATTGGATGTAAATTAATTAAGAACACAGTTTGTCAAATTCAGTTTGCTCTTACCCAACTCCACTCTCTCTTGGAGCAAAATTGAAGGTATTGGCCCCGATCCCGGATGGCAGTACTGTTCAGCATGAGTGTGACACAGGCCCATACCCAACATAGCTACAAGGTATAGCAGAGGTCTTGGGGTGGACATTATGCTTTCTTGTTCTTAAGAAGCTGTCATTCTTAAGAAGAGGTGTTCTAGGGGATACTTTCTTATGAGAAGATACCTGCTTATGAGAAATAGATCCAGACAGCTGACCTAATACTGAGCAAAGAAGAGAAGTAAGATAAGAAAGGGAGAAGTGAAACAATCCACTTCCATGTTTAATCACTGCACAAAACCCAGACATTGTAGGTAAGATCTGCCTGGCCAGGAGACATTAGAACAATGTCATGCTTTATTCTTCCATGTATCATTTTGTCATTATAGTAAACCTTGTTTATATTACTGTTTCCTATGAAGTTCAACTCAGATGATAGTATCATGTGCCAGACGTTGTTCATGTGGAGCAAAAATAACTACTAAACCACCTCAATTCCAGCTATCTCGAGATTACACTCACAGGGTGTGAAAAAATATAGAGGGGGAGGAAGAATTATTTTCTCTGTTTCAGCAATGGAGAAATGTGAATAAAATATGTGCTAAGATGGCATGCAGTGAGCAGCATTGTGGGATGACATTATTCATTAGTCCAGAGCCAGAGTAGGGCATTTCTTACCAAACTTCAGCTCTTTAAATGTTAGGTGTGTTGTCCAGGTGAGTAATCACAGCACCATCTGTAGTTAATAGAAAGAGGGAGTGATGCATATGTTAGGTGGGAATGAATTACCCTCCTGGAAATGCTGATCTCTCTGCTGATAATAGAAGGAGCCCACACAACCCTCCTTAACTACACATCTCAACATTCAGACAGGTAATGTGAGGTGAGGTGGAGGCCTCCTGCCCATGTACACTTGCTTATCCCTCAGGAAAGAAGGGATAAAAGTGGGACGATTGAAGCAACAGGATTAATGGAAGATGATGTCTGTTTTGGATGCAAATGCAGATAGGATATTTCTTCTTTACAGATACTATTCTAGAAATACCTGTGCACTCTCACCACTGGTAGCTTCTCTGTGTGCTCATATATTAAATGATCAAAGCAATGCTCCCACATTTCAGGTGGAAAATCATGAAGGCAATCAGACACGCTCAGCTCAGTGAATCGAGTATGTCTGGGATGCACCAGGCATCCAGCACACAGTTGATCTGGGTATGAACAATGGTGCTTTTTAGAGGATTTCTGGGCATGAGGCAGCCTGCTTAAGGCTTCTGTTCCAGCTGAGCTGCTGAACGTAGAAAATCTCAGACAAAGGTCACATTTCTTTTTCCACTCAAACAGTTTTGTAAAAGGCTGGCCATATAATGCATTCAGATGTAGGACAAGGTTTTGTAAAATAATTTAATATCCTTATATGCTAAAGGACCTTTAATAATTTAGTCTTCAAGGGGCCAGTTTCACTGATTTCAGAGCCCAGCATTAATCTGCCCTTTTCTCATTCTTCATCCAGTAACTCATCTACGGAGGCTATTCTTGCAGTGTTTAGTAGGTGTCTATTATTATTTAATCTGTCTTCCAGGTCAAAGTTCTTCAGAAGAAATTTTCCATGTTAGTTATGAGATATTGAAAAATAAAGTAAAATTAAACACCCCCACCAACTTTCAGAATGTAGGTTTTCCAGCCAAGCCTGAAAATCAGCTCCACTTGCGTGCATTTCCAAAATATATCACTGCAGTGCCAATCATCTAAAGCAAGAGGGGGAAAAATGTCAGCAAAATTCAGTAGATGCACAGTCATTGAATAGATTCATGGGCAGCCTACTGTAATGGCAAGTTTGCAGGGGCTATCAAAACTCTTTATACATCAAGCTAAAAAATGACAAAAAGCTGAAAAGAATGATTTGTCCTGTGAACCAGAGGATGGTCAAGACCACTCCACCAAAAGAAGGATGTAATCTTGTAAAAATATGTAGTTAACCCCACAGTCTTTGTCAGACAGGTATATCTATAGAAGAGCCACAAATCACCACGGAGAGAAATAGATTGATCTGTAGGACTTTGATAATGTAAATCTTTTACATTTAAATTTGCATTGGACCTGAGGACGCTTAAAAGAGGATCAAAACTGCCAAGTAGAGCTGAAATAAACCCAAATGGCCAAACTCAATTATGAATTGTCAGGTGGAGACAACCCCATACAAATGCCTTCTGACACCTGACACGTCCTAGCTGTGGACTCAGTTTGCATAGCAAAGCATGGAGCTCTGCATGGAATAAAGGACATGCTCTGAGTAAGCGGGAGCTGCAATCTGGGCATTGGTACTCTGGGGGCAATG
Organism: Ibidorhyncha struthersii; assembly: GCA_013398815.1. Lineage (NCBI taxonomy): Eukaryota > Metazoa > Chordata > Aves > Charadriiformes > Charadriidae > Ibidorhyncha > Ibidorhyncha struthersii. Next base: position 49,716 of record VZSZ01010459.1, read on the forward strand.
AATCTATGTGCTGCAGACAGCAGGCAGCAATTACTATATAATTCATATGTGCGCACATGAGAAGATGAGACTAGACTTCTTGTCCTTCAGCTGCTGGCACACTCATGGGGAGCAGATCACTTACTGTGCTGTGTATTTGCTATTAGGCGGCAACAGTCCTTCTTTCCCATGCATCTTAAGCTGAGAACTGATCTTCACTATGCATTGTCTGGGTTTCTTTAGTTACTAGAAACCTGTGGTTTTCTTTCCTTTCCCACAGTATCTAGGACTGGCCCCTCAGGTATAACAACTTGTTATGAAAATGATCTGAAACAGTTGTAGCTGTAACTCACCTCACTGGGAGCTTTTATTTATCAAAACCTTGTAGCTTAAGTAAAATTTTACCTAAAGCTTCTAAACAGAAAACATAGAGGAATAATGCCCAGTAAAAGTTTCTGGGACTTCTGTTCCTTAGTCCTACCCTAAACCACAGACTCTGTAACGAATGCTCTGTGATACCATGAGGAAGACTATGTTGGGTCACTTCCCACTTACATCTATTTCCTTGTGAGCTAGTTCCCAGTCTCTGTGTGTTTCCCACGCAGGTGCACTGGTACATCTCCTCTGGATGTGCTATCCTCCCTGTCAAATTGGGATACCTCAGTCTGAATTTCACCACAGCTTCCAGCAAATCATCGTGGCTGTCAGGTTCTCCAGACTGGTTAGTCAGCTAAGAAGAACAGCATTTTAAGCTGTCATTTTTGACTCACTGGTTGTAAATACAAGCACGGCTTCACAGAGAGGAGATATAAAGCTTTGATAAGTTATGACCAGCTTCACTAAAGAGGTTAATGTGAATACCCGGTAAGAAGGGAAAAATGGTTCTGAGTTTTAAATGACTAAAGAGATACGCAAAAAAGGGAGGAGGGAGTATTACTGAAGGAAGCAAGAAGTAAACCATGGATACTAAGGACAGCTTGTTCAACAAACCTCCTCATCCCTTTGGTCTGACAGAATCAGGTATTTTAGTGAGACCTGAAGAGCTCAAATCTATTGCTGACACCGAGCTAATTAAAAGACTAGCTGCAGCATCCTGGAAAGATGGTTTATCAATGACAGTGTTGCTGAAGGTAAGATGGAGATGAGACAAGGATCATGACAAATGCAGGACTTTTCATAAATAATTATTCCTTTTTCTGGGCTTCTCACTTCACACCATCAACTGCTAGCTCCATGTGTGCATTTAACTGCCTTCATGGGTGCCAGGACAGTTGAGAACTTAGTGATCACCTTGTTTGTACCTTCAGACTCTTCATGTCTGGATTGGGATATGGCAAGAGAAAGTGGTGAGCTGTTTGCAGAGTTCAGTTCTCATTCTCAGTACACTTAACTCATGATGACAAATGGATGACAGCCACTGTATAACAGCAGCTTTCAGGACTTCTGGATGTGTTTGTTTCTTACTAGGCAGGATCAAAATCAAATCAGTTCAGACTATTCAATAAAATATAGGTATAAGAGGAATTAAACAGACAAACAAAAAAATGTGGGTGGGCATATGAAAAGACAATTATTTTGAATGATGAGGTACACATTTTCTTTCGGAAATGCAGTGGTGATACCTTGGGGGAGCTGCTCATTTGGTTACCTTGTGTCCTCCCTCTGCTCTTCTCACATGCTGCAGAATATATCAAAACCTTGAAGAAAGGAGACCATACACCTTTGTAATCCAAAGGCATCACAGCAGGGGTTCATCATAACAGATGTAGTGTATGGTGATAAAAGCACAGGGTGATACAAAAGACCAAAAGGAGGTGAGACCAGATCCCAGCCTAGCCCAGCCCATATTAACCCAGGTTTTATGAAACTCAGGCTGTGCGTTACTGATGCAGTCTTTGAAAGCAGCTTCAGATTTTGCACTCCCTCACCTTCCTTGGTCCTTCCACTTGTTCCCGTCCTTGGTGACTCAGAGCAGTGACATGGCCAAGCTTATTAAAAAAAAAAAAACCAAAAAAAAAAGAACAACAAATGCCTTTTGGCAGGGTTTTTCTATTTTGGTGTCAGATTGCTACTTTGACCGTCAAACCACCACTCAGAACTGCCACCCCTTGATCAAATCACATACTGCCTATGATTTCACATGAAAGGACATCTGTCCTTGCTGTAACTCTCCCGAAGCTATGAACTTGTCCTGGAAGGGCCTTCGGCTCAGTCTTCATCAATTCAGAACTGGCAGGATTAATATGAAACCACTGGATTATTTCTCCAGTTAGGATCATGCCTAGACTGCAGGTTTTGCCTGTCAGATTTTTGTGCTTGCAACCCCGTTGTGATCTAAAATAGTCAGGAGGAATGAACTCAGCTGAGCCCATCTCACTTTGCAAATCAGTGCCACTCAGAAGCGAAAGAGGGACAGGAGACTGGAGTCAGATTTGTGAGGTGTGCAGTGTGCCTGTTCCTATGCCAGGACTTTGATAGCCAGCTTGAGTTGCTTTCTCCCACACAGGGGCTTGTTACCAAGGTAGTGTCACTGTGGAATCGTCTCATAGATGAACTAAGCTTTTCCTGATTGATGTCTGATTTGCTCCGTGTTTATCAGAACTGAAACAGTAATAAAATTGCTTTCATTTGCACCAGGAGGGACTTGGAATGTAAACTGTTTCATGGTTTCAAGGAACCTTTTCTCATTCTTCCCAGTAATTATGCCCAGGAGGGTGAAAAGCATTTGAATTGCATAAGACATATGCTATTGTACATGACAATTCATATTTTATAAAGCATTTCATAACCCCTACAGGAAAATAATGCTCAGTCTATATTTGTTTAAGTAGGGAAGCTAGCTAGTGTGGAAGTGAAACAGGAGTTTTGTGGTGAAATGTGGCAACATGGAGAGAAAAGAGCCATGATCTTTCTTCCCAGTTCAAAATCTGGAGAGTTTCAGATTCAAAACTAGAGTCAGATTCAAAACTAGACCTGGAAATTGGGTATAATATGTGCAGTGTACAAGAGGGGAAATCTTGCCATGAGATGATGGGGATACTGAATCCGGCTCCAGTCTTAACATTTGTGAGCAGTTTCTAGCCGCTCTGCATTCCCACAGGGGACCTATCTTTGCCATTAAAGATTTGGTGCTAGAGCCAGGAGCTGTCTAACTTGTCATGCATTCAGCAAAGTGGTTCTCTTGCGTGCCTTTGCTTTGGTATTTTCTTTTTTTGTGGAGGTCATGGTATCTGGATAGGTCAGAGAGGTGAGGGTTACCTGGTTGCTTTTCACAGATTACCCTGCGGTTTGGGCTGGACTTCTGGGAGAAATGAGTTCATACAGGAGCTCAGGTTTGCTGTAACACCACCATCTGCCTTCAGGGCCAAGCCCCTTTGAAGACCTTGGGGTAGCTGTGAGGAAGACAGCCTGTATTCTGGTAGTCAGACACAGCAGCACAGCACATCTTTCAGGCCCAGTGCCTTTGTAAGTACTTTGTTGTAAGCAGCTCTCCCTCTGGGAAGAAGATAATAGATAATGAACAGTAAAAAGTCACTCAAGGAAGGCACATTTGTGCCAGGCTGAGAAGCTAAATAGATTAGATCATTAGATGCTCTTCTGTGGTGCCCCTTGCTCCTGGGACACCCTTTCTGTGCCACTTACTGCTATCTGTTATATTAGATCACACAAACCATGGTGAGCTCCAGCCAAATTCTTGACCAGTGTGTCAGCAAGAAGCAAACAGCTCCACAAAATAAGCGGCTGCGTCGGGTCAGATGTTTTTAAAGGTGTTCCTTTAGGGATTTAGTCTCTCTAATTCTGGCTTTTAGTCTTGTCCCACAGGAGAGCAGAAAAATAACCTTCAGATTCATAAGTCTTTCTCTTCCCTGCTCCCAGCTTCGTGTGTTTTCATCTTCCTTTCTGGGCTGACTCTGAAGAGTTCCAGTGTTAAGTATGCACAGTATTATAGGAAAAGAAAGTGTTTTATTAGTAGTTAGGTTGATATTGTGCATTTAGAGATGGAACAACCATTGTGGCAGGACAAATGACAAAATTCCTACTGTTTGATCTATGCCCCGTAATAAATCAGATCTTTTCCTTCCAGAAATCTACTATCTTTCAGAAATATTGAAGCAATGAAACTAATCAAAAGATTGTCAGAGTTTACAGAATTCTCTCCTATTTTGTAATGCAAAAGCCCTCGGAAATGCTACAGAGACTGTTAAAGTTAAATTTCCTTAGTACTGAAGTACACATCAGAGAACAGATGCTCAACACAGTGTCAAAAATGGCGCAAGTACACTGTAAATCACTGCCTATAATTCACTTTTTTAACAAGGTTCTGTGTATGCTCTGGGGACAAGGAGCTATGTGTTGTATAATTTCTGACTGAGGATGGAATCTTTATTGACATTTGTGATAGCACTCTGTAAAAAGCTGAGATTTGATGGCGATCTAAATTAGGGAAAAATAAAAAAGCTGTGAAAATGACTTGGGCTGTGAACTTTTGGGGAAAAGTATGTACTTTTATTATGTAATTGGACACGATGCCATTGTCAGAAGTATTAAGCTCCAAACATGCGTCAAGTTGGTTTTTAACGCTCCTAAGGCTGTGGCATAACCACAGAGACTGAGTAAGCATGACTTTAAAAGTTACATGAGTTAGAAATTACCACTTTCTGCTTGAGTTCTGATAACTGACAGTGTATTCCTAGTTCCTTGCAAACATGGAGTAAAACAGAGTCATATAAACCATCTTTATGGCTTCACTTTGCGGTCATAAGCAACTAGAGCCATGGGCACACAGCCAGTTAGCATCTTTCTGTTGAGCAGTGGTGAAGTCCAGAAACAGAGTGTTGTTTGTTCGGGTGTACTTACTTCTAAAATAGGGATTGTAGCATTTTGTAACTTTTGGGGGTATTAAAGAAATGTGTAGCAGGACTATGGTCTTCAGAGGACTAATAAAATCAGATACTTAAATCAATGTCATCTGGGTGGTCAGCCCCCTTTGTAAATCTCATCTACTTCTAACAAAACCAAGGCCAAATGTGTTTGGTTCAGAGTTGGACAAGAAAGAAACACAATTAAAAAGGTATATCCAGGAGGTTGTCAGAGCCACTAAGAGGAACTGGGAAGGTCTAGATTTAGAAGTAGAGGGAGCAATGAGGAAAAAAGACATTTCCTTATAGGTAGAGCTTGCAGAAAAGTTTCCTTTTAATGTCTTTTTTTTACTCTTCTCTTGAAAGATAAAATGCTGTAGGTGGAGAATGAAGACACACCCCATTAAAATTATCCTGCTTATAAAAAAACAAATGCTGATGTTAAGCATTACCCACCCATTATAATTACCTTGCTTATAAAACCAAGTGCTGATGTTAGGCATTAAACCTCAAAGTGGCTGGCGCAAGAAGAGGTTATCTGTTGTGCCTGTTTAATTGTCCCAGAAATTCTAGTGGCAAAAGGGACTGATGCAATCAGATTTAGAGTATAACTTGCACTCTGATCCAAGTGAGCCAGGTTTCAGCAGATGGATGACAATATGTGCAGGAGACAGAGAAGAATAAAGCAACTTGATAAAATGAAGATCAAATGTTGCAAAACCTATCTGAGTGAAACACGATCTGCCAGCAAAGACTGCCTAAGGAATCAAAGCACAGAATCGGAGACAGTTACGAGAATGCAGGACAAAAATCAGGCACTGGAGGTCATCAGATAAGTTCTCACAGGCAAGTCTGTGAAAGTTGCAGAACACCTCCCATGTAGGCACGTACACTGAAATCGTAGTACTTGGAGCACTGTTGAGTCTGGGAAGATGGAAGAAGAGGTGCACAAGAGGCTGATTCTCACTGGTTTCACTGCCTTTTCAGTGGCAAGCGCCTTAGCAGCCTAAAGCCCTCAGAAGGACAACCTCCATGTTAGCTCTGGGGCTTTGCCCTTCTCTCACCTTTAAAATTCAGAGGACATTAATTAATCTACTCCACAACTTCTCTTCCTGGCACCCTTTTGATAGTCAGGGTAGCTGTCCTCTTTCCAAGCATTTTAGATCCCAGCGTGGAGATAGAGAAGTGTCTGAGGGCTAGAGCCTCCACTTGGAGAATGGATAGGCACTGGTAATGCAAAGTTAATTAATGATGCCTGCAATTGATTGACACTCACTTTCTAACATTTCTTTTGTTCTTGCTATTGCCCAGCTGAGCGGTCTCAGTCACGTTGTGTTCTTAAGATTATTACTTGGAATGCAATTGAAACTGCTGAAGCTTGGGAAATCCTGCTTGCCAAGCGCTTTTTTATTTAAAGAAAAGAGAAAAGCAAAAGAAGGACAAGAAAAGAAGAAGAAAAAACCTTATAAGCTTAAAGAAAGCTTAAATAAAACAATGCAGAGAACAAAAGGAGGAGATAATTGGAATTGGTAGGTATATGGAAGTCTTTTTTATCAGGGTTATCAGCACTCTACTAAAGGTTTCACACATGCCTATGAATTTTTCAGGGAAACACAATTCCTCTCAGTTGCAGACCTCAGTTTGTGTCTTTGGTATTACTGCTTTCCTGGCATGACCTGACATTTTAGGAGCCATGGGTTTGTATCCTGTTACAGTCTTCTTTCAGAGTTATCACTTGGTGCCATACTTACCAGCTGTTCCTAAAGCAGTTTTCTTTGGAATTTCAGGCATTTATATTTGAAAAATGATCCAAAACCTTCAGCTTAGTAACATCCTGACCTTGCTGACGGCATTGCATGGTGTCTGACTGCTCAGTGAAGTTGCTTTGTGCTTCATTCCCAGTGTGTAAATGGGGACAGCAATCCCTGCTCGGCCTCTCTGGCCTGTTTAGATTGCAAACTCCTTGGTGCAAGGATGTTGCTTGTGAATGTACAGCACCTCTTCTGGCATGGACCTGAGCTGACATGGATCTTGGATACACCAGTGTGTAACAATTAACAGCATGTGACGGCCGGACTCTGTGTAGGACCTGCTTCTCCTCAGATGAGTGACATGTTAATGGCAGGGAGAGGATATCACCATTACCACAATTGACTTTAACTCAGCTGTCCTCTTAATTGCCACTATTATTAGGTAAATCGACCGCTTCCCAGCTTCTTCTATTCCCTGCCAAAGGAGAAGATCAGTTTGTGTTGTCTGCCGCTGTCCTGGTTGATTTGACAGAAGGTCTCAAAGGTGCAAAGTGTTTCTCAGACCCACCTACTCTGCCCGAAGCGAACTTAGAGCTAAACAGCACTGCGGTATTTTACAAATTGTGTTAGCTTTTAATGATTTGCTATAACATGCTTGATTAAAAACCTGCCTAGATTCCAAACCTAATGAACCTTAAACTTTCACATTAGATACATTAATTATGGTGGTCCCAGTGGCATGCTAGCACAGGAAAGTTATCCTGCCACATTAATATGAAAATGAAGGGTTGCTATAAGAACTAAATTAAAAAAATAGACAAATAATAGGACTCTATTGCTAAAGCTGTTGTGCCTCTGAATTAAGTTACTGTCTTTTGTTTTTTCTTTTTAATTAATCAGATGGCTGCAGCAGTAGCAATGTTCCCAAAGGCATTGCTTAAAAAGCCAGGGGCTGATGGGAAGCAACAGAAATAACCAATGACTTTGCCATTGGTGCTTAGGTGCCATAGCAATGATGAACGTGAGGTAGAAAGATAGATAGATCAATTTGCTATTCATTAATATTACAGTGTGGTGTTCTATTTTGATTCATGTCTTTTCGATTTATAAGGAAACACTAATCGGTGCTTACAATCAACGTAATGCACAGAGATAAACACATCGATAGGTGTCGTCGAAGGGTACTGTAGGCTGACAGTTTCTTCAGCAGCAGAACGCCTTGGAGAACTGTCATTAACTGGGTAAAGGTTGTCACTCGCAGGCCTCAGCCTTGCTCATGTGTGCCAATGGAATTATCTAGAGGATTGCCTATGAACCAGAGTGCTGAAATAGTGCAAGTTAAAAAAAAAAAGAAAAAAGTGTTCTTGTCCCTTCAGAATTTTCATTTTGAATTTCAACCAGATTGTTACAATGATTGTTTGCATTGCAGTCCCATAAACATTTGTGTTGGCATAACTGAGAGAAACACTGAATTGGGTGAGAGATGGGGTAGGAAAAGCACATTAAATATTTAAAAAAAAAAATCACAAGAAGAACCAATATCCTCCTAGTTGTGTCACACCTGCCGTTGCTGCAGAGTCTCCACCAAGGCAAATTCAGTCCTCACAGAATGAATCCCTGCGTGAATTAAGAGGTACTTAATGTAGATAGGAAGTTTCACATCCCTTCAAACCTGTATCAACTACTTCTGTAGGCTCCGAGCTTTCTGCTGACGTCAGTGTGATCTGAGCAGAGGTGTCCATCTCGGGGCTCAAGGAGATGGTTACCCTCACTTTGAAGTCACAGCCACTTGCTCTCACCTGGAGTGAGGCCAGGACAGTCCTTTCTTACCAAACCTGACCTGGGCTGGTGGAGTTCACTGGTCACAGGGGAGACAGGGCCTGCTGGCCTCAAGGTCATGCTGCTGAAAGTCAGCTACGGAGCCCCTCTCCTTCCTCCTTCCACCACCACCATGTTATAGATGGTCAGGTGGTGTGTATAGAGCCTTGCCAATTTATGCTGCCTGAAAATCTGCTCTGTGCTGCTTAAAGCACATTGACTTTCACATGCATACTCGTCTGTGCCTAACAAGTGATGGTGGGTGTTTAGAATCCCATTATGGGTTCATTACGGCACATTCCATATGAAATTGATTATGAATTCCACTGCAGCCAAGCAAAAGACTGTTAATTAGCTAATTATTGCCCAACATACATTCAAAAGGCTCACTCAGTTGCTTGAACTTTCACTTCATATTTCACGCATTTTCTGCATTGAAATTCTGCAGCATAATGGGACACACATTGATCTTTAGCTCTCCCTTTCATTGAGACTGAACAGATGCCCAACTGCCAAGCTAATCTTCTGAAGACAAGGGGGCTGGTGCCTCACCCTTTGCTCTTAAGCCTCCTTCAGTTCTTGCCAACCTCTTTTCTCTTTCTGCTTTGCTACTGACAAGTGAGGAAATGAAATTTGCATTAGTTTTTCTGTCTGTGGCTGCTGCCCTCTTTATTAAGCAGTTGAAATCACACCAGCCAATGGAGGTCCTCTTGACTTTTGCCTTCACTTCTCCAAGGCCCCAGTCCTCAATAATGTTGAATTCTTTCTCCTCTGACATGAACACACACTGCTCATAGCCAGGTTGAACTTATGTGAATTTGCATTGCCATCAGGGATAGAGCAATTCTGAATTTACCCCATCTGAAAACCCAGCCTGGCAAGGAGATGAAAGGATTCAGTGTCACTCAGAAGCAAACCTGAACTTCTAGCTTGTCAAATTTCCACAAATTCTTCATTTTCAGATGTTCCTCCAGGCTTGGGTGTCCCCATTGGTGTACATCTGCACAGCTTCACTGATGTGATGGCCCCACTGCAGTGCATGCAGCATTGGGTTTAGCCTCAATGGGTATCATGGGCCACCACTCATGCCCAGTCTGAGGGCTCAGGCTATGTGGGCTGTATCCTACACTTGGTGCCTGTTGACTTTGGTAGAGCTATACAGATCAACACTGGTGGCAGATCTGTCTTTATTCCCTCCAGGGGGGGTTGTTTATCACCAGCAAACCTGGAGATTGTTGGATGGCACCTCTTCTTGCAGTCATGTAAGAATCTGCCACCACTTTGATGTCCTCAGGGCTTGCAGTCTTCAATACTGGGTTTCTGCAGTACTTTCTTTACTAGTGAGGTGTCCCTCAGTTCTGCCGTTGCTCCACTGCCAGGGGCTTTTCACAAGACTTGATTAGTACTAAGGATCATATATAGTGAAACCTCGAACTTCAAGTTTCAGCCTGGCAGTTTCAATATGCTAGAGATCTTGCTTTGTCAAAAACTGGCCTAGTCCAAATGTGTGGAAAATCATGAAATCACAGTGATTCTATTCAGTTCTCGTGTGAAATATTTGCTTTTCTCTCATTCCTGCTTTGAGGATCCTGCATATAAGGATTCACTGATTAGATTGCTATTCTCTGGCCTAAATACTGTAAATATTCTCCCATTGCCATGGTGAAGACCTGCCTAGTCTGTTTATGCACAAAGGGTGATTTATTCATTAGATAAATATGTAATTTTTTGGTTTCTTTGTTTAAAAATATTTCCACGGTACTGTCAGAACCCACAACAATGGAGGCTGTGATTTATCACTCACATTCCTCTAACCAAAGAGAAGTTTATTAAAAAGATTCAGTGAATGAACCCACGCTTCTATCATTCCCTCTCCAAATGAAGTCGAAGCAGAAGCACAGAATTAACTCAATGAGCTCTTTAAAGCACAAAAAGAGAGAGAGGAAAAAAGAAAATAAAAATGAGAGACAGGAAGAAATGAAACCAGAGAAAAATAACAAAGAAAATGTCAGCCAAGTGCGTAGGGAGGTATAGTGACAGCTATACTGAGAGATGGATCAGCCGAAAGGGGAATTTTCATCTCAGGTTTCTGTAATAGCCAACAGTTGTTGAAAGCACCAGAGTGTTGACCCCCCCATCTCCTCCCTAACAATTCAGCACATATTTTAGCAGGAGGTAGCCATTCTGTACAGAAATGGAGTGCAGGCAGAAATCAGTCTGGAACTGATTTGACTGAGTGAGTGGAAATTTCCATACAAAGCAGGGAGCAGCTTATTGGGAGCAGACACCTCATTCCACCTGTGCTGCCAAGGGCCCATCCCTTACTCAACACTAGCTGCCCAAGTTTTCCCTCCAGAAAACCTGAGTCAGAAATTGAGCTGCTCTCTCATTTATGTGTAGCTGAGCAGTTACAGTGCTTGCTTCAGTTGCCATAGGTAAACATTCAGTTCCCATCTTGGCCTTACGTGGTTCAAACCCTTTCTCGTGTGGTACCTGCACGGAGCATGAGTCGAGAGTTTATTGCAAACCCAAGTGCTCTTCACTCTGCTGAATCTTCACCACTGATTTGCAATGATTCCTGGAGGGATCGAAAGAGACCAAGGGAACCGTGAGGTGCTGTACCCTCAGTGGGTCCAGAGATAGGCAGTCCTACGTTTTCACCTCTCTTCTCCAGGACTGTCTTTGCATTTTGCATAGAATGGGCACTGGATAAAACAAGGAGCTTGGGAGTGAGCGTCCCTGCTCCCTGCTATGTTAGTGTCTGTGTCCTTGACTGGAGCAAAGAGAGTGAAGTGACATGTCCCCAGAAGTGGCATGAGTGTCCTTCATTTTAAGCAGGGGATTGAGATAGCATTGAGACCCCCTCTCTACACATCTCCCCCGAAACTACCCCGAGGCCGGAGTCCTGCAGTGTGGAGTAACAATGATGGTGTGCACAGCCAAAGGGAAGGTGATTTCTAACATTCATCCCTATTTGAAAGACTATCTTGTTACTGCTTTCCATGCTTGAGCGGGAGACTGGGGTCTTTCTAACCAGAAACAATAATCCAGTGCTTCATTGGCAAGAAAATGACTGTCACTTCCACCAAATCCTGACTGGGTCCAAAACGCATTATGTCAAATAGCTAACAGTGTTCTTATGACGAAATGTATTTTTGTCTAATACCTAGATCATATCTGCCAGCAAAATGAATTCTGTCAAAGCCCCTTGAAGCCTGCTGTCAAATTAAAATATATTTTCCCCACCTGAAGACAGATCTCTTACTCTGATGGCAAAATTCATTTGATATGATCCCTTAAGCTTTTCTCCTGGAAAATCATCATGTTAAAATTCCAAAGCCACTTTGCAGAGAAATGTAATTTCACCCTCTCTCCATCCTCAATGCTATTGTTACAGATTTTTTCTTAAAAAAAAAAAAAAGGCAAGAAAATTCAGGCATAATAACATTGACTTTGCTTCTCAGAACAATTTGTATGAAAAAACACATGGAAAATTACAAAGCCTTTTTTTTTATAGCCCATGTTCAGGGCAAAAGGGTTAAAGAAGAAGAAAATCTCTGTCAAATAACAACAGCAGTAAGAATGAACTGTAAAATGTATACATATATAAGACCGATGAAGGAATATGCATTATTTGACAGGGGCAACGTTTAGAAAGATAACAAAGAAACAGTAAATTGTTGCAAGGACAAAATGATCTTTCTTTTCCTACAAATGCAAATGCAATGATGGGCCTCCTACAGAGTCCGCCTCCAGTCATTCAGTACTTCTACCTGGTTGTCATACGGATGTCACGGTCAATTATATTTCAAATAATCACTTTCGAATCCAACTCCGGATAGCATTGCAATTCAAATGCACCAGACTGTCAATATATCAACCCAATGGGAATCAGAATCCATAGTGAAGGGAGCAGTTCATGAACTTTTTGGATAAATGTAGAAATGATGCCACATTGTGAAGCCACTCAGGAATAGATTTTAAAAAGTTTAGGACATATTTTGGGGTATTCTCCTTCTCCCTTCCCTTTCACGTGATTTTCTGTTTGTGAAATGCCACTTCATAAGACAGTTTAAACAAGCATATTGTTTAGCGTGGTGGGATATGATTACTGAATTACATTAATTGCTGAAGGGTAAAGATACAGGGTGCAGCAGATATGCTTACATGTATGCCTGTATTGGTTTCTGAACTGTATTCATTTTGAGAGGATAAAAACGAAGAGCAGGGCTCTTTCATAAGACACTAATACACACAAAGGCTTTGGGTTTGTATCTTTGATCGATTGGTACTGGAATGAAGGAGTAACTTCTTTCTGGGAAACTGTGAGCTGTGGCTCGAATTGCAAAACAAGGATAGGAACCCAGGAATGCTTTCCATCATGCTACGCGACTGAACTAGTGAAGGAACAACGAGATGCTCTGAACCAGAGGGTGATGGGAGATGGCTGGGCTGTACCCTGACCTTCTGTGTGGCCTTGGGTGATAAGTGGCCAGTATGTACTTGTGGGAGACTTTGGGTGCTAACAGAAGTAGGGTTTCCCCCCCATAATTAAGCAATTGCATGACAATGTCATGGTATTGTTTCAGGCAGCAGAGACCAAATTCTAGTCTGTCATAGAGGAGCTTCCATTAAATCAGTGCGCTCTCTCTGAGTTCTCAACTGCTGAAAGGCAGGTTGGGATTTAGCAAGTGATTTAAGTTGATCTGAATTCCCCAGAAGTGATGAGTCTTGCCTGCCCTTACTGAGTCTGGGGCTCCCAGCTTTTCTTCTGTGGAGAACTAACTAAACATCAGCCCTCCAGGGCTGTGAGTCAGAGAGCAGGCCAGCTGCAAAACAAGAAAAGAAAAAAAAATGGTTTTGCTTTTGGTGCAGAATTAGATCAGCTTAAAGTGATTGTCAGATTTCAGTCTGACACCGCGACCTGGTGAAAGCTGGGCTGGAACTGCCTCACCTTCCCGTACTCGAACAATAACCACAGACTTCTGGTAAATGGGGCTGGACAGGAGTTCAGAAGGGTGAATGAATCCTAGGAAGCAGAGAGCACTGCCAGATGTGAGCATAAACTTAGCCCTACCATCCTTAAGCTAGGCTCTAGTACGCCACAGACATGCATTTATGCTATGAGAATGCAATAGGTCTGCTTTCCATGACCTCAGGGATCATCTGTGTTAACATCAGCTGGAAATTCATCAGTGGCTCTTGTTATTAAACTTGTAATGTCATCCCTTCTGCCCCCACAGTAGTGGAAAGATATCAAGGACTGGATATCTGTTGTCTTTAGGCTACTCATGGTAAGGAAAGTATTCTACCTTCTAAAAGCTCATCATTTAGGCATAATGGCAGTGAAAACCGGGTGAAGTTAAACCAAAGGAATTTGAAAATGGAAATTGATCTATAGTAGATCTGATCTGGGGAAAAAATCAATCAGATATTTCCGTTATCCATAATTGATATTTGATAAACTCCATAGTTCTCTGAGATACCCAGCAAGTTTGCAGCATAACTATGAAAACGAACTATTTCCTTAATTATCAGGTTTTGGCCTCTGAACTAAATAACCCATCCGCTGGAGGACTTGACAAGAGCTCTGCCCTTGACAGTCTGCAAGTTCGATATGATTTTGTTCATCTTCAAATTCATACAATGGCTTGAAAGTCTCCCTGCTCTAGATTAATGATTTCTTGAGCTCCGTGTGTGTGCGTGCGCGTGTTTGCTTTGCCACTTACACAATGCATAAACATCCTCTCTGTAATTGGTGGTGTGGAGTGCACAGTTGTGAACTTACCATCACTGTAGCTGTGCCATGAATAGGAAGCTCATGTTCTTCAGCGGGAGGGTGAACAATATAGAGTTATTTAGATAAGCATGCAGTAATTGCAGATAATTATGTTCTATATTTGTAGATGGATCAAAATACATTATTAAAAAAAATCCTCTCTGCAATTATACACCTACACATGTATCAGAGTTTAATAACTGCATTGCAGGAGCTTTGCCAATACACACATGGAGCAAAGTGTGCAGTAAAGTCAGCATACAAATTAAAAACTAAACACAAGTACAACTGAGGCTTTGATAGCAGAAGGGCTAAATAAAGTGGTACTTTGGCAAACACTGCTTTTTCCTTCTCAGGATTTCTGTGCACCATGTCATTGCATGGGATTCTGGCCCTACAGGGACAGCTTGCCTGGTAACGAAGGCCAATTTGAGATTAGCCAAGGGTTCAATTCTGAAGACTGTGACCAATTTCCTTAATGATACTTCAACATGCTGATGTAAAGAGAGGGCCATCTGTTTGAAAACAGCCACTCACTTGGGATGAGTTTTCAGGGAGTTGGGGGGCGTTTGAGGCTGTAGGCCCAGTTAGGCCCATCTCAGGTGGCAGGTGCTGCTGCTTATGAGGTAGGGGAGCCAGATCAACAGCTCTGTGCACTCGCCATCCCACCGTGGCTGCCACCTTTTGCTTGAAGAAAACTGATCAACAGCAAAGCCCCTGTATTGACATGGGAGACCTTCCATGGGCACCAGCTGACTTTGGCTGGGTTCTGCTGTCAAGACAATGTACTCAGCAAGATCTGTGTCACAGGAGATGTGCGAGACACCCACAAAATACACATACACGTGTACGTGGAAACACACTTTGTTGAGGAAAGAGCCCAATTCAGTTAATTTGCCATCTGCTGCAATGTTTGAACTCTGCATCTCTCAGCCGGCTCTCATCTTTGTGCAAAATGTTTTGTGTCTTTTGGGAGCGTTATTGTTCTGGGAACCTTTTGGACTCGGTCTTGTGTTTACACACATGGACATTCCCCCCACCCACTCCACCCTCTCTTATCTATTCTGCCTCTGCTTAGGAAAGCACTAACTTTGCACCTTCGGGCCTTTGCAATATTGCTGTGTGCCCCACGTGGTTGGGTTACTGTATCTGAAGGAACTGGAAAGGACAAGCTCATAGTCTGTGAAGCAGCACTTCATTGAATCTCCCTTCCTTGTTATGGGATAATCGTGTCTTTGTGACTATTTTACTCTTCTATAGCAACACAATCTTTATTATTTATGTTCTGAGAGGGCCTTGAGGGCCCACATGAGGCTGGGGTGCTGCTGTGTTCGATGCGGTGCTGGTAGGACATCACACAGTGCTCTGGGAGCAGAGACAGGCTGAGTGGCCTTGCGTGTGGACATCTGAGGTTCACATCTCACTCTCCCCTTCTTAGGGGAACTAGCACAATTCACTTGGGGCTAAATCCAACAGGGGGTTCATTGTGCTCCAGTGTCATGGGACCATGGTGCATGGAAGTTTGTAAGGCCTGGGGAAAGTGGGAATAAAGAGCATTTAATCTGCATTAGCACCCACCCACCCCCACCATCATTAGCACTTTGCCTTGTCTCTGCAGAGCCATCCTTATGAGGAAAGGCTGAGGGACTTGGTCTTTTTAATCTGGAGAAAAGAAGACTGAGGGGGAATCTTATCGATGCTTATAAATACTTAAAGGGAGGATGCCAGGTAGGTGGGAACAGTATTTTTTCAGTGATGCCCAGTGACAAGACAAGAGGTAATGGGCACAAACTTGAACATAGGAAGTTCCATCTAAACATGAGGAGGGACTTCTTTGCTGTGAGGGTGGCAGAGCAGTGGCAGAGGCTGCCCAGAGAGGTGGGGGAGTCTCCCCCTCTGGAGCCATTCCAAACCCGCCTGGACGCCATCCTGTGCCACTGCTGGAGGTGCCCCTGCTCTGGCAGGGGGTGGCACTGGGGGAGCTCCAGAGGGCCCTTCCAACCCTGACCAGTCTGGGATTCTGTGATCCCAGAAACAGCCCTGTAGCTTCTCTCTGCCTCTTCCAGTCTATGCATTGGGCAAGGAGATAGAGATGTCTCAGTGGAGGCATCGAAGCTGGTGAGGGGTCTGGAGGACAAGTCTTACGAGGAACAACTGAGGGAACTGGGGCTGTTCAGCCTGGAGAAGAGGAGGCTGAGGAGAGACCTTATCACTCTCTACAAGTACCTGAAAGGAGGTTGTAGAGAGATGGGGACTGACCTCTTCTCCCTGGTGACAAGTGACAGGACGAGAGGAAATGGGTTCAAGTTAAGCCAGGAGACGTTTAGGTTGGATATTAGGAAAAATTTTTTCACTGAAAGGGTTATCCAACATTGGAATAGGCTGCCCAGGGAGGTGGTGGATTTGCCATCCCTGGGGGTGTTTAAAAAAAGGGGAGATGAGGTACTTGGGGACATGGTTTAGAAGTGTTTTTTGTCAGGTTAGGATAATAGTTGGACTTGATGATCTTAAAGGTCCCTTCCAACCTCAATGATTCTATGATTCTATGACATAGAATACATACCCCATGCTGAACGCTGCAAACTGCTCTGTCTCTTGGAGAGGGTTTTTCTCCCCAGCTTCTGCCGAAGTGTGCTGGGTGGCCTGTCACCATGCTGATGCTCAGAGGTAACACAGGGGCTTCACCACAGCCAGCTTGGCATGAGGACTTATCCTGAATGGTTAATACTTTTGTTCCACATTGTGGGACATGCTGTTAATAAACCATGTAAATCCAGAGAGCTAGGATTTTGAGGGACTTAGAACTGAAAGAAAGGGCTTGTCAGTTTAGCCACTTTTTTTTTTTCATTTTTCTCCCTGCATTCCATTCTATTACAGCAATAATTAGGATGACAGGAGAAATGGCCTGAATCTGTTTGAATGACTCTATCCTGAGCAGCAGTCACCACCGTTCCCATCTGATACTTCACAGGCATTGTAAAAAACGTTCTTAACCCTGACAGTCTCTTCAGCAAAGAGGACAAATCTCAAATAACCCTGTCAATTTTCCTTTTCCTTACACCAAGTTTTCCTTTCATCTTTTTAGTTCTAATCACAGCTAGTGTGTAAGCAGCTCTGTGGCTGGGTGATGTGCAGTTGGGATCATGTGCAAGAACCCAAGCTCGAGGGCCTGCAGTGAAGGTATGAAGACTGTAAGGGGTATTGCCATCACCACTAGCAGTCGCTCTGCGTGGGGATATTCTGAAAGCAACGGGGAAAAAGAAGTGCGGTCTCCTTTGAGAAACAAGATGATTAAACCTCTAAAACAAGTAGTTTCCCTCCATTACCTCTAAAGGGAGCCTATAAACCTATCATTTAGTCAGGGGGAGTGAATCCCTCCTCACTGTGTGGTGGTAGGACCCTGAGGCTGCAGGCAGGAAGGCAGATAGCTCCTTCCAGATCAAGCTGTGCCTGGAGCAGTGGTCCTTGCCCTTCACCCCCCTCCAGCTCCTGATCTCCCAGTGATCTGCTGGCAGAGACACTCCTGCTAGCAGCTGCACCCCATTTGTATGGGGGCTTCACATCTGGAATGCCTTGCTGACATGCCTTGTTTTGGCTCAGGCAGCTTTGAGAACAGTTGCGAGCAGAGTTTCACCAGGAGGCTAGGGAAAAGAGTGGTAGAGATGTGCTGGTGGGGACATCTCCTGTGCCCAGTGTGGTTGTCTGGAGAGCAGCTGTCTGTCTGTGTTTGAAGAGAGCTAAATAGTTGTTTAATGGTGTCACGTTGGTGCCTCAGCAAGTGGATTTCGCTAGTTCTGTTTGGATAGAAGAAAGGGTCTCCCTGGGGTTGGGTGAGTTGAAGGAAGGGGTGGCTTGTCAGTCTCTTCAATCTCTTTATCTTCTGGCCTGTCTTTGGGATACAACTGGTGCAATTTATACGTTCTACTAGTCCCTTTAGCACATAAACAACATTTGCATCTCTCAGAAGGTGCTCTCTCAACTACTTTAAAGCTAATTTTTGCATTGGTTTTGAGAGGAATTTTGACTTAGAAGTTCCTGGTGTTAGGACAGTAAAGTCACAGCATGAACAAATATTGCTCCTCAGTATTCTGGAGCTGGATTCAAAATGAATGTAATAGATTTAAACTAGTACAGTTATCACAGCCATGGAAGGCTGCAGGAAGCTGTAAATTACAGTGTTTTTTAGCTTCTCAGATGGGAAAAAATCAAAATACTGGGTCAGATCAAAGGTGTCTGTAGTTGGTATTCTGCCTCTGGCTGCCGGCCAGTGGTGGAGGCGTGGGGGAGTGCATACAGAACAGAACATGCAGGGAAATGAGCCTGCCCTGGTACCTCCCCCAGCAGTCACTGCTTCAGGGATTTTCAGCAGAGGAGGTTACTTCCAGAGTCTGTGGTGTAGTGGCCAGGAATGATGTGGTCTCACATAACTTCTCTCTGAATTGGTCCAAGTGACAGAGGCGGGTTGCAGGCGTACCCTTTTCCGGAGCTGTTTTTTTTTCCAAAAATAGAGGTGAATGTAAATGGTAGCAGTGGGGTTAAGCTATCCCGTATGAAGTCTGAAGGCTACCCTGGCAAGTTGCATCTTCTCCTGAATTTGTACAAGTGACACTGAAGCTCCTTAGATTAGCTCTCTCTTGCTTTCAGTTCTGCGCAGAAGCCTGTAAGGCTGGTCTCGTAACTACGGACCAACTGGACTAAACAGCCAGAAGAATGTGGGGTGAGGTCTGGGCTCTGGCTTCACTTGCAGAGATAATGTTGTCAGGAGGATGATACAGGAATCAAAAACTAAAGAACTTGCATTTCTTTCTTCGCCTTTGCCCCTTAGAGAAACTTTATCACAACTCTGGATGGCCTATTCATTAGCACTGACAACAAACGTATGCTGTTTCTGTTCCCAAGTCACTGCATTATGTGGCAATTACTTACTATGTGTTTCCCCTCCCTTTATATATAATCTCATTTTAATGTGCATGTCACAGTTTTAATAAACTGGAGTTCAAAGGATGAGCAATTATACGAATCTTTCATTTCACACATGAAAAGCATGATTTTAAAGTTGTCAGCAAAAAAAAAAAAAAAGGAAAAAAGAAATTTCTTTGATTCACTTCTCAATGCAATTACCTAATGTCTGTTGTGGGTTTCAGCAAAGCAGAACTTCAGCTGGTGTAAATCCACAGAGTGCCTTTGATTTCAATGTCTTACACCAGTTGAAGGTTTGGTTTCCAAGGTGGATTACTGCAACTTTCAAGATAAGAAATGAGGTTGGAGTTTATCCGCAGCCAAAATGAAAACAGTGATGGTTGGTGCCCTGGTTTGGCTCAGTCCTGTGGGATTTTTATCCTTTCTAAGCATTTTGTTCACACTTAAAAAAAAAAAAATCTTGCAGAGGTGTAGGGAAGAAATCATTCCTCAAAAGATGAGAGATCTGATTCTGTAGGACTCCATTATTTATGTGGCTGTTCCCAAAGTTGTAAAATGAGGAAAAAATACTCTTAATGCAAAAACATAAGAGAGGGACAGTATTAGGCATTCAGCTGTAAGTTCAAGGAGGTCCCTCTGCATGATGGGCATAGAGGGAGAGATGTCCTTTGCTGAACAACAAATGAAACCTCAGTGCAGATGAAAGCAAGTCCTTCTCTTGTGGCTGGCTGAATGGAAAATCAAGGATAGCTGGGGTGCCTGCAGTTCCATGGGATGAGTGCTCTTCCCCAGCTCCTGCACTTTGCGATGGTGAGTCATGACCTGCGCTACAAACCATGCGGCTTATACCTCCAGGGGCTGTTTATAGCTGCTCTGAGAAACCATCAGTTCTTTGGAGGTGCTTCCTTCTGCTTTGGGAAATGAGCAATTCAGGGTTTCAGAGCAGAGTGTGCAGCCCCAGCATATCCCTGGGGCAGTTGGTAAAAGTTATTTTTAAGCAGCAGATTGTATAAGGCCTGTCCTTGGTTGTGATTTTACCAGTTGGCTTCAGTTCTGTCTGCATTAGAGGCAATGCTAGACCATAGTATAAAGTTTCTTTCCTAGTGTCTGGAAAGTCCTTGAGCAATCTGCAGGAGTCTGTTTCACCCTTCCTTGACCTTCTTGGAGCAAGAAGTGACATCCTGGGGGAACAAAATCATGGTGGTGTTAAAGACTTCACTAAAAAATTGGGTGGAATTGATACATTGAAAACTTCCTGAAGACACAGTACTGTGGAGCTCTCTGTTAGCGTTAGCAAAGTACTTTGAGATCCTCTGATGAAAGGTGATAGTGTAAGTGCAAAGCATCACACATTTTTTGCTATCATGAGTTCCTTGGGGGTGAAATCCACCACGCATGTGTCCTCTCAAAGGCAATTTTGTGAAATTTCCATCCATGTGTGGGGAGAGCATCTTTAACATTAGGACTGCAGTGTAGAGCACGCCTGACTTCTCAGAGGCTAGAATGCAATGGCAATATTTTTAATTATAACACTCCACTGTTTTTCAAATAGAACATTTCACTTGACGTAATGGGTGGCTGTACTTAGAGGGCTTTACTTTAGCTGGGATAAGTGACTGGGAAAAACCTCAGTGCCAACATCTGCGGGAGAGCAGGTGGGGAGGTATGGGACTGGTACAGCAAGCATTTCCCTGTGCATCACGATGAAACTAGTGTAACTGTTAGTTAAAAAGTAAATTGGCTAAATGGCTCTGCTCACATTATCCCTCTGTAATAAGCTGATCCTATAATGCTCCTCCCCTCCTTTTTTTTGTTTAAGTAAAGGATGCTACTGTAGAGGCATAATTTTTATAAAAACAGTCTGGGGAAAGAGAAAAAAAACACCTCAAAATCAAAAATACCCTGCTGAACCTTTTGCATTCACCCAAAGAAACAATATTTCAAATTATGCAAAATGATTAGAACCTAGTTCTGCATTAAGGGAAATTACAGCACAATACAGAAAATTGGAGGTGGTGGCATTGATACAGCATTATAAAATAGGAGAATACTGCCTGGAGTTCAGTGCTTTTAATTCTCATGTTGCTCTGTTTCTTTTCTATTTTTCTTCCCACTTTGTCCTTGCATAGATGTAGACAGCCTTAGTCTGGGTGGAAAGTTCTCTCACATATGAGGTGTATCTTAAATGAGTTGCTTATGAACAGAAAGCAGCCTGGACTCTGAGGGCGGAAAGCTGCCGTGATGTGTGTGGTGCTGCTCAAGCCTCTCAGTAAGTCATGAATGCAAACATAAAACCAGGAGCCTGTCTTCAGCAGAGACCCACCGCAGCCTGACTGCCTCGGCGCATGGGTTGTTTGGACCTGTTTTGTTTTAGCCATGCATCGAGTATGCAAAGGAAATGCAACTGAACCCTCCACACGCTTCTCCAAGAGCAGAATTGCATCTCTTCATTTGAGCCATTAGGTCATATGCGGATTTTATTCTCTTGTGCAGCCACAAAGGCTTGAAACCCAGCAACACAAAAAGAAAGGCAGCACCAGCAGTGATCCCAGGGCTTCTGGAGCTGCAGCCTCAATTAAAGCACCAAATGCTGCCTGAGCTGACAACACGGGGAACTGCCTCCTCCTTTTTGTTTTCTGTTCCTCAGTTTGGCTGGGCAAAATCTCACAAGCTGCTTCTTCAGAGCATTAGCTCTGATTGTGTGGCCTCACTGTTGTTGCCACACAGAGGAACAGGTTGCTGACCAGTGTGTGTTTATGAGCACTTCCCCACTGAATGTGGCAGAGATAAGCCTGCCTGTGCCTGCTGGAACCAGATGCATGCCTGGGCTCATTCTCAGTACGTTGACACTCAGTCTTCTGATTGAGGAGATAAAGATGGAACAAACAAGTCTGTGAAAGAGGCATGGGTTTGGGCGGCATCATAAATCAAGGTGGACTGGACTGCATGCCTATTTTCCTTTCCCCAGGCCAAAAGATAATGGATTTAAGTCTCTAACATTGTCAGCTCTTCTTTCTCCTCTCCTTCACACCGTCTCCTTAATTCTTGTATTTATCGATGGCTGTGCTAACACAGATATACTCTGGTTTTTGAACTGTGCGGATGGTTGGATGACACTTAAATCAATATCATGTGGCAGTTTTATTTTCCCAGCCTTAGACACAATCTGTCCATTGTGCTAACGCTGTTTGTGACTTAAATGAATGCAAGAATTTATAGGTGCATCTTGAAAGTGCTGCTTCCTTTAATCATGCCAGATAAAGGAATTCCTGCCTTATGCAAAGCAGGAGTGTCATTTGGTTAATGGGAAGATGCTTAGCAGATGCAAGCTGCACAAATCCTTCATTTAAATGGCTGCATTTACAGCCGTAATCGGACAAAGGAAACTGTGGACCAGCAAGAAATAAAGGCTGCCAAAGAGATAGAGAAAATGTCCTTCATTGGGTACACTCTGGCAGGATGAGGGTAATTTTCATAGTCTGTAATGTAGCAGTGTAATATTTTATTTGTTTCTTCTGCCATTGCTGCCTTTATTGCCACAGCCTGACGCGCATGGTGGCCTGGCTGTGCAGGCACATCATCAGATGCTGCAGAGATCATGGTGCCAATCACCCTCTCAAAAAGAAGTGTCAACGATGATGTTGGGATTACAGTGGGTGCGTGTACATTAACTTCATGGCCAAGATTAGCATGCAAAATGTGCAGATCTTCTAGGCTCTGTCAGTGGGGAAATGTCCTTAATGTAGACTGATCTCTCATAAACTGCAGTCTCCTGTGCTGAGATGGTCAACAGGAGCTGGGAGACCATCTTCCTTCGCAGGGGATTCTAACAAATGCATCATCAGGGAGATACTGAGGTACTCAGCCTGTGACTATATAAACAGTCAACCCTGTCCAGCTGAAGAGCAGTTATTCTTTTGACAATCTTCCATATTCACTTTTTCTAAAAGCCAAAAGAAGGACTGTTTACAAAATGTGAATGGTGTCAGAAGGAACATCCAAATTCACAAGCTGGTTCTGTTTCAAAGGATTCAAAATGAATTTGCAAAAGAACCAATGTGCTGAAATGTTCTGGTGATCTTTTTTCTTAAAAGGAAGAAATTAAAGGTACCTCAGGTCTACCAAAACTGTGTTAAATCAAACACATTTCTTAGAGCCATTCAGGTAATACTTCCGTATATCCAAAAGTAGACCTACAGCTACAAATAATTTATGAAATACCTGAGGATAAAAAGTGTTCTATCAGTGTGAGAGTACAATGTAAACAATCATTAGGATATATTCACTACTGTGCTGTCTGATCTCCAGATGAGCCACTTTAGAAACACTGAGCCTGTCATCTTCCAGGAAATCAAAAGCTCATTTAAATACCAGGATCCAGCGAGAGCAGTTCAAACAATATACATCTCTTGACAAAAAGAGGTTCACTCATCCAATGCAAAGGAATGCAGTTTTACAAAACTACATGAGAATTAAATCCACAATGCAGCATGTGCTCTGTTTGACAAGTGATAATTAACTGCTGACAATATAATTTTAGTTTTGATGCAAACTTGTTTTTCATTAAAAACTAATCAGGGAACATTTGCATGGGGTAGGACAGCCTCCTACAAGGCAGGAATGTTCATAGTTCAGTGGCTCTGCTGACACATTTACCTCATGCTGAACATGTATCCTCCAGGGGAAATCAAAGGGTCAGATCTTCTTCCCAGTGAAGCTGGAGCTTTTTTATCAACTCCAAGGGCTTTGGATGTGATGGATGCAATGCCCCAGGCAATGCTCTTGATAAGGAGGTGCTTTGTCAACTATACTAATTTTCAGAAAATGCAAACTGAGGGACCCAAGACAGCTCCCTGGAAGGCAGCCCTTCCATTTAGAAGATGAGGTTTAGCTCTTTCCAAGAATGATCATAAGTATCTTGTTTTAGAGTGGACCAGGATATAGCATTACTGTGCTTGTTTCAGAGAATTATACCCGCAGTGTAGTGGGGGCAAAATAAGAAAGAGGAAAACCAGCTGAGTTTCTCTTGAGAGTCTGGGGTACATCTTGGCATGATACGGTTAACATTCAATGTGTAGGTCAGAGCTCCAACTTCCAGATATTTCCTCTGGCCATCTCAAAGACCACTCTGAACCTTCAAATGATGGCAAAAGTCATTATCCTTTCGCTCAGCTTTAATGCTGTAACGTCTCGTGGGATGGAGTCCTTCTCCAGTCTGCCTGCCTCAGTGGGGGAACAGTAAGTGCAGAGCTGTCCCTCCCCTCTGCCTGCACCTTTCCTTACTGTTCACAAGTTGTCCTCTGCATCGGGAAACACTGGCCTGCTCTTCTGAAGTTTCAGAACAGAATCACAGCATATACAATCCATTCTGTTCGTGGCTGACAATGATGCTTATTCGAAAACAGAAAGAATGACATTAGAGTAATATAGAAAGTCAAATTACCCAGATCATAGAGACAGGCTGTGGCAGAGACGTGAAAAGAATCAAAGACTCATTAACTTGCAGATTTTACCACTATTTCACTCCTGTCTTCTGGGTTTCCAAACGTGCAACTGTTGCTATAGTAAATTATGATTCTCAAAGGTTAATTTTTAATAAGGCAGTTAATGTATGTTATTTAAACAATGATTATTAAAACCATGTTTGAGGTTTACAATGTAATAGGTAATTATCTTCTCCAGAACAGTTATAACAATGCAGCACATTCTTGTCTTCAGTGATCCGCTGGTATTTGTTTAACCTATAATAACATTCTTATTAAACCTAAATTAAATGGACATAATTCAAGGTATTCAAGGAAAATGGATCTGGCTGAACTGAGTTTCTTTCCATGCAAGTTGTAGCTGCCTTTTATGTTAATATGACTTGATGGAAAACTCCTGATGTCCACCAGAGTCTCCTCATCATCTGGGGAGAGCAACAGTCAGGCTCAATATCTGTTAGGCTTAAAGCTCAGGCCCAAGCCGATGTAGTCACCCTCTGCCTGTTCAATTAAGCAGGTCCCTGTATAAGCTACGGTGATACTTTCCAGCGATGCAGGAAGTTATTGCCAGCAGCAGGACCTCAGTGGATCTCTAATAGTCTAAATTTTTCTGATCTAGCTAGGATGATGGATCATCGCTCCATTCAGAGACATCTTGGAGGGTGTAATACTGATGCAGGGAGAGGGAAGAGCAGTGGTAAAGCCCTTCTCCCAGGCTGTGGCATAGAGCATCCACCAAACAAACGGTTGCTAATGAGGGGAAGGTGTACATTTTTTCCAAGTTCTGCCTCCCACTTGTTTTTTCTGTAGTGACCCCCATGAAAAGTTGTTAGTGAAACTGTGACAATTTAAACTAGCTGATTTGGTATTGCTTTCTCAGTCTGAAGTCTTTCTAAGGTTTTTTTTTCCCCACAATAGTATCTCTTTCATGGATGATTTGTAATAGGAGTTTCATTATAAGATCACAAAACACCGGGGAATATGTTAATATGGTTCAGCGTGTAATCCAGTATAATATCATTGAAAAGAATTGCATTTTTGTCTACAATTGAGGCAGCAAATAGGAGCTCCTTCTTTTTCTGTGTTAGTATCCATAGCTGAATTCATACTTCCCATCTTACAATCTTGCGTCATTTTACCAAAATGTACCAAAATGTGTGTGCATGCTGATCAATGTAGATACAGCTCCATTTTCTACAAAAAATGCACCATAGGTAGGTTGTTTTTTGGTCCTTCGTATATATATTTTGAAGAATTGGGGCTACTCTAAGCGTCTTGATCAACTATCAGTTCCCTCACATTTGCGTGAATCGAAGAGCACTTGTAATTCACAACATAATGTTTAACCTCTGTATGAAGAAGCATTTGGTAGCTGATGGGGAACGCTGAGAAGTGCCAGAGCTCACTTCTGACCTCACTGTACATGGGCGTTGTTTTAGTGTAGTCACTGCTGGTTTGCAGTCCTCATCTACCCTGGCAAGAGGCCTGGACCAGGCACTTCAACCAGTGTCACATGAGGAGACATGGTAAAGGTGAATTTGTGCACTGTCCTTCCTTAGTCTGCTGGGTGTTAAATTTAAGATACGCACCCACTCCTGTGGCTGTTGTGAGCCTGAGGATGGTAAATTAGCCCCCACTGAGTTCTGTACAGACAGCTAGACTGCCATCGATTTATTAGGCTCTGTGACTAGAGAGTAGACATATCCTTTGTCCATAAATGACGAAACACTTCGAGATTCACAGCTGGAAAGCATCCAAGAAAGACTAAAGGCTTCTTGGGCTTCTTTTTTTGGTACCAGAATTTCCACTCCTCCTCCCTAAACTGCTTCTCGTCTCTCTAATGCAAATCCTATCAATCCACGAACTGTCCAAGCCAACATTCATATAGTTCTTTGGTATTGATTCATCCTTGGTACTGTAACAACTCCAGCGATATATCAGGCGATCGGGGAAGACTTTATTTTGTCCTTGCTCTAAAAAAGCAGAAGCATGTTTTAAATTTCTCATATTCTGTGGAAAAAACAGTTTGAATTGTAAGCCAAAGATGCTCACTTGACAGATGGATTCCTGGCTGTGTTGCAGTATTTGAAATGCGTTCAAACTCACCAGATTGTATTCTGTTGACTAACAGGTTCCCACTTAGGTGCCTTGGGACCAAGAGATATGGAACTTGATATTTAAGGATCACTGAGCAGAAACAAACCTGCATAAATCTAATTAGCAACAGGCAGGTAATGCTGACAGAAGAGTCTCTAGTAATTGCGTGGAGCTTGTTTACTGAAAGTTGGACTGCAAGGTACAAAAGACAAGACTTTTAGTGAGGCAGGTTAGGGAAGCGTGGGAGCTTAGTGAATGCTGGAGGCCAAGCCCAGGTGGGTGATTTCTAATGATTTGAATGCATTTTAGAGGAAAGCCTGGAAGTCTGCAAATCTTGGGAACAGGTAAGGGAGGTCAGGCCAGAGCCTTACTGGTATTACCAAAGGTGAGACTTGAAGACAATGGAATTTGGTTGCAGAGATTAACTGTGTAGACCTGACACAAGGTGGAGAATTTGAAAATACAAGGAAGCAAGGAAGGTTTATTACGTATCTGTTTTTGCACGTGTTGAAATACCAGTAAACCTTTCCTTGTGCTTTTTTCTTGTTTAGTTTCCTATGTCTTAATCAAAAGTCTCCAGAAAGGTTAAAATGGAGCACTTCCCTGAATCTCAGTATCCTCTGGAAAGTTATACCTATGTAGACTAAGGGTTCAGGATGCATAGAGCAGACAAAAATCAATAACTAAAAGTTAATGAGAACTGAGTATATTTAGGATTGAAAATCCCAGCCCAGACTGGCATGTAAGCAGCACATTGCAATAGGATTTTTTTCTGATGAAAGCTACAGCTTATCTATTAAGCTTTTAAAGCTTTGCCACTGGCTAAGCCTCCTTAGCTGCCCACTGTAGTCAAACCTCTCCTTCCATAGGATCCACCAGCAGAGAGGATCACAGTTCTTCCTCTTTCCCATCCTCAGCTCAGTTAATTTGCCTTGCAGAGTCAGACAGATAGCATGTGTTCCTATTCTGCCTGACCAGAAGGAAGTTTCCTTCCTCCTTGGGGGAGGTATATATCTCCAAAGAAAACATGAAACGAGGTTGCTTAGCTGCATTCTATAAAAGTTGCTAAATGATTTTCAAAATGGATGGGGATTTCATTGGAGACCTGGGAAGTGGCGCAAGTATTTATGGGTAGGACATCCTTTTCTTTACAATGCTGTGTTGGTTTGTGACATTCTAAGCTAATGGCAAGCTTCAGTGCTAAATTAATTGGAACAAAGATAAATGAGAAAGGCATTCTTGAATTGTAGGAAAGGGTGTGTTATCAGAGCAGATAATTCACAAATTAAAGCCTATTTTTCATGCCAAGATCTCCCTCAGACTTTAGTTTTGAGCAAAGTTTCATGTCAAGTTTCACATATCATTCATCCATTATTCAGCCTGTTTCTGAGCCAGGAGTCAGGCCAGCTTCAGTATAGGGACTGATCTGTGGTTAATACTGAATTCTGTGAGACCATTCCTGAGTTCAGGAACTTGGTAGTAAAACTCTGCTATGTCAGAGCTTTCATTCTTCAAGAACCACTGGAAAAAAAACAATGTCAAAACATGCTCATTACATCATAACTAGTGGATCTCAATGCACTTAGCAAAGGTCAGTGGTCTTATTCCTTATTTTAATTACAGAAAAGTAGAAGCACGGAGAAATTCAATGAGAGTCGGGATGCCACAAAACAAGTTGATGGCACGTCTACAGACAGGGCATTGATCTTGACACAGATGCGGTCGTGTCAGCTTGTGTGTTGAAATGTGCAGATATGTGCAGTGCAGCGGGAGGTGTGTCTGGCTTATGACCCCTCCGTGTGACCATTCTCAAAGGACAGAGGAATCTTTGTTTCAGTAAGAAAATAAATATGTCATTTATGTATGGCAGATTAACCACAATGATTCTTGTATTTGGGAAATTACATGGGAGTCAATATAAGAAAAATATTTTCTGTATCTTTGTCATATAACTGTATTAATACTGATGCTGTTCACCCTAGAGAAGCCTTTGGATTCATACTGCAGTTTAGTTTTGCAAACTAAAGCAGCCACACTTTGGTTATTTCTTTCCAAATAACCTGACATTTAAGGGAAGAAAATTCACACGCTTAACAATGCAATGAACTGGAAACAAAAAAAATATCATTGTAAGATATCCTAAGGGACAGTTCTGTTGCACCTTATGTTATCCGTGCCCTCTTCTCAGTACTGTTCACAAAAATCCTCTTCATTTGCAGCCAGTCCTCTGTGATCTCCTTTAAGTTTGGTCCCTTTTAAAAAATTCTTGGCAGGGCTTATGCAAACATCTGGACTTCCAAAAGGAAACAGCGGGAGATGTACTAGTCAGACAGTTCAGTCTTATTTTAGCTGTCTCAACTTCATCCATACATTTGTTTCTCCATTCCCTGTTTATATATTAAAGGAAACCCCTTACGGGCTTGAGGAGTTAATTTTGTTATTTGAGCTATGACATTACAGAAAATATCTGAAATTAATTGAAAATAATAAATCATGGCATACTAGGAATGAGAAGGTATTGAGCAGAGTAAACAGAAATCCTTGTAAGTATTGATATAAAAATGATAACTGTTACATTGTTTCTGCAGTGAGGGTGAATTCCTATAGCTTCATAGTTTTGTTTGGTCAAGAAATGGAGAGAGATTGCCTCAAGTACACAATCACGTCTCTCTGAGTCTGAGATATCAGTTAGTACAGAAAGCTAATACAAGGCATTTACCCATCATTGCATTGTTACAGTAGCAGAGGTAGATATTGGTTGTCAATGCCTCTAGCTCTGGCATTGAAATAAATCTTAATGACTGCGTCTGAGTTAACTATTTTAGTAGAGCACAAACACCCAAGGATAGGATTCCCCTGTTTGAGATGTGCCTCTTTGAGTTGAATCCCATTTGGGGTCCAACTTTGGCTACCTACTAGTGAGACAGCTACATCTAAACTGGTATCCCAGACCCTTTAATGGGAAATGAGAGAGAATAGATGCTTTTCATGGGGGCGTGTCTGTCTTACGAGGCAGGAGCTGTAAATACTTGGTGAAGCCCAGAGCCACTCACTGTCTCTCTACCGGGATCCTGAAACAACATATAATATTCCAGACCAACCACTGAAATAAGTTTATGATATCAACTGAAATTTAGACCACCTGCAACATCTGCCCCACACTGAAAATTGCTCAGATTTACAACCAGAGCACTGTAGGAGTAAGGTGTGTACTTAACATGAGTGCAGTGCAGATGCCAGAGCCTGGAACATCCAAAAGCGAGGCTGAGCCATGTGGTTGTAAAGCATCGGAAACATCTTTGTATCAGCTAGTGGCAGTCAATAAATGGCCAGCTAATGCAGGTATTTGTTGTATGTCAGGACAATTAATTCAGCCCTGGACCTGCTGCTGGTGATGCTCCTTCCAGAATCAAGTGGAGGGCAGATTTAGGACCAGATAGGTTCTTGTGGCAGTTTCATGCCATCCCAGCCTTCCTCTGTCTCGTGGCAGGCACGCCGGTATCCATTAAGGCCTGCTCTGCACAGAACGTGCTTTTTTGCTGAGTTATGAGATACATTGAGGACAACGTGTGACCAGGAGAGGCTGCAGGAATCACACTAGCAGCACCTAGCTGTTAATTTTCCAGGGAATTCCTTTGAACCAGGTAGAGGATTGCTGCAAATGGAGCTGGGATGGGACACCTGAAGTATGCCCTATTAATACATCAGATTTTATAATCTAATCTCTTTATAATGTTAAGAATTAATCTTAAGGGAACGTTCTTTTCCTCCTGTTGCCTATAATGAAAATCAAAGGGAGCTAGTACAGAGCTTGACATCTCTGGTTTAGTGCCTAGATCAGGGTAGAAGCATTGGTCTTGTGGTATGCGCGTGCAGATCATCTGCGTTGCATCTAGCCAGGAAGGGAAGGGAATACAGTGCAAAGCCCTCTCTTGTGTTGGGAAGAAATTCAGGGGTATGTCCCTGTACGTTAGTGATATGCCACTTTCTTGGTTTGGGAAGTGTTGGGGAAAAACCTTCTGTTGCTAATACACAGGTCTGGATCCATTCAATATGTGATCTGAATCCCTCTGACTTCTGAGAAATCTTGTAGTGATGCTAGTTTTACTTAGATCAGACATTTCATGAGGTTGGGAGAGAAGCTTTAAAGGAAGAAGATAGCCAGTGACAGAAATAAGTGAGATGTTCAGGCAAGGAGAATGTGTTTTATTTTTCTCCATACTGTCAGAAATGATTGCTTTTACTTGGATCAATCCAAGCATACTTCATAACCTGCGCAGAGGAGTTTGTTAGATTTATTTTCTTAGCGTGCTTGTTCAAGCCTGTTATTAATCCCCTCATCAGTTCAACTCACTGAAAGAAAACATACCTTCTTAAAGAGTTTTTAGGCTGAAAATAAATGCCTCATTAAGTTAAACATATTAACCTGAAAACAGTATTTATGTCAAATAGACTAATGAATACCATTATGGGAAACACACAGTAGAACCTGCAGGAGCTCAGGTGGTGGTTTGGTACCCTTCATAACACCCACACGCCCACATACTCACACCCACACTGTGAGAGGTGAGGAAGGGGAGAGCAAGACTCTGAGCAATGCCTTCTTCACGCACAGTTATTTCGCATGGCATGTCAGATGCTAGGCAACTCATTGCTGAAAGAGTATTTAGGCAGCACAGGTACTTTGCATGCTAGGTTAGCTTCCTCCAGAGGCTGGTAGCTACACAAATTTGCCCAGTCTCTTTTGGGTGGTAGGGGAAAGTCACCTTGTCATTTGTAAAAGCAGTTTTGCTCGTTTTGACCTTCCTGAAGCATATAAGCATTCATTGAAAAGGATGTTTCTCACTAGCACGTATCCTTGCATAATTCTTCCAAGCCCACCACCCCCTCCCAGACATGCATTCAAACATCCAAGTGCAAATGCTGTTACCACTTGCTCTAGAAGTATGGTCCTGCGATCATGCAGAGAATGCACAGGCTGCATTTAAGCTGCCTTTATGCGAGGAAATACAGGAGAGAAATCCAGAGCTCAGCCGGAGTGCCAGAGTAATTCTGCGGTGCCTGTACTATCTGGAGCACAGCAGTGTGGCATGGGGTGTCCCGTCCTCAAGCTGTTGGCGGTACACAGCAGAAGAGCGCAGCACAGTTGCTGCCTGTGACACTTGCTTTTCAAAGAATTTGTCCATCCCTCAGTTTCCCACATTGTTTGGTTAAGGTGCTTAGAATGGGACTAAATCTGTAAACCACCCAGCAGAGGGACTGGGATCTCACTGGAAACATCTCAGATTTGCCATTTAAAAGGCTTACTGGTGACTGGTTGTTTCCCTGCTTCTGTACAGCTGGGGCAATCTGTCTTGACATGGATTTGCTCCCACCTATGGGAGCTAAGCACCTCACAGGCATAGCTAGTCACATTTTTTAAGAGTTCGAGGAGTGAAGACAAATTCACTAGTGTTTTCCAGAGGTGAGGGACATTGCATATATCCTTGGCTGCAGTCCTGAACTACTTGCTGGATGATGTTAGGAAGCCAGTTTCAGAGCAGGGAAAAGAGCCGGAATACGAGCTGTAGCTTAGTCGGTACACACGCAATTAGCCTTACCGTCTCTGGAGCTGATGTAACATATTGATATTCCTGGCCACAGCTCCTCCGGCCCATCTTCCCTCCCTAACACTGAGTGCCTTTCTTAACCGAAGATCTGATTTGAATGCAGCTTAGAGAAGTCTCGTGTAATTCACCCAAATCAAGATAGAAATAGCCAGGAGGGGATGAAGAGAATGACAGCAACAATCTCATACTAATGAGCTATTGTCCTTAGAGGTATTTAATTGAAGGCTTTTATAAAATACGCTTGAAACAATGCATTAACAAGCTTCATGTAGGAAAAATGCAAAGCTGTGAGTTGGTAAAAAGATATTTAACATTTTAACAGAGAGACGGTCTGGCCCTGATCCTTCCCCTGAAAGGTATGAATGACAGTCTTCACTTTCCTCTCATGTCAGAGGGTATGACCCTATAAATTAACAGCGAAGTGGGCTCTGACACGATGTTTTCAAGGTCTAAAAATAAGCAAGTAGCCACAAGGCACTCTGTGCTCCTTCCAAGTGGTTCAGTCTCTGATCAGTCCTCTGCCGCAGCCGAGCTCTTGTAAAGGGAAGGAGTCATTAATATGCTTTGCTCTTCCAAGTCCCCACAGAAGCAAATCGACAGAGCCACTTGTCTGAACAAGCTTCAAGCGTCTGGCTTGTGTTTCATGAAAATCTGGGTAATTGGATAGTGGTGGTGCCATACATGCACAGCTCAGCCCAGCTTCACGCCTGCTGTCTCTCCTACCCCCCTCGGCACTTTCCCCGTCTTTGCTTCAGTGTCGTTCAGTCAGCGGGAGCTATAAGCAAGCCACAGAGCTGTGAAAACCTGGCTTGGAGTCAAGGACAAATTGCTGTTGATTTTATGAGATGAATCTCTGACCAGTGTGCCAGAACCCAAGCCTGACCTCTTCCGTAGCGTTTTTCCCTCTGGACTATACGTGGAGTGGGCTGACCACAAAGGCTGTGAGGGTTTGGAGCTGGTGGTGGCACTCAGACTGACCCATCTCTAGGGGCAGTGGCAATGTAAGTGGCTTATGCCAACCAGCATACCAAATTTGAGCACTATCTCCTAGCCCAGAGCAGATATTACCCATAGATCTCTCCATATCACCATATAGATGTCATTGTCTATGCTTATTACCCAGGAAGGGCCAGGGGCTGTTTTCTGGCTTTGACCCCAACTGAAATGTCCATGAGGTTAAACTGTCTTAGTCTCCAAACTGGTGGCTGTATCTAAACTGCTGTCGGGGAAAGGGGCCTGACATTGGGTAATCCTTAACTATGCCAGGTTGCAGGAGAGCGAGACTGCAGTGGGATGGTACGACTGAATGCAGTTCCAGTGGTCCAGACCCACACTCTTTGACTGGTGTTGAGGTACCATCTGATGCCAGCATTTCACTCCACCTTTCTAGGGAGCTCAACCAAGAGAAGCGGGCCTTCCAAGTGCCTCCTCTCCACAAGGAGCTGGACTCCTTGTCCGTGGGATAGCCACACGGGTGACGGGAGCCCTGTTGCCCTCAGTCTCTGGGTGGAGCACACACAGGTTCCTCCCACTGGAGGCACCTCCTGTTGCCAGAAGGCGGAGAGCAGCCAGTCCAGCAGCTAGAGGTGCTGGCAGGAGGGAAGAGCAGGTTTCTTGCTGTCTCACCTGCCGCTTTGCTGCAGTGTTTCCTTGGTTGCAGAAAGGCATTCACCTGAGCTGCTGAGCTGACAGAGGGACCCAGTGGAGCTGCCTAAAGTGGCAGAACATGACTTTATTACACACAGAGTTACACAACTCTTCGCAGTTAGGCAAAGTATTGCTTTCATCCCACCATGGTTTAATTTGCCCCTCGCTCTCTATGTGATTAGCCATTTAGTACTTGCTAATATATCTAATTTCCACAGGCCCTAGGTGATGTTTTTTAAAAAAGAAAAAAAATAAATTGATCCTTCCATGCAAAATATCCTTTTGAGAAATGAAATAAGTATCTCCAAGGCCTAACTGAATTACACTCTTATCAACTGAAGGGAAATAATCCACTTGAAACATGAAATACAAGCAGAATGAAAAGCCTTTGCAAGTTGCAGTGGAAGAAGAACACAGTATGAGTCTCAAATAGCTCTGCTTTATCCATATGGAAAAATACATTTTTCTTGGAATCATTCCCTCTTTCAGTATGTAATGAAGTTCCTCAATTGTTCACCCTTCCACCTGCTTTTAAATATAATAAAAGGGAAATAATCCCTCTATTTGCAAAAGTCCTGAGAAGAGGGTTCGGATTGCTTGGAGCTCAGCAGGACCACCTTCTACAGATGTTGATGAGATTTCTTCTTTGTTTTCTGGGAGAACAGTTGTATTCGCTGAATTGTGCTTGGGGTTTAAATTAATTCTCATTATTTGGGCTTTCCAGCACAGCTATGTACATACCCTCCGCCAAGATACTCTCAAAATACTGCCTTTCTCCATGCTTTTGCTTCTCCTTGTAAATAAAGAAAGCCTGAAGGAAGGAATAGGTTTATGAATAAAAGCCACCGTCCACATGGATTTCTTTCTGGGAAGGTTAATTCAGGTTTCTCATTAAAGGCTGTGGTTTCTGTCTCTTCCTCTCTTTCCTGCTAAAGACAATCTTTTATCCTTTGCAATGGAGCTATTGAGTACCGTCAGGTTGAATCAGTGGAAAAATTCTCCTTAGAGCAAATAGAGAATGAAAGTTAGTCCAGCTAATGACTCAAGGCTGGGCAAAGATCTGCCTTGCCTCGCCAGCCAGGGCAGCAGCAGTGGCGAAGCCCTTCCCCAAACCCAAGGGCTGAGATCCACCCTGAGCCCAGTGTCCGTGTGCTCCTGGAGGGAACTCACCTTCTGCCTCCCTGGAGGGAACTTCGCACCTGCCTGGTACGCAGCACCCCGCGGGTTTGTGACACCCCGCAAATACTGACACCCAGCAGGTGTGTGACACCGTGCAGGTATGCGGCAGCTGCTGATCCATTCATGCTCTGCCCCGGCCCAGTTCAGCTCATAAAACTCCACCTAGCTGCCTTCTCCCACAGTCCCTGCACATGCTGCTTTTCTTGCCACTTGTTACCCTTTTTTAAGTTTCTCTTTTTTAAAAATTATTGCTTACTATCCAGAGAAGAACTGCAGAGGTCTTTGTGACCCAGAGTGGAAGGTATAAACAATCTCCTTGCTGAGTTTTCAGGATGCCAGAATCACAGCATGCATTACACAGGTTTTGCTGTACAGGCAGAAAACAGGAAGGATAGACGGCAGTAAGCCCATCCAAGCATCATTGCGAACAGGCGGTACATCTTGAATTAACAATAAC
Source organism: Ibidorhyncha struthersii (assembly GCA_013398815.1). NCBI lineage: Eukaryota > Metazoa > Chordata > Aves > Charadriiformes > Charadriidae > Ibidorhyncha > Ibidorhyncha struthersii. The sequence goes on from VZSZ01010459.1 coordinate 85,294, forward strand.
TTGCAGTGTTTATTATGCTGAGAACAAGCAAACTAAATTCACAGATAAATGAAACTAATTAAACGTGCTGCTATAAAAATGAAAGCTTTCCTTGTTTGTTTAGGGATTTTTTTTGGTGAGTTTGTTTTTTCCAGCTTTGTTTTTGTTTTGAGTGTTTGTTTTCTTCTTTTTCAGTACTGCAGCAAATCTGCAAATACATTTGCAAACTGCTGCTGTGTTTAAAAACAGTGCTGCAAACTGCAGCGTTGGCCTGGCTTTTAGCCCTGCATGTAACAAACGTTATCACTGGATTTTTAAAAGGCTCCAGAGGAGCATGTGCCAAAGACTGCACACTCCAGCCACTCTCATGGCCAAGTCTCTTATATCAGCAAGACATGATAGGTGCGATTGATGTGAGCCCTCTGGTATTGCGCTCCATCTTCCTTTTGATGCTGCAGAAATGTCCTTGCACGGATGAGACCGCAAGACTTGCAGTTTGTGAGACCTTTGTGCCCACTGCAGGAGCACACACATCAGGCAATGATGTCACCTGGTTGCATGAAGATTTTAAAGCAACCAGTTAGAGAACTGAGATCTTGCTGAACTTGGTGGCAGCACCTCCCGTACAGCCAAGATCACTCTTCAGTGTCTGAGGTGTGTGGAAGGGACAAATCATCAGGTTTACAATTGTCTGCTCCTGAAGTTAACCATCTCAATGGCACAGAGAGTCCCAGCAGGGAACAAAAAGCATTAACCCTTACTAAGATGGAGTCAGTACAGCATGTCGTGTATTGATGCTGCCCAGTTGGGTATAATTGGTATTTACCACTTGGAGTTTTGAGGTTAACTCCCCCGATAAACTGATAAACACACTTTGGGTGTTTGGTACACAGCTGCCTTATTGTGTGTAAATATATACCACATAACTGAGGAGCAGTGATGAGATCAGTCAGAGCCAAGCCTTCTCTGAGGTAGCTTTAATGAACTGAAGAGCTCCAGTGCTCTCGAATGGCAACTGCTGGTGCACCACGAGACATCTGCTAATGAAATTTTAACAGCTGCAACTGGAATCTAAATGACAAATTCCAGGATGCACCAAATGGAACGTGAATGCATCGCGTACTTGGGACTCCACGGTCAGCTGTAGTTTGAAGAGCTTTACTGTTGTAATAAAAAAGTGGTGTTTCAAGGCACCTGGGATTATTAATGAAACCCCTCAACACAAGACCCCTTAGACTCACACACAAGTGGAGGAGTTTGCAAACCAGCCCAGCACGTTATTGCAGGGATGGATGTATGCATACACAAAGATTCTGTGTATGATTGTAATGCAAATCCAGTGAATAGCTCTGCTCCAAGGAAAACCACGGGATATGGGCACACCACAGGGACTGCTGTGCAGGGAAATTGCATGTCAGGGAAATCAGAACAGATCTCCCAGAAACGAGGAATGGCTTCCTTGGCTTTACTCACATGCACAATAAATAAACAGAGGGCATAGGGGGAGATTTTAAAAAGCTGTAAGCCCATTATCTGCTAATGTTATTAATAGCATTCCTGACAGATGCCTTTAGGCAGCAAGGAAACACTGCTAAGGGCATTCAGCACTTCAGGAGTTGGACATATTTAGGCCATTTAAAACAATCTATTTTGGCACATCTGCTGCAGATGGTCCAGTGGAGAAGGCATTAGTCTGGCAGAGTTGAGGGGTGGTTTTTGTTTGTTCTCTCTTAATTTTGTGATACATGACCTTGGGTTAGTCCTCAGGGTGGTACCTCCCTCAACTCTGAATTGGGGAGAAGGATGTTTACCAGCATTTATTAACTTTTCAAGATCTAAGTGTCATCAAGATATTGTTAATGAATGTCACTGTGAAATTCAACCTATTGCCTAGGTCTGTTTTTGCAATTCTGCCTTTAGAGACTGGAGCTGACAAGGAATTAGGCACTGAAGATGTTGAGGCTGACTCAGGGCTCTTTGCGCCATGCTCTGTTCTGTAATTTGGCTCATGCCTGAAGGCATGAATAAAATTCCCAAACACTAACAAGCTAATCCAGCCATGCTGCCAGCAGAGACCTAGCCCAGCACTGCTTTCAGAACGCTGATGGGCTTCCCGTAGCCAGGCGTGTCTGCTTCTGCTGCAGGACACTGGCGCACACCCTGCAGGAGTGGAAAAGGTTAGTGTTCACAGCTGCTTGGTACTTCTCAGCTCTTCAGTAGATTACAGTTCCCATCTCTTTCCTCAAGGTGATGCAAAGGAGTGTGTACAGGTACCTCCTGTGCACCTTGTCCCACCTGCAGTGAGAGATGAGACCAGCACACAGACACTGACCTCGCCTGGGGGGGCACAAGCCTTTCATTGCACTGACTGCTGTGAGAAGGGAACAGAGTTGTGGACACATCCAAAGCTGATAGTGCGTCCATCAATGCCCTTTGGTGCTTCTGAAAGTAATATGCTTTCCCTTTCACAAGTTTGTAATGAGAACTTTCCAAAATGGGTATGCTAGTCCTCAGGTTTGGACTAGAGTTCATGTTTTAATTAACAGTATACAAAACAACGTGGTGGGATTTAATGCTCGTCTCCAAATAGGCATCGGTGGTTTGCTTTCCTATTTCATTTCTTTTTGTATTTCATGTAACCAACATGAAACAGTTCTGTCTCATTTTCAGTTTTCAGTCCGAAGATGTGGAAAAACTGAGAATGACATCACTTCTGCAAATAGAAAGTGTAATTCTGTAGCAAAAGGTGGTCAGAATATTTCTTGATGGTGTCAGATGTAGCCATTACAGCTTAAGCTGAAATTGATTGCTTAGCCATTATATATATAAAGTATCCCATAGGTCTTTGTAGGTAATTCTACTTAGATATATCCTACACTGCAAACAACCCATGCACTTCCCAGTTATCGGTATTTTCTCCCTTGGAGGGTTCCAAAGGTTGGGACAGCAACAGATGTTGCAAATTGCATTTGTAGGGAGTAATGGATGTATGACCCCGGAAATGGGCACCAGGAAATGCCCAAACCAGTCGAGGCTTCAGAGAGAGACTGGAAAATAGCAAGACTGGAAGAGCTAGAGAGAGAAAGTGTGCCACTGGTAGGGCTGTGTGCTTTGGTACCACTGCCTGCCCTCCTGTGGAGGAGAGCACACCTTCATCTCCCAACTGTAGCCGCACGGCCATGACACACATCGGAGCCTACACGCGGATTTGTGCAGGTGGGGTGAGGTCAGGGGATATCCCAAGATACCACCTGCACCTCCATTTCCCTGCTGCAGCCACACCACTGGTGGCAACTGGCAGATAGACTGGAGTGTTGAATCTTGCCCTGAAATAGTCACTTCTCCATTTACATTCTGCAGGCAGTAAATTATACCCAACTGCTCAACAGCATAAACGTTGCCTTTCTGTTCTGCTGCATGTCACTTATTGCTTTGCATAATGTATTTCTCACTCATTTCCATATTCCTATCCATTGTAGTGATAAACTAATAAATCTGGGAAATTCGGAAGATGTTTTTTAAAACCCATTTGCTGACTCCAGCATTACTCAGAAGTTGTTTTTTTTTTCCAAAAGAGACACAGCAAATAATTGAACAAATAGTTTTCAGGTTCTTTCTATTTGGCATTTTTTGAAGTGGGGGCATTTTTTCACTTCTTTCAAAATGTTTGTGAACATTTTCATTGACAATTGTATGAAGACACTGAAATAATCACTGAAATTTTTACATTTAATGAAAACTTAGTTATGAGTAAACGAAAAATGTCAATAGGATTCTAAGTAATAACTGCAAGAAAAAAAATACAAAGAACTTAACAGTCATAAAAAAATCAATATTTTTCCTATATTTTTGGAAACAGAGGCACTACTTGTTAAAAACAAATCAATAAACACAACTAGGATTTCAGCTTCTGATTATCTCGTTATGTCACCATTTTTGCAAGTGCAGAGCTGCAAAGTGCCTTCAGTTAATCATGAAAAAATCCAAAAGACTTTTAAAAGCTTCAGGGCTAAATGAAGTCATTATAATTGCAGACAGACCTAATTGCTCCCTCAGTTGCTTTGTTGTGGCCATGTGCAAAGTTTGCAAGCCTCATAGCCTGTCTGCCTGTACATGTGCTCACTAGCCGGCTTCTCGGGGTCATTCCCGTGGCTGGTATGACCGACCCGTGGACCACCACAGCTATGAGTACAAGGGACTGAAGCTTGAGCAGAGTTTCCATCCTCACTGTGCTCTTGTTTACAGATGACCAACAGGCAAGGAAAAGCTGTGATTTAATTCTCAAAGACATACTGCAGTACTAGTTTCTCGGTATCTAGTCTGTCTTTTAAGACCTGTTTTCTATAAATTCTGTTCTTTCTCCAGCAATATGTCTAAGGATGGCCAGCCCCCACCCTATGTCCATCATGCTCGTCTTTCCTTCTGCTCCTCCTTCAACAGCTGTCTGGAAAGAATTAGCTCTGGTTTATGTTGTTTTTGTGGTCTTAATTCAGCTGTCTAAACAGGGGAGTTTCTCCGATTTGACAGACTCTGGCAAATCCTCCTGGCCTCAAGCTGTGGATCCCAATGGTCTCGGGTCTCTTATAGACTCTACTGGAAGATCTGCCAGGTCCTTGCAGTGTCCAGGATAGCCAAGAACTGGATGCCCACATTTAGGGAAATGAATCAAGCCCCGTTTTTCTCCATTCCCTGTTGCTTCTCGGAGTAGTAATGATTTGGGAATTGAATATGTTGTCATCCTTCGGGCAACCTCTCTCACTCATCTCCTAGATCCCAGACTCAAAATAACATTTTTGAATGCACATCTGAGGACTTTGCTCTTGAATGAATTTGGAGCATTTCCTCTAAAGGAAATTCAGAGACAACTGAAATGGACGCAGAGGTTCTCAGGCACCTGCTGGAAATATGGCCCATGTTCTCACACGATCCGAGGCGCCAGACAGGATGAATTACTGCTCAAAATGCATTAAGCCTTTTACGTTCCAAACGATTGTACGGTAGGAGCCACTGGTGGTGCTGATTGAAATTCCTGTAACCATATTAGGGGAGGAAGCGGGTGCCAGACACATGATCATCCATATGCCCAGCTAAATCTACTCAGAATTGATTAAGTTACGCTGAAGGAGACCTAGAAATCAATCTGTTCAGGCTTGCTTTTGGAAAAATGACACACTGGAGGTGACACAACTTAATTCTATTTTCATCACTCTCTCTCATGCGAGCAAGATGGGCATATTGCATCTCGCATGTCTTCTCCCCAGGTAATTATATTTGCAAAGATAATAAGCTGTCACAATAATAATAGTAGAATACTTTTCACCAATCACATGCCTTTCTGGAGCATTTCAGGCAACTTAGACTTCTCAGCCAAATATGAGCAAAATCAAACCAGGGAACAATTTTTGTTAGGAAAGGAATGTACATTCCCATTGTATAGATGGTTCACTCCCATTAGCAATTTGTCCGTAGCCGGGTTTAAAGTGTTCTAATAGTTGATATTTTCTGTGATTTTTACAGTTGTGAGCATGAAAGGATCTTGACTTGGGATTGTATTTCTGGGATTTGCTGAAATAATATAATTATTGCAAGACATATTGATGTAACGCTTTTTAGATAAACTGCATTATCCAGCACCATGTCTTAAACTGGTCACACTGAAGCCTATATTTTATTTTATCTATCATCTCAACCATACTGAAAACATGTTAGTCATAATAAGATAGCAGTTCTGCTCCCAAAGCAGTACTTCAAGTCCTATTCCAGGTGAAACCTGCATAGGTAAGTAGCTGATTCTGAGTTCTACTTTATGTGACCTAATTAATTTTGCAAGAGGTATTTCTGTTGAAGAAAAGGGAGACTCAGTCCTTTACAGACTGAGTCAGAGAAAATCAGTGACAGTTCATCTGGATATGGGAACTCAAGGACAGATCTTCATCAGTACCAAATCAGCTCCCTGGAGTAGGGCTGCTCACTCCAGCCTAAGGACCTGGCAGTGTCAAGCCTTGCCAGTACCCTGCCCGTCTCCTGCCTTGTATTAACACCACGTGTTAGGAGAGCAGCTCTGCAAAGAATTGATTTTTCAGCAGGACTGTGCAACAGTAAAAACCATGAGAGAATCACTAGAAACTCAACTTTCTATTTTGCCCCTTCCTTTGTCTCTAAGCACATGGCTTTCCCTTCCAGGCAATAACTGAGAATAACTCTGTGCAGTATTATCTTTCTAATCTAACTCTCAGTGCAAAGTTTTCCGCATCTGGATTTGAATTAATTAAATTGTGTTGTCATTTCAATCGTGACTTCTCTAAATTTGCAGTCTGTGAAGATCTCTTTTATCTATGCCTGCTCATCCCCATTTCCATTTCATTTAAAAATTGAACAAATCAGTTGATATTATTTTTCCACAGATTTTTTTTTTTTATTTAAAATCAATTCTGTAAAGATTGGGATCTAAGGTTGAATTTAGGACCTCACTGTTCCAGGATTCCTACAAACCAGTGCCTTTGGCAGGTGTTTACATAAACACAAGTTGAGTGGCTGGGAGTCATCCAGTTTTGTCCAACTGATGTGGTAACATCATACCCCCGGTGTTTGCTGCTGCTACCAAAAGCTTGCAAGGTGGTAAAGAGGTGTCCTCCATGTGTTTTCTAGCTGTTCTGACTTCATTTGTTGAATTATCCAGTAATTCATTACAAATAAATTTCATTGGGCTTTTTGCCAATATTTTTCATCAAAAATGACATGAAGACAAATACTGTCATTATTTGTCCAGCTGTGCAGCTACATTTATATTCTCTGCAGGACTGAACCCATTATCAGAGCTAAATAACACTGAGAATAAAAGGGATATCTCTCCACTACAGTGCATCTAGTGTCAACACAAGCACCTAAGCAATATCAAAACCCTTCTGTGTTGATTTAATAACCCTCCACACCTACTTTGTTCAGATGTAGACCTGCTCTATAATCTTCCAATTCAACATTTTTTCAACAAAACCCAGCCATTTTTTTAAAAGCAAAGTGTTTCACAACAGCATGCTGAATTCATATTTCAGGAGGGGAAAAGAAACACTCCGTCTGTTTCAATAATACATCAATATCCTGTTCCCAGAGTGTCAAAACAAAACATTTTTATTTGTATTTCAAGTGACGTTTTGTTTAGAAGTATCTTTGTTTTACAGTATAAATATTCCTTTAAAAATCTGTAACCAGCTTGGAACATTTCTCTTTCATAAAACAAAATATCTTCATTATCCCCAAATGCCTGTTTTTTAACACTCGCAGAACTGGCATTTACATTTTTACTTTTACATTGTTCGGTAGCAGAAAACAAACCTGCTAGGAAGCAGAATACATGATTCCTCCCCATTTCTTGCAGCTCTTGGGAACCGCCTGCAGAAAAATCTGTAACAAACATGAGCAGAGTGTTAACACAGCGACCTGCCGGTGCTTTCCTCCCTGGACTAAGAGGAGTAACAGGTTGCCGTTGTTGCCTTGTAGCAGACCGGTACTCCAGGAGGAGGAGAGGGGCTGACCACAGGCTTGGCCAGTGCATTGCAGAAACCGCCTTGACTGCTCTGGTCCTGCACTGAGACAGAGATGAGAATTGCACAAGATACTGCAGCAGCATCCTCTGCGGTTTGCTGGACCATGAGGCTATGCAAAAACCTCTCTGGCTTCTACTATAATTTACCCCTCTGATTTACAGCTCTGCTTCCTGTGTTCCTTCTCAGCACTGGCAAGCAGAAAAGAGCTGTAAATCGGTTAAGGCCGAGGATGCCACTCTCCCAGCCCTAGACAGGGACTGGTCTTGCACCCTTACTTAGGTGACTGTTAAGGTCCCTGTGGTTGTGTCTTCAGGTAGGGAATTTTGAAAGGTCTGTGAGACAATGGGAAATTTATAATATATATAATCCTCCAAAACTAATCACCTCCAACTTTAATGGGTCTGCTCCCCTACCTCCCCACATGCCTATCCACCTCCCTAGATTTGTGTGACTCCAAGGATAAGATGTTCCAGCTCCTGCCTGTTAACATGTGACCAAAGCTGCCGCCTTTGGCTCTGATTCAATCAGCCTCTGAGATTAGACGGAGATTAAATATTTTGTGTGTGTTTTAGGGGGAAAGATTAATTGAACTTTATTATAGGTTTAATGCTTCAGTCTCAATTTGCATTTTAAAAGGCGTGATCTCATCCACTTTCAGAATACTGCTTTTCGTGTTTACCGCTTCAAATTGATTCCATGTTTGATAGGTTATAATTAAAGTAGGCACATTAAGGATTTAATAGTGCTTCTTATTGTTAAGAAGGATTAAAGGGGTGTTAGAATTCATACTTTAAATTAATGACTTTGATTAAACGAGGGCACGAGGGGATCCTCCGATACTGGCTTCTGTTCTGACCTTGGGAAAGTCACCTGGGTGCACGACCTGTTCTTAGAAGCTAAAGCTCCCCTCTAACTAAGCAAGTTTTAGAGATTTGGGCTTAACTCCTTTGCATCTTGGTCAGTTCTCTCTGTAAAAGCTGGTGACTGGGAGATTCGCAGTTTGAAGAGGGGCCTTTTCCAGCCCCATTAGATCAGTAGTTTGGCAGGATTGAGCCCAGATTCCCACGTTTTATAAGCCTAACTAACTTTGGATTTCTTGCATTGCTTCTGTTTGAAGAAATCTGACTCTCCATAACAACGCACATGTTTCTTTCTGAAGGTCACTGGTACTTATTAACCAGTGAATTACAAATATATTCCAACTGCAGAACAGGGACCTGGGTTTTAGGCTCAAGGTGCTGGAGATTTTTTTGAGTTTTATTTTGTAAAGTACTAAGTACATCATCTGACTCAAGCAGCAGTGATGGGAAGGAGTTCATTTGTCTCTTGGTTCATGATTGCGTCATGAATGCACAACTGTTTCATTAAAATAGGGAAAAATTCAACTTTGCTCCTTTAAAAGAGAGTTCTATTGAAAAGTGACCGTGAAGTATTTCCTTGTTCAGTCAGTTCTGATACACGCTATATTTTCTGCAGGATTCATTGAGAAATGGTGGCAAATCTTCAGCTGTGATGTGGCAGTACACCTCAAAGGGGAAAATCCAGTCTACCACTGAGATCACTGAAACGGAAATGTTTTAGATCAGTTCAACAAAAAGCAGTGAAATCTTTCAGCTTGAAATATGTCAGCCTGTTTCTCTTCATTTAAAAATGTCTCATTGAAAAGCTTCTGGAGTTTAAGTTCAATAACAAACATTCGCTTTCCATCACAGTTTGGGATGAAAACAAAGTATTGAAACATGGAGAATTGCCTCAGAATAGGAATCCCATATTTTGCTCAGCTTTAACCATATGGCTTCGGCTTCAAACGCAGAGAATTTGAATTGTGAAATGAGAGGGCGATAAATTAGGAACAGCTACTCCATAGAGTGAATAGCAACTGCTCTTCTTTCCCATGTTATCCCTCTTTTTCTGCAAATCTAGAGGTGAAGAGTGAATGGTGTTCAAACCATGAGGGCTTCAATAGGGCTCTGTGGTGTGGAGCCATGGCTGGCTTTCTGCACATCAATTTCTGTGGCAAAATGAAAGTCCATCCTGGTGGAAACATTGACTCAAACAGCTTTTCAGAAGTCAGACAAACGTGTGCAGCTCTGAGTCACCTCTTGTTTAGGCTGGGGAAAATCAGGAATCATCTTTTGAAATCCGTCTTGCATCATCGGTACAAGTCAGAGATGTCCCCTGGGAAGATCTCTGCTGATTCACACCAGGGTCTCGCTCAGGCTAAGAGCTGGGATTGGGAACCCGGCTGGGGACAAAGCTGAAGGAGACGGAGAGTTTTTTTCTGTGCTGGTCAAGCTGCCCCTTTTCATAGGCTGCTAATCACACACCTTTCAGGCAATTCCCCAAAAAGGGAAATCTTTGCTGATGTGTAAGCAGTAGCTATGCCTGATCTACGCTGTGTTTTGCATCAAAAAAACTGCATCTGCTGATCCCCAAGTAATTAATGGTCAGATCATCTCATTGGTAAAACGCAAATTGCCAGTGCTCTTGCACCTAGAGCAGTATCTTCCTTGCACATGCAGACGAGTCTGGCAGCTACAGTAAATTGGTGCAGACACATGGGAGTTGATTGAGTGATGCTGATTTACATCAGCTGAAGACTGTCATGGTCTGACATCCTTCTTTTTTCCTTTGAGGGCCATAGGCTGCATGACCGTCTGTTACTGTCTGCCATTAAATTATTCATCTCCAATAAGGGTTGATTAAAATTTCATAAGACAGTTGTATAATACTGGAATGCAAGCTAATAGCAGAGAGTGTATTTTCAGAGATTTTACAGGGTGAAGCGTGATCCTTTATCTGTAACCAGTCTTGTTAACTCTACTGATAATTATACTATGATCATCTAGTTTGTGTAACTAATCTTTTTGCTGCAACCTATGAGAAAAAACAGTTGCTTGAGGACTACAGGATTTGTCCATGTTTTAATTGCAACCTGAGCTATTTGTCACTCATCACAACTGTTCAAGCAGACAAAGATTGTTATTAAAGTTTTTTGTAAAAAATGCACCATACTCACATAGGTATTAAAAGCAGAATGCTAAGCATGGTTATTAATTAACTTATTCCGTTACAGTACAATTAATTTTTAAAGTATATTTGTCCAGTTTTACCACTGCTGAATGTAAATATGTCTTTTCTGCAGAGCTGCTTAACTTTAATTTTGTACCTAATATACCTTCAGCGTTTATTCAAAATGCAGTCATTATTAACTTTGAGATGAAGCATGCTCTTGGAATTGCAAAGAAAGAAATTCATTTCAGCTGCCTACACAAGCCTTCCCGGCTGGCTTCATGCAGATGCTGGGTAGGCATGTCTGGAGGAGGTTAAAAAAAAGGCAATTGCCACCTGGCCAAGAGCTTAACTTTCAAATGGACGTGAAGTGAGACTTCAAAGGAGACGTGCTGGGACAGAAGGCGGGTTCAGAACATGCAGGCAGGAGCCGCTGGCTGCCATGGGCCCCGGCTTACCCCTGTCCCCCCTAGACATGCAGGGGGGAGTAAAACCCAGCAGTACAATCTGGACCGGGGAATTGCAAGGTGCCTCTTTTTGCCTCCTGGAAACAAACTGTCTTTGATCCTTTTTATGCCCTAAGCCATGCCAGAGCACCTCTACCTTGTAATGAATTGCACCATTTTATTTCCAGGTACTCCACCTGTTAGTTGCCAGCAAGAGAGCCCTACAAGCAGCATGATCCATTTCTAGTGCCAGCTTTATAGCCTTACAGCTAAAATTGGCAAGCCAAAGCAAATACCTGTCAGTAGCATAAAACTGTTGACTCTGCAATTCTCTTGGACTGCTGTTCATGAACTGAGGGGAAAGAGTAGCTCAGGCACTATTTCACAGTCCTGTAGATTCATGTAGGATCATGAAATGGTCGTAGTAGACTCCTAGGAAAGACTGTGCAAGAATGGGGAGAGTTGTAACCCCGTGTTCTGACAGAAAGATAGCACAGAAAGGGGAATTCACCACTAGGACCCATGCCGTAAAGGTCTGCTCCTTGGCTGTATAAATCAAGATGGTTCCAGTCTCTATAAAGGAGATTTAGTTCAAATTCAGCCTTTGCTGTGAATTTGCCAGCTTTTCTTTTGATCTAATAATTTCCCCCGAACCCCTCTGTTTGACCGTGTCTCTCAAATCCAACCAATTCCTATTCAGTGAGGGGACCGTTTCCCTGGCACAAAGCCGAGGCTGCCTTAATCCCAGGGAAGCCGGTGATGAGATGCTGAAAGGAGCCAACAGAGCTTTGTTGGCGATGAGAGTAAAGAACAGGCTTAGTCAGCCTCTTTAGTCATTTGCCCTCCCCCTTGCCAGCTATTAACTGCAACTTGGACTCAAAGGATGAGAGTTTTCTAATGAAGTTTTAGATGACAAAGAGCTGGTAGCCTGATTCTGCAGCAGGCACTACTGCATTGTTGCCAGTGGGGAGGAACAGGCACCTCCAGGGGTAATTCAGCCGACCTGCCTTAGATACCTGTCATGGGATGAGGTCAGTGTCCTGCTGGGTACATCCGTGTACCTCCACTGACTACAGGGAGAAGAGAGGGACACTAGCTCAGTTATAAACACCTTCATTTTAGCCAGCTCTGTTAGGTCAGGCTATTCACAGCTGAACTGTTCAGGGTATCTGTCTGTGGCCGGGGCTGTGGGCTTTGTCCAGAATAAAACCACTCCAGTCACAGCAATGACAGCTTGTGTTCCTGGGAAGATATCGGCCACGTTCTCCTCCTTCTGTGTCAAATGGCTTTGGAGCTTGTGCTAAGCCAATTCGTACATACCTGAAAGTCTGTCTTATGATGATGTGCAGTCTGAACTTCAGAGCAGAGCTGAACCTAAACTTGAGAGAGAGTGTAGACCCACAGAGGGGACAAGAAACCTGTAACAGGTACACTAACCTCACAGCGTGCCCCACACTAGAGTTCAGGAGTGAAAGTAAGTGCACACGAGCAAAAAAGAGCTGAGAGGTACATGGAGCTGGGAAGTACACACAGCATCAGGTTATTTTACAGTGATATTTTTGTTCATTAACTCTCTGATCTTTCCACATGCTGCCATCTGTAGAAAGCACACATTGTACATATGGGATTTTTATTCATGCTGTCAGGGGGAGCTGGATTATTTCCAGTTATATCAGCTCCTTCCCTTCAGTATTCAGGAAAAAAAAAAGCTTTCTGTAGTACATTCTTGCTGGAGTTTAAAAATAATGTTCCTTTCCCTGTTGTTTTTCTGCACTTCTGTTTCATAAACATTGGTTTTCATCACCCTTATGTTCCTCATTGCTTCTATCCTGATTCACACCATTTACGTCCTTGCCGGAACCAGTGTTGTCAATAGAGCTGGTCAAATAAAGATAAAACCAATTTGGGAGCGAACATCAGGCCAGACTCTGCTGATGTAAATCAGAGCTGAGCCAGCCTGTGGCTGCATGCCAGTGGAGAGCCTGGTGCAGACGGTCTGGCTTTGTCAGGCTTGTGTTACCCACTCTTCTAAGGAATTCAAAAGACCCCAGAGACTCTCTGTCCAGATATAAAAATGAAATGCCCATGTGTTTCAGAAGGAACCGCTGTTCATCCAGGAATGCATCGATTGGGAGGTTTGTGGTTCAGTGGTGACTACACTCCAACCTTAAACTGTTCCAGGCATTTAGAACAGGAGCCGTGGAAATAGCAGGCAATCTGAGCGTGAACCTTGTGAGGAGGTGTGTAGCCTACAAGAACTTCCCCATCTTGGAAATTAGAACAGTGATGGGAATGGGTTCTTCAGGGCACCTTTGAGACAAGGCAGGCAGCAAGACTCTCTGAAAGCTGCTGTCTGCTTGGATTTCATCCTCTTGCAATCAGTATTCAATTGCACTGCTGGGAGGCCAGACCACTTTTCCCACCTACCAATGACACAGAGGAGCAGTAATCTTGACAAAATCTAAATAGGGGTATTTCTAGTAAACCGGAGGAGAAAACAATGACCAAGACAGCTTTTGTGGAGTCTATAAATCTACGCACTGATAAATTGCTCAGAAAGTGCATTGCACAGACACAGAATCCCAATTCACAAGGGGGAGCTGATGATAATGACTTCACAGGTTGTTGCTACCGGGGCATAGCCAGTCTATTTTTCTCTTTTATGGCTATCCATTCTCAGGAATGCATCCATCAGGAAAAAAACCCTTTCTAAGCGTTGAATTTATTTGATGGCCAGCCAAGTGCCAGTGCCACATTGGCTGAAGCATGTGGCTCAGTAGCTAATATATAGATTAACAAAAGCTTCTTGCTCTGTTTCTTCCTCTTTGCTGGAGATGACTGGTTGAGCTCTGGACAGCCTGCCATTCATTCCTAACATACTTCTTGGCTCACAGGGTGATAAATTCCTTTCTGCTGTCTTTCATCCTGGCTCGTTCAGGAATTAGTAGAGAAACTTTCTGGTGCTTGACTATAGTTGTCTCCAAGATAATTTTAGGTGATTAAATGGTAGATGGGCAGTTGCTTCTGATTATTCAGACCTTCTGCCACTGCTGTGGATGGTGTTCTTCAAACGATATCCTTGGGGATTAGGAAGAATGTTGGCATAGCTGTTGCATTCACTGCCCGTTTTGCTCAATTCATAGCTCTAGTTTTGGACTGCTCTGCACAAAAAGCCTTCCAACTTGAGCAAAATGGTGTTTAAAACTCAAGAGAGTGTGTTCATCAGTGGGGTGTAATGTTCAAAAGCACTGAGAAAACAGCACTCATGAGCTGTGAATCAGCCCGCTCTGCTAATGCTGTTATTTTGGACTGCTGATTCAGCCCCCCCGACAGCACGCAGCAGTAGGGTGACCCAACTTTGGGAAGTAGCGTGAGAGAAAGAACCTTCAGCTCAGTGCTGCAGTGGCCTCCCCACCCCTTACTGGGAAGAGATGTAATACGCTGGATGTGCAGCTCTACCAGCTGAATGCATCCAAAATTCAGGACTCAAAAATCCTAAAATTGGCTTTAACAAATCGTAAGTTTAATTTTTCTTTTATTTGATTTTTCAGTGGTGGTTTAACATTTTTTTTCTTTACCTTCTCCTTCTAGTATCTGGTCAGCTGTGTAAATTTTTTCGCTGATCTGGGGGAGCTGTGAGAAGCTTCTCTTTTATAAAGGAAAGCTGAGACTTCTGTGTACAGAGAGAAATGAGGAACTGAGGAATGATGATATGTATCATTATCAGGAGACTTGTAAGAAAATAATGGGAGCTGACAGTGGTAGATTCAAGAAGATGTTTACAAGATAAATAACAGCAACAACTTTATTAGATCCACTGACTTAGAAGTAAGAACAGATATATTTTCTCACCCAGGAGATGACATGCTTTAAGTCAGCTCCCAGTTTCATGTAGTCGTGGCTACTTGTCCACACTGGGTGTGAGGCTTAGCTTGGCCTTCTGCCTCTGGGAGCAGGGCTGCTCATTTGCAAGCTAAGAGAAACATTGGTATTAGTCTCTTGCTCCTGTTGCTGATTTTTAGGATGGAGGGAAGGGTCGGGTAGAGACAGGTGAAGAATACAGCCAGGAGTGTTGAGCCACAAGCCCAATTCCTGCTGCCTAATTGGTGACTAGTCATGCAGAGCCCAGGTAATGCGGAGAAGGGACTGTGGCGCTTCGCTGTCCTGCTCAGCACTTTGTGCTTACAACCAAAACTCTCTGCTAATCGGTCAAGTAAGTCGGAGATCTGTGCTCAAGCCGATGTTTTATTAAATCACAGTTGTATGACAAAATGAAATCTCAGCTCGGCATGAGCCAGAACTGAATTCTGTGCTTCAGAAAGATCAGAACCTCAGGCTATTTTTTATCGTCATTGTTGTTCCTGCTTCTGAAATCTTTGAAGCGAAAGTCAGTGACCTGTCATCCTCCTTGTACAAATTCCTTTCCTTGCTGCTGTTCAGTGCTAACATAGGACTGATTTCTCAAGGCCTCAAAATTTCTGAATCATCCTTATTTTGCCTGCAAACCCCTCTTGTCCTCCCAAAAAACTGTCACATAAATGAAATTATCTCCGTTGTGTGGATAGGCAATGAAACTAAAGATTGTTCAAGCGGTGCAGAAATTTCTAGTTTATTTATTGCTTCTACATTTTGATGAAGCCAGGTCTATACTTCCTGGAGCAATAGGTATGCTTAAATATGTAGTTTTGACATAGCAAATGTGTTATTTGTATGTACCGTATCTACTTTATGTGGCACTGTTTTGCTCTGGTGCCTCAGCCACTGGAGCCTGGGGATCATTCTGTTCCATCCCATTCTCTGCCTTCAGCTCCTTTTCATTAACTTGACCACTTGGGGATTAAAAAACTTCTGAGATTTCATGATCACACTTTTCAACCTCACAGGGTTAGCCTGAACAAGAAACTGCTCTTGGAAGGAGCAAAACCTCAGGCTTTTTTTGCTGCTTTTGCTAAAATCCTTGAAACCCAAGGAAACCAGCCTGGCAGAGTCAGCAGGGCGTGCTGACCTTGGGCTTCAAAGAGAATTTCTCTGCAGGCTTCTTCAGGGGTGTGCAGAGAGGGGCATAGCAGGACTTTCCAGTTTGTGATGGTTTTTTCCCCACTCGTAGGCCTGCATTAAGAAAAAGTGTGAAAGGAATCAAAGTATAACCATCATAAATAATTTCTGGCAACTCCTTTCAGGTACTCCAGGTTCATGGGATATCCTCAGAATTCTCTGGCTTGTTTAGATTTGGCTTGTGTGTTGAGTTGTGTGTTATGTTACTCTAAGACCAAGTTTTGGAGTTGGATAGTAAAGAGAATAAACAAAAATGCAAGTTGATCTTGTGCCCAGGTATCCAGAGTATCTGAACCTATTCTGTCTTCAGACATGTTACAAATACTAATTAATCCTCACTTCTTCACTGGGACATAAAATACTGTCAGCCTTATTGCTCATGTAGGAAAACTGTGGCAAAAAAGTTTAACTTCATAAGGAATCACCATCCCTGGAGGTATTTAAAAAGCGTGTAGACTTGGTGCTGATGGACATAGTTTAGTGGTGGGTTTGGCAGTGTTGGGTTGATGGTTGGACTCGATGATCTTAAAGGTCCCTTCCAACCGAGACGATTCTATGATTCTGTGATTCTATGAAACTGCCCAGCATGACTTACTGTAAGCGTTTCCAGCTGGCCCCAGGACTGAACGACCTCTGTCGTCTCTGGCATGGCTCACTGTGCCGGCAGCCACGGAGGGAGGGATAGCGTGAAAGACCTCAACAGGTANACTCCCTAGAGGAAACACAGGCAATTTTTTAAACTTTCAGACTCAGTCTTTCAAAGCAGCTGTGTTGTACCTGGATATCTACTTGATGAAATTAGTGTCTTGCTAATATTCCCGTAGGGGACAGAGGCTCCTTAGCTCACAGCCATCACTGCTTAAGAGCTATGCGAACATCTTTCAGAAATATTTAAGGAGGGAAGAGGGAGAAAGGAAGCCAAGGCATTTCGAGAAAACTGGAGCAGCATTGCCTGGCAGACTATGGCCTCAGTGCCATTCATCTACCTGATTTTATAGCCTTGCTTAATGATGAGCTGTGATGTTTGATGAAGCCGTGAATCGATCTGAGATGACAGACTGATGGGGACATATCAGGTGGAAGATAAATCTCCCTGACTGGCAGGCCTCAAAGCGGAAAGAGCTCTTCCTTTTCTCCACACTTTGTGCCCTTGCCAGCTGCAATTCGGGCTTTGATCTTTCGAAGGTAGAAGTAGAAAGCCCTAATAAATAGCTGAAGGGGGGGCTTCTTAACAATCTCTGGGCTTTGAGGGAAGTAGCAGGGCTCACTTGGTAAGCGACCGGCTGTCTTTTTGTGCATCAGCACAGAGGCCGCATCCTGCTGAGGTCTCCGCATTCAGTGATAGGGAAATGATAGATCATAGGAAAACAGGCATATGGAAGTTTTGGATGGAGCATTATCAAAGCAGTTTGTTTCAGTAAGATCAGTGCTCCTTCATTTTCATAAAGTAATATTGCCGTGAGAGTATAAGAATTCAGAGCAATCAAACCACATTTCCCAGTCTGATCTCCAACAGTGTTTGCTGTCAGAGACTTAATCATGTTGTGGTTTATTATGTTGTATTAGCGTGACTCTTCAAAGTACAATGTACCATCTGTAAAACTCAGAACATGAGAATGAGGTATAGAATTTCTGAATGCCATTATTATGGGGAAAGATATATATAAAATATATATAAGATATATGTAAAAGGCAAAGCAAATTCAGCGTGTTCAATTTAGAAGAGAGAATGGAACCAGCAAATGGACTAACTGGTTATAAATGGGTTAAAAAATCTGAAGTTACAGCTTTCATTTTTAGCTGTGGGGGTTGGACCATCTCACTCTGGTGTGAGTTATCTGGCTTGTTGGAGATAGCACTTGTGAAACTCTCTCGATCGTATGAAACAGGACTTGAACAAAATGTCTGTAACCGTCTCCTTTCCTGTAAAATTTCTGAACTGGAACACAGCCGACAAATTCTGAGGTAGCTCAGTAAAAACCAGGATGAGATTATTGTGAAAGTCAAAGCAAGAACCTGGGGAATGAGCTGAGGGAAAAATATCTCCTGAGAGTGTGTTCATCGTGCAGCCAGGCTGGCCTGAGTCAAAGCAGAATGGCAGCATTATTCTGCAATAAAAATAAATGACTGAATATTTTCTACATGGCTCCAGCTCGTAGTGAGCAGAGGCTGAAACACCCCAGAGGCCCCGCTTGCCAGACACCACGGAATGACCCCGCTCTGAAAAGCCGTATTACTCCACCATGTTCTGAGCTGAACGCTTAAATTAGTTCAGGGCCCTTTTGCAGTTTCATATTTAACTGCTGGTCTGAAATGTTTCTGTCTTGCAGCCTCGGTAGAGATATAGCTGATATTCTGAGAACTGTTAGTGTGTTGTATGGCTGTATACTGCCCCATTTCCACTGCTGATAAATAAACGTGACTCTGTGCTATATCTTATAAACTCTCATGTTTATGGAGATTGGTAGGGAGAGATTGGTATGCAAAGTCAAAGGGAAATATCTCTAATAACAATCCAAATGTCTCTCTAACGCGTAGTTTTACAATCAGCAAATTATTAGCTACTTCAGACAGAACTGCTGTCAGTGTTACGTGGATGTTTGTGCTGGGAGACAGTCGCCCACCCACTTCAGTTTCTGAGGAGCAACACAGTCTGCTGAGAGGGAGTGTTATCTTCCAGACATGGATTTTATTCCTTGGAAGGAAGGAAACAAAGAAGGAAGGAGAGGAGGATGTGTGGAATGTGATTCACTTACAGCATGGATGAAATAGGGATAGTTGGTGGCAAAAGAAAAGGAAGGACCTTAATGTGCCTTTCTACATCTGTATTTTGAAAAGTTCATGAATATTTTTTTAGTATTCATACTATTGTATATATTTTTTAGTATTTAATATTTAATTAAAAGCATCATCGTAATAATAACAACAGCAAGATGGGGGTGTTTCCAGCTGACATGGTAATAACTCTATCCTCAGCTAATAAACTTTGGTGCTGAATATTCCAACACCGCCTTTTAGAATTTATTTTGTCTATGATATGGTTATTGCATCCCATAAACAAGAAGCATCCTCAAGTTACCATTATAATAAAACTGTTACAATGCACTGCTTTTTATATAGGAATTATGGAATGTGCTTTTGCATGACTGAAAATTTATATATTTAGTTCACAGATTTATATGCAGGGGTTTTGTTGGCATTTTCAAGTGCGAAACTACTGTACTTTGGGTATGTGAACGCACGTCAGCGTGCCATGATGGTCCTGTACCAGGCAGATAAACGAAGTATATGCTATGTAGTTAGCTAGGTGCTTTGGAATCCTTTAGGGAGAAAGCCTTGGTTTAGAGATAATGTAGATTATTATTATTTCCTGAATAAACAGCAGATTTCCTCCATCTAGGCTTGCCTCCTTCCAATGAGTAAGACTGGAGAAAAAGCAGAACATGTCCTGTTAGTAATGGAGTTTGGGCATCTGGATGTGTTGAATGTTTTTCCTACTCTTTGCAGACTGGATGCCAATGCTATAGCTGTGAAGAGCACAATGGGTTTATTGCCCCAGATGGCTTTTATTTAAAGCCAACTAGGAAAGAAAGAAGACAGAAGGGAAAAAATTTCTCCAGCAAGGAGGAAGGAGTGTGCGACCTCTGAAGGAATTTTGATGTCCCAGAAGGCCTTCACTTGAGTCCGTGACACGAACGAAATCATGGGGTGAGCTTTAGGGCCTCCCTCGGAGCCCAGGAGAGGCGGTGAGGGCCTGTGCCAGTGGTGGGGCAGCAGTGCCCATGGGAACAGTCCCAGGGTGCACAGTGGGAAAGCAGCACGTTCTGGAGCCTGGGAGGGCACTGTGCAGCCCTTTGGCCATCTCTCTCTTCCCAGCCTGCCATACGGGAACACCCTCATCCACCCTTTGCCTGTCTTAGTATCAGTCTGCACAATCTCCGTACCTCTTATCAAATGTCTAGGGAGCTCCTTTCTACAAGATCCCAGCCCATGGGAGGAGCTCTGGGCACCAGGGATGAACTCTAAGATTTCAGGAAAGGAAAAGAACAGCCTCTCACATTCACTTGCACCCCTCTCATATGCTTTGTGATGATGTGCATCAAACTCAAAACATCTGAACTCAGAAAAGTAAATTCACGGGCATCCTCCAGTCTGGCAGGCTGTTCCGGTGGCAGGGCTGCAAGGTGGGTGGTAAGGCAGAAAGCTACTCTGTGCACAGAGAGTGGCAGAGCCGTGACAATGGAGAAACCACCAAGAGATTTGCAGTCCCGCGCTCTGCTTCTCATTGCTCTGAGCTGCAAGGCTTTCAGGCCCTCCACACCAGATGCAAAAAGGGGGACCGGACCTGCCCAAATGAGAGAGACTTCCCACTTGCACTGGTGTGAACGGCAAAACGCGAGGCTGTGCAAACCCATGTCCTGGGAGTCCTGGTGGAGCACTGGAACAGGCTGCCCAGAGAGGTTGTGGAGTCTCCCACTCTGGAGACATTCAAAACCCGCCTGGACGCTGTCCTGTGCAACCTGTTGTAGGTGACCCTTCTCTGGCGGGGGGGTTGGACTAGATGATCTCCAGAGGTCCCTTCCAACCCTGACTATTCTGTGATTCTGTGATTCTGTGAGTCCATCCCATGCGCCGTCAGCACGCGTTCAGAGTATACGACCGTGGCACGCGGAGCGTGCGCACTGCATCCAGCGGTGTCACTGAGGAGCAGCGGGGAGCTCCTGTCAGTTCAGATCATGGCAGGAAACACCGGAGCATCAGTGATTCCCCTGTCAGCCACTGATGAAACCGAGGAATAACTCAGTCTCAGCATGTTTCATCTGCATGAGGTAATTATTTTGCAAAGAAGTGCTCCAGAGGGAGAGGAAATCTCTGTCTGCTGGTGAAGGAGGGAGCGTATAGGAACAGTGAGAGCCTTATTTGCATTAACCTTTCCACCCAAGATTGCTTGAGTGACATTTTATGAGTAACCACAACTACTGTGAACTCAGAAGTGGTTAGAGAGCAAAATTGAACTGAGCAAACAGGAAATCAAAGAGGGTCAAAGAGAGTTGCAAATGGGAAAGTGTTGTCTGTAAGGGCACCCCAGGGAAGTAATTAGACCAAAAATTCTGGGTGGGATACAGCTGATGGCATTATTTCTTTTTGTGAACAGCCTCAATTATTTGATCCCAGCCCTTGTGGTGCCAGTGTACATAGAGGTACTTGAAGCTGAGTGAGCCCACTGGTGTTCAAATCGTTTTCCAAAGTAACACAGTGTTATAAATTTGCTTTGAAGTTTGACACAATGCTTTTTTTCCTGACTTTTTTTTTTTTTGTATAAAATTACCTTTTATTTAAAAAAAAAATATTATGAAACCCAAAAGCTAGGGCAGACGGGGGAAAAAAAGTTTGGGGTTTTATTTTGCTTTTCATTTTTACTGCTCTGCAGCCTCTTTCTATCAGTTCTTTTCAGGGAAAAAAGGTGAAAAGGAAAACAATTAGCCATTTTTTAATGCTTTTTAGCAGAGAAATGAAATGGAAAATATTTGGGAAATTCTAAAAATGTTGGGAATTATTTTTTTCATGACAGTTTATGGAATTTCACAATCCCCCCTCCCTCATCTTCTTTTTTCATTAACTCTAAACGTGCAAGACGCCCAGCCCTGGAAACACGAGGTCAAGCAGTTAATTAGTGTCAGAGCAAAGAGTGCGTCAGCCTGTTCTCTAGGTGCAAGGAAGGATCTGCAAATACCCTCGCCACGGGCCAGGCCCTCCAGCTGTCATACCTGCCAAGATTGTGGCCAACTGCGAAACTCCTGGGAAAGCAAAACTATTTGTTCTTGTGCTCAGTTTGCTATGTCAATTAGTTGTCTATGGACAGGCCATCTGGAGGTGGATTAGAAAGCAGTTATTGTGTCTAGAGATCCCACTTTTAAACTAGAAATCCTTGGCTGTTCATCCCTGCAGTATTCATAAGAAAGTCTCACCCAAGCGGCTACTGGCTGTCTAAAGAGGATTTATTTTTCTATACAAAAAAAGCTCTGTTTCTCCTGCAAACACCGTCTAAAACAGCAGCCTGCCGCTTACCGTCTTGCTTTACAATGCTCTTCTGGTATACTTTACACCAGACAATAAAGAGGCCGAACATGTGAAAAAAAAATAGGTGTGAATGCCGCTGCTGCAGCCTACAGAACAGGCAGAAGGGAGACGTGGAAGGACTCTGTAACAGGTTAATAAAATCCGATATGCTACATGATGTGTTTTTAAGTACACTGTACTGGAGAGTTGTGGTCCAGTGGGGAAAGTCTGGGATGGGGAGTTCAAAGGCAGGATTTCTGTCAGCCTTGCGGAAGTGCTCTGCAACTTCAGCAATTCAACATTATTGTACTTTGTTTTCTTGTGCATCTACATGTTTTAGTGCTGCTTAGTCTCCTTTGAGAGTGAGCAATGAAAACCACAGTATAATTCAGGACTTGGAGAAAATATTTCAATCAATATCTCAAAACAAAATGCCAATTTTTGTTTAGTTGAGACTTAAAATGTCATTTTGCATTTTTTTTCCGGTAAAACAGAAGAGAAACTAACTTGAGGAGAAGCTTCATGAGAGCTAATTTACATCTATATTTTTCATAAGCCATGTAATTTGATTTTTCAAATTTTATTTAGTTAAAAAAATGAAACCAAATTTTAACAATAAATTCAAAATGGAAATAGTAATTTCATCTCATAATTTCAAAATTATACTGAAAATACATATCTTGTGTCTAGCATTACGCTGAGAGGACTGAAATGTTTAATTAGAAATTCTGTCTTAAAACATTAATATATGCCTTTCACTGAAACCACAGCTTTTCATGGGAGCTTTTGCTACCAGTCTGCACTGACACAAGCATTGCTTCATTTCAGCAGTAGGAGATGTTTTCTGGTTGTGACTGTGCTCTTACACACAAGTATATTTCAGGAAAGACTCTTCCACATGGTCCATCTGTACACAGAACACAGTGAGAGCAAATCTGAGAGCTGCCTCGGTACATACGTGGCTGCACACGTAGGGTGGGGGCATCGTCCCTGGTTTTAGGGGGCAGCGGAGCCTGTATTTCACTCTTAATCCCTCCGCCGTAAAGTATTACAGACAGTAATTTGCTGGCTCCACTCCCCACTGTGTCCTCGCAGGTCGAGGTAGGAGCTCCCTGGCGTAAAGGTTGTTTCTCTGTTCTGTTCATGTGCAATGCCAAAACAACCGCACGTGAACACGCCGCTGCAGCTTCTGGCTGTAGTGAAGTAGCGGGGATGCTAATAATAGCCTTGGTATAACTCCACATTCATTTTTGGCCAAGACAAGCAGTACAGCCTAGATGATAAGACATTCGTCAGCGGTCTAGACTATATTCCCAGTTCTGAAATTATTGTTGAGTGATTTTTATTCAAATTAACTCATTTCTCCTCACACTTATTACCTTCTTAAAGTGTATGGGCAGCTCTTTAACGGTGCTTGGGTATCTGAATGCAAATGATATGAAACTGGGAGGAGCGGTTGATACACCAGAAGGTTGTGTTGCCATTCAGAGGGACTACAACAGGCTGGAGAAATGGGCAGAGAGATACCTCACGGAGTTCAGCAAAGGGAATTTGATTTGGCCATTCCTGATCCTGGTGCTCGGCAATGAAGTGTACGTAGGAGAAGTGGAATGAGGAAGCAGAACAGGCCCTAGGAAAACAAAGCGAGGGGATAGTCTTGGGTTTCCTGATGCCAGCAGTCAAACGCTGCCCACGCTTTGCTCTGGTGTTTGGAGGGCAAGGGAAGGGCCAGGCTTTGCAGATGAATCATGGCAGGCTAATATTGCTACAAATCACCAGAGCTGTGCTCTCACTGCCGATGGTATGATGAAAAGCTCCAAATTGATTTATCTCATGGTGATCCATCTCATCTCCCTTGCTCTTCAGCACATAAATCACTGTAGCCATTCAATGGGACATGCTGCTTCACTGTTCAAAGTCATTCCCGGCTGTTCAGGGCACATCTGCCACCAAGATCAGCATTAACAGTCTGCTTGAAGTAACCAGCTGCATCCTCCCTCCTGTACCTCGTTCACACTTTTCCCACCCTCTCATGCACACACTGAGTGTTTATTGTGGGCGTGGAGGGGTTAACAGTTGTAGCTCAACTCCAGGGAGAAGGACAATTACAGTTTATAGTGTTCTGGGGACTTTATAGGAGGGAAGTAAGGACACTGGAAAGCCTCAGAGCAGTAGGTATGTGCACGGAGGGTTTATCTAAGAACTTGGTGACTGTCACATTCCCTTTTTGTCATGTGTCCCACCAGCTAACGCATTATGTTTTCCTGTACTGTAAGATGGGCAACTTTATCTGCCCATATATATAAAAATGTGTTCTTCCGAGGGGGAGATTTGTCTGCCCTGAGTTACATGTTTATGTTTTTGCTGTGTAAATATGAGCTAATCACAGTAAACTTGTTGTAGAGTCAGTGGGAAGAAATAGGGTCCTGCAGTGCGGAGTTGTTCCCGTAGTTGGACAGGGACCTCAGCTGGGTCAAAGTAATTTCTTTTTGAAGATACCACTGACTTCAGAGGAAGCCTGGAGTAACTAGCAGATCCATAGTCATGTCCCCGTTAGACATCTGAAATGAGAGGAGATTAATTCTGATTATTTTCTGAATGCTTTGGTTGGACTTCAGTTGTAATTTTCTGCGAGAGTTTTTCAAGGAGAATGAAAATCCACCCAAGGAGCGCTACACCTGCTAAAAGGGTGGGTGAATAATGATTTAATTACTGCCAGTGCACAGTCTGTACTCACTTGATGGCAGCACTGGAAGGAGGTTGCCAGCTGCCTACTTTTGCTTCCCAATTAATAAAGGGTAAATGATACTTAGGTAGATGCTGCTGTGCCGTGGGTTAGTCCTTGGAAGCTGATATTCCTTGTCTCTCTGTTGGTGGATTCAGATATGCAGCCTGGCCTTTCAGTGGTGACTCTCCCAGGAGCTACTTCAACTGTTGCTGCATGGGCTCCTGAATTTTTAAAGGTACGTGTGCTGTGCCTTTAACAAACACATCTATCACTGTGGTTACAGCACAGTGTGATGTGATTCATGTCAGTTCTCATTAATTTAAAAAAAATTAAGCTTTGAAAACATAAAGGTAAAATATTAATCAAATGATCATTTGAAAATGTGCCGCAAAATACATCTAAAGCATTTATCTGACTAATGTTATTTGACCAGTTGAGTGATCAGCTGCAGATTTGCAGATCATAATAATTATTAACAACTCTGGGAACATGCAGTAAGCATGATCAATATGGCCAAGGGGACAGTAACAGTGACGAAGGGCTGTGTTTCTCCTGCGTGCTTTACTTGAGGATCTCTTAGGCGTGAGCAATGAGCCCTTGCTTGGCACTAACTGGGACTCGAGGCACAGCCGTGTAAAGAAGGGTGCGCAGAGATGGGGAAAGATCAAGCTGTTTACCCGAGGTTGTGTGAGAAATCAATGAAAAAAAGACTGGAATCATTGTACGCCAGGTCGAGTTTGCCCAGGCGTCCTGCGTTCCTTGCTCTCTCTTCTGCCTCTTCATACTGTCTGGCTGGGAAACAACACAAAACAATAGGATTTATAACGTGCCCCAAAGAGAGAGTATACTTTACTGACAGATGGTTTGCAGGCGGAATGGGTCAAAATACTTAGTGCAGCTGACAAGCAGGGAGAGTTGGCTTTGATTTGTTTTTGTGTCAGCGAAAGCCCTTTGGAGCCGTGAACTTTGTATGCATAAAGGTCCTGAGCTGTCTTGTGTCAGCTTTGCTCTTACCTAAGCTAAAAGCGTAGTTGTTGCCAGGTGTTCACCATATTCAGTGAGAAGAGAAGGAGGGAGGGATCTCCAGAGAGAGGGATGGGATGGGATTCACCTGAGCCGCAGTAAGAAACAGCGCCTGCCCTGGAGACAGCCTTCAGACATCTACAGGAGAGCCGAGAGCGGGAGTGTGTGTCATTGCCCATTGCCAGGTGGCGCACTGAAATGTGAAATGTGTTGCTGTAAATAAGTGAACACATGTGAAGCACGCAGGACACTGAGCCGACCCCAGGAATTCTGTACCCAGCCTGTTTTCTCAGTGTGGCGCCCGCCACGACCAGGCAGTGCAGGCTCTGCAGGGATGTACCACTCACCAGCGCTGTGCTGCGCAGGTGCCCCGCTTGGGCCTGAAACGCCCCGACTGCGCTGGTTTGGGGCCATAGCCAGTCTTAGCATCGTGTTGACGTGGTAGTGATACCAGCTGATCTGGCAGCTTAAGGGTTCTCCTCACCACCCTCTGTGGCATAGCACTGAGGTACCTGGCTAGCTTAGATCTGTAAAGCAAACCTCCGTCACAGCAATGGTAGAGCAATTTGGGGTGGGGGAATAATCTCCTATCATTCAGCCTCTCCCATGGAATTGCTTATTGTTCAGGTTAACTGACACTCAGGAACAATACAGTTTGCAATGGCAGCTGGATATATTGTGTCAAAGCAAGACACCTTCCTTTATTAACTCCAAGATAATCTCTGACTTCACCCTTCAGAGACATGTATTAATATTCTACTTGGAAAGACAGAAAGAAAATCAATAGACCGGAAAGCTCTGCGTGTTGTTTGTGGCAGCCAAGAAGGATTCATTTGCCTTATGACGCTTTGTTGTGACAGATGGTTACTTTGTGCTGTTCGGAGGAGGCCCATCCAGCAAAATTAAGATCTTTATTGGGAGAAGTCATGACAGATTTCATGAGGGCAGCAGTTTTAGGAGAGGCCTCCAACGAAGAGATGTGGCATTTGCAGCACCACCTTCTTGCCATTACAAGCTGTGGCAGCTTGTGGCTATTCATTTGCTCAGCAGCTCTTCGCTTGTGCTCCAGGTGCCTGTGAACAGTGGTCACGTTGGCAATAGCAGTAGTTGATGAAATCCAATTCAGTTACTGTAGCTTGATGAGCTGCCGCTTCTCCGCCAGAGCACGGTGAGTGACTGCATTCGTACTCTAGCCATTGCAGCTCCAAAGTGAAATCCATTGATTTAACCCATTGCCTATTAAACCGTGCTGACTTGATTGCCTGTCACCGTCCATACTCTCAGAGTGCAGCATATTGGTTTTGGTTTAATGAATGACCCGAGCTGTCCTTTCTTTAATGAAACAGAGGACCAGTATCCTTCTCTGGCCTCTCCGTCAGACGTTCCACCGCTCTGTACACAGCACTACGAGTGAACCGTGTAAAAAGACAGGGGTGAGGTCCAAAGCGTTTCTTCTTTTAATATAAATTGGAAAACTGAGCAGCGTACTGGCCTGTGCATTTCCAACATCGGTGCACCGCAACTTCTTAAACCACTTCCACTTTCTGCAGCCCCTCCTGTATTATTTCCTATTATTATTCATTGAGAAAATTCCATCTGAATCATGCCTGAATTCTAACCAGCGTAATTAGGTTCTGCCTCCTTCTTGCAGAGAATAAAGCAGCCTCTTCGGTTCTTGATCTAAATTCTGAGGTGAGGTTTTGCTGGGTATTTATAAAAATTTGCTTTTCTCCACTGAGGGAGCCCTGTTTGAACATTAAAGAGATGATTCAATCTAATCTAATCTAATCTAATCTAATCTAATCTAATCTAATCTAATCTAATCTATCTGCCTACATTTCTTCCTTCAAACCTGCTTTTTTTTGTCAGTTTGCCTGTTAAAATCAATGAACCTTCCCAATTGACACAATGCAGAAAATACTTACTAAAGAAGTACTTTCTATTTTAGAGGAGCAAACTATACAAAGAAAGCACCAGACGACTGTGCTGTCATTCAGCGTTGTCTGCCCCCACCTGTGGGCAGGGCAAATCATTCTCAAGTCAAAAGCAAAAATAACACACTACATTTGAGAAATACAGTTGCTTAACAACTGGAGTTACCATTTCATCCCCCCACCCCAAATGTAGGTGCTCAGTCCTTGGCAAACTGCTGCAGGCTTCAGTGATATACTGCATTACACAGTGCATTTATTGACCAGAACAGAAGACCATGTCCAAGAATACGAAGTTTTATTGATTTGTTTTCTTGTAGACGGTATTTTCCCCTGAAAGCTGCAGCATGATCATGATTTGTTTTCATCTCTAACTTTTATATATCTATTGATTTAGGATGGGCGAAACAAAAAGGAGAATTGAAGTTTGGTCTTCAGATCTGTCCTTTGTTGTGTTTGCCAAGAACCTGAGAGCTTTGAGAAAGAATATAAATTCATAACCCAGTTATTTGGGTATCATTCCTAATGTACAGTGGAAAATGTTCCCAAGCAATTCATTAAACATGTTTTGTCTGTACCAAGGAAGGCAGCACATAATATCCCTTTGCCAACCAGACATTCAGTTAAGGTCACACTACCCGCGTACAGATCTAGAGAGCAGCATAGGCCTCCCCCAACCTGCTTCTTGAAAGTCCTCAGTTCTCTAGGAGTATGGCCGTTCAGAAACACAGAAGAATATGGACTTGTAATACATATATACACATAGTACAAAAGTCTTCTAATTAGATCCTAATCAAAGTCATGGTTGTCCTGGGAAGGTAGTTTATTTATTCAGATCGATGCACATAAGCCAATGTATTCATGCAGTATAGAAAATTCTACTTGCTGTATGATTTCTGCTCTAGATGGCTGGAAAAAGAAAGCTGTGTCTTGGGCAAGAATGGACTAAAACATCAGACTGGGACCTGCCTTCATTGGACTCAGATTGGCTGCTTCAGGTTCTAGCGCTCCTGTCCAGAAAAAAGAAATTAACCTTGATTTGGTTTCACAAAGACCTTTGAGGTTTCATATTTTCTTTTCTTTGCAGTGAAGAACAAATCTGGAATGTTTTCTTGACACACAGTTTTGCAAATTGTTCTTTCTGCCATCCCTCTCTCTTTCTAGCACTTCTTCCCTCCTTGGTGAGAAACGTCAAGCTCCAGAAAATTTCCCATCAAAAACTATCCTCAAACCCAAGATAATTCTATAGGAGAAATTGGCTACAGCAGCGCAGCATGTTGTGATGACAGTACCTTGCAGCGGAAATGTTCTGACCAGCAGGCTTCCTGCTGCGACTTCAAAATAATGTAGACAGCCTCAGGGAAATCAAATACAGGAATTTTGCAGCTAGTGACCAAGTGAAGCACTCAGGTTTGGCCTTGGTTCCCTAAGTAAATAGTGAACTAAAGTCACCAGGCATCAGCTGGAAAATAAACTCTTAAAAAAAAAAAAGTAAAGCCTTCATGGAATAGAACACGTAGGCGTGTGGTGCAGAGATGGGGGATTCAAAGCCTGGGGAAAATGGTTGGAGTCATCACGTCTGGCCTGCTGGCTAACGAGAGAGAGAACATCCCCCGCGACTGTCTGCGTCAGCCCGGCAGCTCCTCGGTCGCCTGGAGCAGGCTTTTCCAAGCGAGGCCGAGCTCCGATTCTGTCAAAAGCAGCAGTAGTAATGACTGGTTGTGGAGGAAAGCTGCAGCTGCCCATTGGATGCTGGAGATGAGAAAGAAGGCAGCTGGTGTGCCGGGCTGTCTCGGGTACCACAGCACTGTGGGCTGTCCTGTATCTTGTCACTTGAGCAACGAGGACAAAACAGTTTCCCAAAGCTAGCTATCACTAATGTGAAATCTTCATCCTGCTGAAAGACACGGGGCTTCTACTTCCACCAACAGTGCATTTGCTTTGAACACAGGGCTTCCACTGTCCTTGGATGAGGTCTCTAGGTCTCAGGTTGGGACCCAGCGAAAATCCAAAGGGACAGCTCATATGTTTACTGCCTGAGGGTGATGGTCATGTGGCTCCTGTTCACCCGGATAAGCCAGTGATGTCCCAGGCTCCTGGGCAGCCCACCTATTCCTTTAGAAGGCTTTGCAAAGGAAAATGTCAGCTATTATTTGCTGGGCTGGCACAGCCGAGGGAACATCTGGGTCCAGTGACTGTGCCACTGAGCTGCCAAGGGACGGTGCTTTGTCCTCTCTGGCTTCTGTGGGCAAAGCAACCTCCGACCCACCTTCATGGACGTGATAAATCTCTGGGGACTGGCACCCCTCTGTGTGGTACCAGTGACCTTCTGTGTTGGCTCAGTTGTAATGAGATGCCGAGAACATTGCTACAGCTGTGTCCAGAGGGGAATACTTGCATTTTTTTTGTCCAGGGTCCCAGATTTGATTCCTATTGCTGCTGAGGGACAGAATGTAACATTTTCAAAGAGCTCAGAGATCATCTGATGGAAGATGTTATTTGAGTATAAAGCTGCCTTATTATCTTCTGTGCAGTTGAGAAGCAGGTGCACAAACCTCCATCCAAAAAATGTTTGCATGTAATTGGCATCACCTGTGGAGAAAAAGCAATCATTTTGGAGGTGGGAACAAAGGAAATAGAGAGTATACCTTTCTGCTCACAAAGTGACTACGAGCATCTCTGCAAGGAAAGATCGTCCTGAGCTATCCAAATGGCTACTTTTGATAAGCCCTCTTCGCTAATATACTACATACAATCCAGCAATCGGTGTAGGCCGTTTTTCATCATTATGCTTGATGCCAAAAAAAAAAAAAAAAAAATTGAGACACTATTATATTTCAATTAAAACTCCATGAAAATTTTGGCTGTGCTTTTTAATGTGATAATGTTAATTAAACTGTGCTCTCATGTTCTGAAGTCTTATAAAATGTCTTGGAAATGGGTAAAAAATAATAGTAGAAATAAAATTGGGCTATTTATCTACCAGAAGATTAAAGGGCTTCTTGTTGCCTTTGTGAATTTAGATTTCCAGAATTAAATGAGTGTGAAGTAATGATTTTTTCAGCAGAATCATTATCATTTTTATTGCAATGGAAAGTATGCAGCATTTCATTGTTATTGTACTTAACTCACGTAATTGTACCTCCACACCGCACGGCGATGGGCTCTGCGCTCACGTGGCGAACAGATCCCATAATCCAGCCCTTTCCTTCAAGTTATTGCCAATATGTGTTTTTCTGAAACCTCTTCTTTCATGGGGGTAGTAGGTGCAGAGCTATTGGCTACTTAAATATCCTTGCAAATGCTTTTTTTTTAATCTCTACAAGACCTATTTTTATCGTACATACTATACTTATGAAGTATAATACATTAAAGATATACTTAAGAAACATAGTTCATCGTGTAAATATATAATGTATAAAATACAAATGCACCCGCTAACATAGGTAGGCACAGGTGTTGAAGCGGAAATGTGGATGTTCTGGTACAAAACCTGTAGATGTCCTTTTGATAAAGTAGTTACTATATTGCAATTGCATTCAGAAAAGTGCCAGCAGAGCATGCTGAAGGGCCGGCGCCTGCTCTGGCTGCATCTGCTGCTCCTCTCTGCACAGAGGCACATTCAACAGCCGCTTACGCACATCTGGAATAGAGCGTAGCAGCTGCTTAACTGGACATAGTGACACTGCAGAAAAAGCACGGGCAGAAGAAAAGACTTATGATCCAGATCCCTAGCTGGGCAAAGCTAATGATTTACTTAATAACAATATCGGCAGATGTTGCTCGCTCTCCAGCTGAGCCTGTGTTTCCAGCCTGGCATGCGGAGATGCCCCTGGGTCAGGGCATCAGCGTGGGCACACCGTGTTCTTGTGAGTCAAAGCCACGCCGTTTGCAGAGTCTGTGAAGACAGCTCCTGATATGGTGACAGCTGAAAGCAGCCTAAGAAGGACAAGCAGTGAGCATTTTCCGGCCATTTTATATACATTTTAAGGCCACTTTCCCATACATTTGAGTAGAGCAGAGAATTACTTCAGGGCAGCCCTCTTTCAGCTAATGGGGCCACTCATCAGGACAGAGCTTAAATCTCACTTCTCATCACATGTTGATGCATCCCTCTTCAAATGCCCGTTTTATGGAAGTGAAAGGAGAGGAGGAAGACTGTGGAAGGAATCGTAGTCCCAATGACAGGAATGAGAATTTTGCTATTGCTTTCCATGCGGCCAGGCTTTCTCCTTGGGCAGCAGTATGCTCACAGGGCTCTAACCACTGCCCGTAGCTGCCTCTCACTGCGCCTCCCCGTCACCTCCCTGTAGCATTGGAGGTAAGGTGATTGGAGTCAGTGAAGCGATCCCTTCATTTGTGTCAGCCTAGGGTTAGGCTACCAAGAAAGGGAAATCCAGGGCATACTGCAAAAGAGAAGAGCTGCTGTTTTCTTAGCCAAAGCGTTGCCTTCAGTTCTCTATTTAATCACCAGTTCTTTGAGGCAGGTGCTGAAAGTTGGTATGCATTGTGTTGTCCTGCTTATTGTTTGGGGACTTCAAGAGCGACTGAGAAACGAGTAAGAGTGATAATGACGTGATAATTCTCACCATGAAGTATAGTGAGGATTTTTCTGCAAAATTCCAGATTTCTAGAAGCATCTGAAATGTGGAGCGATTATAGCAAATATCTATGTCCTTTTGCTGGTGGAGATGTTCATTTGTCACAATACAGAATGGTGTTTGGAGCAATCATTGCACAGCTCCACACCCTGAAGTCAGTTTGTGGCAGAATTTGGAGTTTGATGTCCAAGTATGGATCCCTATTAGCCTGAGTTAATGTTGTCATCTATATTTTCCTTCCTTCTTTGTTATCTGCTTTGATTTTGTCCGTCATTGACCTTTTAAGATTTATCCATTAAAATTTTTAATCCTGGAGTGACAGCTACTCTGGGCACAAACCTAATATGATCTGTTTGTTCATCTCTCAAGAGTGGGAGCAGAAAAATAACAGCACATAGTCTGGGACCTCCAGAGAGGTGCAATAAAACTGTGGAATCATCTTGTAAACTGAAGAAGAAAACTCTTCTGATAACATATATTTGTCAGGCTGACATTCTTTATTGCTCTTCAAAGTCCGGACTATAATGGGGACTTTGGGGCCAGGAGACTTTATGATGACAAGTCAGGGATGGGTCAAAAGTTCTCTGCCCTCAAGGCTTTTGATGCTGCCATTCCTGCCACTCAGTACA
This sequence comes from Ibidorhyncha struthersii, assembly GCA_013398815.1. Lineage (NCBI taxonomy): Eukaryota > Metazoa > Chordata > Aves > Charadriiformes > Charadriidae > Ibidorhyncha > Ibidorhyncha struthersii. The sequence continues at coordinate 118,302 of VZSZ01010459.1, forward strand.
CAAAAGAGAGGAAATGAAACTGAAGAGATATTATATTACAAAGAATATACTTCTTAGGTTTCTTCTGGCTTTTCTCTGATAAACATGCTCCCCCTACTTCTGACTCTCCTTCCATGCTCCTTAAATTGTATGGGAAGATGAAATATTTGTTTAGAGGAGTGGGGACTGGCCCAGAAATTATGATTCAGGATCCCAGTCTTAACAGTGGGCTTTAATTGGTTTGGCAAGGTGCATGTGATGAGTTTTAGTGACAGAGGCAATGAACCAGAATGGACTTTCCTGTAATACCAAGATTTTAAAATGGTTTTGCAATTCATGAAGCTGTAAGCACTGTTCAACATAAAACGTGTTTTATAAGACTAGGAGATTTTTTTTCCCTCTCTCTCTCAAAGAAAGCATCAAAAGCTCCTGGAACTGAACTTGCACAGAGTAGGGAAGGCCTGGGACTGATCTCAGTGGTCCAGATGTAAATCAGAAGTGACAGCAAAGAAGTCAGTGATGTGACGTCGGTGGAGGGTTCAGGTCGGTGCTAGTGGCGCTGGGTGATGTGGGTGCATGGGGCAGTACCTGTGGCCATTCAGCCCATGCAAGGCTCACCTCGGCAGCGGCATGTCCACGCTATAGGAGTGAAATCACCTGGGTGAGGCGTGGAGGTGGAAACCAAAGTCCCACTTAGAAAGTGCTTCTCCTGCTGCTGGCAGGTGGGAGAGCAGACGGGATGCTCCATCGATGCTGTGGGGTATTGGCGGCTAGGGATCTGTACCAGGTTTGGAATGCGAATATTGTAAGTGAGACCTCCTCCGAGCTGATGTCTGTGGTATGCAGGGAGAGGGGTTAGATCCTGCTCCAGGGCGCAGAACCAGGGGGAGCTGGACAGAACACTGTAGAAAGAACTGTCAGGATGTTTGGGGTGAAGCCTGGGGGTGAAGGCTGCTGCATTAACCCTCCCAGGAAAACCCCTGCAGCCTCACATCCAGCAATTGTTGCATTTCTTTCCCCTGCAGCCTTTCATCTTGGTAGCACAGCACCAGGCGCAGCAGCACTAACCTGGCCGCACTGCAGCTCGCTCAATCGGTAGGACACCGGGGCTCAAATCCCTCTCTCTTTCCTATTGGAATGATTCTACGTGGGTAAAGCATTACATGTAGCGAAAGCCTCCAAGAGACACTTCTTCCCAGTGTCTCCAAACGATCGAAGGATTAGCTGGGGTTAAGGGAGGGTCAGCTTCAACTCTGCTGCAGAAGGTGCTGAGCCTGTCTGCTGCACGCACACAGGGGCAGTCACCTCTGTCCTGGTGGCTGTCCTGGCAGCTGGTGATTTTCTGTCCTTTCCTTGATCTGAAGGTATCTTGAATGGCAGCCAAGACATAGCTGCAGGATGGACGTGGTACACATTCCGCCTGAAGAGAAATGTGTTTTTTGCGTCCTGGAGAGCATGTCTCCTGCAGGGCTGGGGCTGGAACTCCTTGGTGTTCCTCTCCTCCCTCCCCAGAGATGAAGGAATCTTCCTCTCACCGCCAGCTTCATTAACCTGGAGGGTGGCATGTACCCTTTGCTCATTATACCTTAAAGTGCTATTGGCATTTTTGGCAACCTCATTTCAAATGTTTTCTGTGGCAATATCTGTGCACCAAGCAACGAATAGCTAAAACCGTATATCCACTTTTAATCACACTAAATCAGTGCACCAGAAGGGGGAGGTTTAAAACCAATTTTTTATGCACCGCTGCTTACATTGAAAGGACTCATTACAACCAAAATCAATCAATACAGCCTATAACTCTAAAGTAACTCCTGGATTGAATCAATGGCGCTGATGAAGATGAGGAGGGTGGAAGGACAGAACAATGAGAGGGAGTAGGAAGGTGTTAAACAAAACAAAGCCTTTTTGAACTATTTTGCCTTTCTTCTAAGACAGAAACTGCCTCCTTCGGTGTGTTAGGCTGTAATTTAGAAAGAAAGAATTTTCCGGGTCTGTAGAGGTCTCTTTTCAGATGAGCTATTGCTCAAGGACCACAAGAGGGCAATGGAGATTGGAGACAGAGCCATGCCCAGGCTCTGCGGAGCACGCCTGTTGCCTCCTTGCCCTGCCCACCTTCCTTCACAGCACCCAAAAAATGCCATTCTCCGACACGCAGAGAAAAAGATGAAGTGTGACAATAAGAGCGCTTGGGTTTCCAGGACTGCTTTTTCGGAATCAATGAGACATTATTACAAATAAAACATATGTCTGCTTTGTAGCTAATGCTGTCTAAATCGCATTAAGCCCCCAGCAGTCTGTATGGTCTGTATATGTATTCTCAGAAAGGTGCATGGAAGTGGTATTGATCTTTTGACTAAGTGTCCTAATGAAATACAAATCTGCTATCATTTAGAGAGCCATCTGTCATGATGAGACATAAAAAATGCTACAAGCAGAACAATAACTATAATTCAATTTGAGAACCCAACCTACTCTCAGCAGGCACAAAGCGGCCGGCCCCAGCCCTAGGCGTCCGAAATCGATTCTGTTTACTGCGTTAAGCTTCGTCAATGGGTAATAAAGAAATCAATCAATAAGATATTAAAGAAATTTCCAATTATGGGTAAGGTACTTGTTGCAGAAGACCTCTTTAGCCCAGTGTGGTGATTTAAAATCCATCTACATGGCTCAAGTTCTCTGGCAAGTGGCAGAGTAATTTAATGCTTGTGGTGTTATATTATCCAACATAATGGTAAACTGCTAAAAAAGAAGTAGTGCCCAACTGCTGCGAAGGAAACTAGTGACAGCAGGTTAATGGAGAGGTCATTCTCCTAACACTCTCTGGGCCACTGGTGATGCAGGACTCCCCTACTTGAGAGTTTTCAGGGAAATTAATCCAAATTAACTTCTCAAGTGGGTCGGTTAAACCATATTAGCCACCTATATGGACATGCTCATTCACAGTTAAAATGGGCTTTATTCAATTTAGCTTTGTTCAGTTTAAGCTCCAGTTCATCAGAGCATTTGAGTATTTGCTTACGCCTGTGCAACATGGCTGAGACACAATCTACAGAGCTGTTTTGATTAGGGCTGGACTTGAACAACCCCATGGCAGTGAGGCAACAGGTAGGTGGTCCAACGATGGCTCTGGGCCTCGTTTTTCAGTCTTTTCTATTTCAGTTGCAAGTCTTCGGCACAGGGTCTTGCCTTAATCCACAGCTGACAGCACGCAGCGCAGTGACACTCCTCTCTCAGCCAGTCTGAGACATGGCTGTGATGCAGTTTTGAATGCACGCGGCTTCTCACAGTGGTACTTCCACGGCCCTTCGTGCCTGTGTGTTTCAGTTCCTCATAGTCATTTTTACCAGTTTCTTCACAATAGACTTGTGAGGGCCAGGCCAACTTTGGCACGGGAGCAGGCGGCGAGGCTGTTGGCAGGGCAGTGGGGGGCTGCGGAGGAGCCCTGGCCTTGGTGCCCCCTAACAGGGCGCTGCAAGGAGAGTAGCTGGTTACCCCAGAGAGGGGGGAGGCAGCTGGCAGCCGCAGGAACAGGAAAATCTCTCCAATATCTCCAATACCCTTTCCTCAGTCCCTCCGTCACTGCTTTGTCCCTTCTGTCTACCTCTCTCTTTGTGCAGCAGGGGTAGCCGACAACGCCGCCGCCTCCCCTGTCTTAGACAGGCAATAAAACCTCATTTGGGCCAATTTTTCTGAAAAGCCTTTGGCCATCTATGTGATTGCCTGGAAAAAGGGATCTGTGTCCTCAGAGCTGAGCTGTAGCAGGCATGTACCAAAATACACTGAGAGCAGTGTCTGGTGACTTGGACAAAGTCCCCAGGGGAGGGACCAATGCTGCCTTCTGTGGTGCTGCTACCCAGCGCAGCACCGAGAGGGTCCCATGGGCCTGAGTGGTGCAGCCTGGCTTGTGTGCACATTGTGTGTAACACGTGGGCACTGACATAACTTATCCTCTAGTCCATGCCCAAGTTTATTTTCTGAAAATACTCAACTTGTTCCTTTTTGCAGAGGAGACAGATGAGAGCTCATGTACTGATAAACAGGGGACCAGCAACACGGTGCAGAAGAAAAGGGGGAGAACCAGTTTGTGTCACGTACTTGAAGCAAATACATGGCAGCCACAGGCAGATTCCTCTCCATTCTGTACATTGTTTTATTTCTTCCCTAGCCAGATATCTGTGGTGTGCAGTGGTGCCGCTCGGGCCATGAACCCCCCTCTGAAACCACCGGCTGGGTCTAGTGAAAAGCTGTGGCTGTGTGCACTGCTGTATTGTCTGAGATAATATATGTCCAAATTATTTTTTTGGAACCTTTTCCTAAAGTCTTTATCTGCCAGGCTCCAGGCTGTGGGATCGATGTGCTACTGTGTACTCATTCGCTTTCCGTCTCTGCAGCTTTTCTCCAAGAAAGGCTGTGTTGGAGCTTGGCTTGTGACAGTCCCCGATAAGCCAGGTTACCGTTTCCTTTGTCAGTCATTTCTCCAGAAGGTCCTGTGCAGTTTTTATGGGCGTCAAAGTTTGGACTCCCTTGTTGGAAAAAAAAAGGATATTTTCATATTAATTGAGTGCCTTTTTCATCCAGATGATGATCAGTATTAATGACCCTGCATCTGGTAGCAATCTAGGCTGTTACTTTTGAATGAACCAATTACTAAAGGTGGATTTGATTAATCTTCCTCTGACAGAGGAGAATCAGGTCTCTTGAGCATTGGATTCTCGTGGATTTGTGTGATTCGAGCTACTTGGGGACTGATGGGGCTTCAGTCTACTGGAGCTTGCCACAAAGCTTTCCCTCACTGCCTGGGAGATTGACGGGAGCAATACAGCAAGGATGAAAAGGAACGGAGCAAAGTGGGGAAAAAATAACTAGAAAGACTCTGTGTAGAGAGAGATCCCACTTTGCCCAGCCCTGGCAGAGAGGAGGCATTGCTAATGAGAGACTCAGCCCACCTGCCTTAAAGCTCAAGGAGGTACCACCTGGAGCCCTGAATCGCTGGTGCAGAAGAGCAGAGCAGGATCTCAGCTGTGGTGGGGAAGGAGATGGTGGGAAGGGAGATCTCACGCTGCAGGAGGACAAAGGCCTGGCTGTTGCTGAGATGTGGCAGGCTCACAGTGTGTGTACCTCTCTACCTAACCTCCAGCTGATGCTTTGCCCTGGCTGGTCCATCACAGGAGTAACTGCTCTTTAGATGGCAGTGGTAATAGGTTCTTGCCTTTAGTGTATGGACCATGAGGGCAGGATATCACAGCCCAGCTCCAGTGCCTCTTCCCCCTTACAAAAGGCTCCACCAGAGGCAGAGCTGGAGGTATAGCTATACCATGGCTGGAAACTTCAGTTAATTTCCTGTGTTGTTTGTAAATATTTTACTGTCTGGTATTAAGTGAATGTAATTACTGCAGCTTAAAGAGGAGGGAAGCTGTTTAATGGGGATGCTGTCAAAGTATTTTCCCCTAAGTTTCAAAAGCTGTTATTTTTTCTCTCCTGTCATTGGTAGTAATCCCTTGAAAGCTCGGAAATGAAATGTACTGCCTTCCTTTGCAATTGTTTTTCTTTGTTATGTTTCTTAGACAAAGAGTAAAACATGCACTTTCAGTCTCCATGACTTTTATTTTAGACTAAGGGAAATAAACAAAAAATGAACAAATCTTAAACTCTCTGGGAGAGAGTGCAACCACATGTACTCAAGCTCTACTCACCTGGTTTGGGAACATCAATACCTGATGCCAGCCAAGAGCTGCTCCAATGAGAGCTGGTGCGGGGCGTGCTGCTTTTAGATCCACCCTCACTGAAAGCCCCCAAATGAAACACACAGTAATTAAACTCCTGCTGCGCTCTCCCTGAAAGGTCTGGCTGCCCCCCATCTTCCACCTCCGTTGGGCTGCCCTGTGATGCCATGTGCCAGAGGCACTATCGCTGAGGAGGTTGGGACCTGCAGCTTCCAGGCTCAGAGTGGAGTGGCGGTGGGAGGAAGGATTGCAGGTGGAGGGGGCAGCATAGCGGTGCCTGGGACCCATCTGTGCGGTCTCACTCAAAAGAGAAGAGAAACTTGTATGTCGTATGTCCCATACCAATGAAGTGCCTCCTGTTCTTGTAGAGGTGTAAGAAGGGATGTTACAAGGAAGTGTGAGCAGCCTCAGAGAGAGAGGTTAGCTTGGGACTTGATGACTCCCCCAGCATGCGGGACGGGAAGGTATTTCCATCTGTGTCAGAACAGGAAGGAACAGTCTCATCATTAGTGGGACTGACTCCGCCTCCAGCCATTGGATGCTCCGTTTGTTAAAATGATGTTGTAGGCAGCTTCACAGCAGAGCTACTGGCAACACTGTGGAAGTCGTCTCCCTCCTTCTGCTTTGTAATGACACTTCGTTCTGCAAACTGCATCTGTATGATACAGCTCACACTGGGTTTGGCTTCCCAGGGATGATGTTTGAGAAGGAGTGAATGCCACTGGCTCATCAAACCTTAGGGTGGTAACAGAAGCAGCAATTAAAGCACATAATTCAGTGCAGGAGAAATTCCCTTGCACTGCAAATGTTTCTTTATTCTTACCAAGGAGAATAATAGACCTGATTATCCAGAGTTTGCTGAGACCCAAACAAGACTCATTTGCTGTCAGCCCACCTCTCTGTTCCTCCCTGCCCAGCATCCTCCTCATGAATGATAGGCATCAGCAGCAGCAGCATCCAGCGGGTGCTGGCCAGGATTTCACAGAGTGGTCCAGATGTGCAGCAAACCACGGGCTTCTGTTCTAGAAGTCATGGCAAGCTGTTGCTTGGCAAAGACACCTCAAGAAACTTTTATCATATTTTTGCCATTCACACATGAGGCTTATGCAGGTCTTTAGCTGTCCAGTTCCTGATGTGTCCTGGATTCATTGGGGGTCTATAATATGGCCAGAAAACAGACTTTCTTTGTGCTAGATGATGCTTGAACTCTTCTGCAAATCAGCAGTTACCTGCCAGATCAGCTACAGTCTGGAACAAGAATGACCAAACTGGTGGTCCAATCTGAGAGAGGTGCTGGTCTTCCTGCCAGCCAGGAGCTCTTGCTGGTCCAGTAAAGGCTGAGCTTGCAGGCAGGCTGTTTCTTTGGTTGCCTCTGGAGCACCTAAGTATCCTGATCCTGAATTTAGCAAAGTTGACAAGATTTGGTATCAAAGGTGCTGGTTCCTCTCTTAATATTAGCCATGCCTTTGTGAACTGTACAGGATCAAAGCCAGGCGGATGAGCACCCTGTCCCTCTGTGCTGTGCTGCTCCCGCTGATCTCAGCCTGGGGCAGCTCTGCTCTTCCTCTCTGCGGGCGGCTCAGAGGAGCATGGCAGCTCTGTGACCACCCTCCACCGCCACATTTGCCCCTGAGACCATTCCAGGGCTGTTGTGACGCAGAGCAAACAAGATACAAACTGGCTTTGTCCAGAGGCACACGCTCTTTCACTTGGTGTGGTTTCCGGGCCGGAGGCAGCATCCAGCAGCTGACACGCAGTAACCTCCAGCGGGGAGGGCAGGGGCTCAGACGGGGTCACAGGTGCCTTTTGATCCTGCCCGAAATCATGTTGAGGGCCCAGTTTGACATGTCTGACTATGGGGAGTATGTGGTTTCCTGTCCCAACCCTGCTCTAAGGCTCACTGGGGTCAACGAGATGGCGTCTGGTACCTTTTACTAACAATAATTCACCTCAGGTTAAAAATGCTAACAGTAGGGATTTAGTTTGTGAGTCGTAAGTGTGAGCTAACCATCCCTATTAGAGGTTAACAAGTCTGTCTCTTAGTCTCCTGACAGCTTATTTTAAAATCCCCACAGATAGTCCATAGCTCTTATTTCTGCTACTCATTTTTTTTAAACAATGTTATTTCCATTATTCTGCTGCTAACAAGCAGTTTCCTTCCTTTCTGGGTGCCAGTGGCAGGGACAGGCTTCCTCCATTTGCCAAAGAACTTTTTGTTTCCCTCTGATTCCCTCCATCTTTTTACCCTAAAATCTAAGCCAATGATTGACAGCCCAATTTAAACTTATGTTTAATATTGCAATCAAGAGTGATATTTTGTGTTTGCTTTTTGAAGTGAGGAGAAAGGGCATCAGAATTTGCCTTCGTGCAGTCATTTCACCCACAAAAGTGAATACATCCAGTAAAGTGAAATTTTGCTACCGAAGAAGAAAAAGAAAAGGAGAAGGGGGGATAAGAAAGAGGAGAGATTAACATCCTTTAAAATGTGCCTGTTTACTCCTATCGTCTCAGAGCTAACTTTAAATAGGATAAAATGATCCTTTAATCCCCTTTATCTTCTTAAGAGCTGCTGTAAAAGATCTACTTGACATTTGAGAAATGAAAAAAAAAATAGAAAGTCTCGTAATGTTCATCAGAAATGGTGGATGGAAAGATTTGAATTTAACAAAACATGAAGAGTTGAATCCTCAGCTGGGCATAAATTATGATAGCTTCTGCTGAGTGGCACCAGTTCACAGCCGTGCAGGATCAGCCCTCCGACTGCCTCGCTCTCTGCTCACAAGCAAGCGTGTAATGCAAGGCCCATTGCAGCGGGTTTGGCTCCTAATGCAGAGGGTAGTGCTGGAAATCCATCTGGCCCAGTCGCCTTTGCTACACTGGCAATTCTGGGAGATTCTTTACGTGCTTAGGAGCTCCTCAGTTGGCGCTGAAGTCTCTCTCTGTGCTATTTGCTGTTTGCCTTTAAAAATCTGGCATCTCTTGCTGACTTGTTATCTGCAGCCTCGTTTCCACAACATCTGTTTATCCTTGAATAAATATGCATTCCAGTTACTTAATGGCCTTCTCTCAATTTTCAACCCAGAAAGAGTAATGAATCATGAATAAGTTATAAGGAGCTACAGCACGGAGACCTCTAAGTTAAGCAATGTATGCCGCAATGTATTGCCTTGGCTATCTCTGCCCGTCGACTGAAATGCTGCAAGAAAAGGAAGAGAGCCTTTCATTTGTTGTTCTCCCATTTGCAGTGAGTAATGAAAGAATGACAGCCGCTAAAAGCCGAGGGATGCTTGCTCCAGAATGTTGAACTCCCAGTAATGAACTGTCCTACTCAGCCATGCTGGGACTAATGCTTGGAGTGATGGATCTGGACTTCCATGGACTCATAACTCACAGCCATAGGAGAGCAGTGGGAATGTTGTTTCAAGGAAAACAGACTTACCTGAACGTGGTGCAAAGAGGCAATATTACTTTGCTTGGCTAAGTGCACGCAAACGCTGTGTGACGGCTCGTATTAGGACATCCTTTACCGGCATGGCTGTGGGGTTCTTGTCCAGGTGGGTGAAACTGCTGAGACAATATAGCACAGACCTTCAAAGCGGAGGTGAGCTGGTGGCCACGGCACAGTACCAGGAATTGAGGTACCGGGAGGGGGATTCATGTGTTTGAAGAAAGGTATCTGTGTCGAGCACTGTAAATTTAGGTCGTAGACTCTCTTCCACTTGAAAACATTACAGACCACGACAGCAGTTTCCTTTCTTATCCAGTTACAATTTCATTGATAACAGGAAAAGCCTAATGTCATCCTAAATATGTTCAATATTACACAGAATCCCAGACTTTAGGGGTTAGAAGGGACCTTCGGAGATCATCTCGTCCAGCCCCCTGCCAGAGCAGGGGCACCTGCAGCAGGCTGCGCAGGAATGCATCCAGGCAGGTTTGGAATTTCTCCAGCAAAGGAGACTCCACACCCCTCTGGGCAGCCTGTGCCAGTGCTCTGCCACCCTCACAGGAAAGAAGTTTTTCCTCATGTTCAGACAGAATTTCCCGTGTTCCAGTTTGTGCCCATTGCCCCTTGTCCTGTCACTGGGGACCACTGGAAAGAGTCTGGCTCCGTCCTCTTGCCACCCGCCCTTTAGATTTGATGAGCACTGATGAGATCCCCTCTCAGCCTTCTCTTCTCCAGGCTGAACAGCCCCAGGGCTGTTTATAGATCATCTTGTATTTGTTACCTTCTTTGTCAGTAATGAGGTTCCCTGAGTGTTGAACTTCATTTTTTAACATTTGTCCCAAAGAAGTACAGTTACATGTTCCTCTAGAGTTGATGCTGAATCTGCAAGCAGTCTGTGCGCTTACGCAAGGCCAGGACACCTACCGAGAGACAGGAGCGGGAGGGTGTGAGGGGAAGCTTTTCTGGGGAGCAACGGGAACAGGAGCGAGCTGGCTAAATTCCAAGGAAGGTTGTTTGAGTCAGCTCCACTAAATACCACCCAGATTTGTGGCACCGGTATAATAGTTGAAATGGACACATAAAAGCCTTTATATGAGAACAAAAAAATTCCCAGTGCAGCAGCTGTCTCTCCCGCTGCCTGTCTGCAAACAGCACGTTTGAAGTGCTGGCATCACTTCCTCTATCTCTGTGTGCCCCACCTCATCTCACCACTACCCACTGGCACTTCTGCAGTTCGTAGGTGCTAGAAGTGCAATTGTAAACCCCCTCTCCCCTTACATCTTGCCCTGTGAAATTTCAGTAGTGATCCCACAATGCTTGAGTTTCCTGAATATGTGTTTATGCCGTGCCCAGCTAGATGATCCCAGTGATGCTCTACCTCCATAAGCACTAATGGCTGCAATAAACCTGTAAAAATGGAGTTGAATCTATCTTGTCCAATAAATAAGAAGCAAGACAGAGAGGGAGCGCGTGATTAAAAACTGGGTGGAAGGCACACAACCCAGCAAGCCTCGTGTTTTCATAGAATTGTACAATCATGCATTGGTTTGAGTTGGAAAGGACCTTAAAGATTGTCTGGTTCCAACCCCTGCCATAGGCAGGGACACCTCCCCCCAGCCCAGGGTGCTCCAAGCCCCATCCAACCTGGCCTTGAACACCTCCAGGGATGGGGCAGCCACAGCTTCTCGGGGCAACCTGCACCAGGGGCTCACCACCCTCATACTGGAAAAATTTCTTCTTGATACCTAATCTCAATCTCCCCTCTTCCAGTTTGAAGCCATTCCCCCTCGTCCTATCACTCCATGCCCTTGTAAAAAGTCCCTCCCCAGCTTTCTTGTAGGCCCCCTTCAGATACTGGAAGGCTGCTCTAAGGTCTCCCCGGAGCCTTCTCTTCTCCAGGCTGAACCCCCCCCAACTCTCCCAGCCTGTCCTCCCAGCAGAGGGGCTCCAGCCCTCGCAGTACCTCTGTGGCCCTCCTCTGGCCCCGCTCCAACAGGTCCATGTCTTTCCAATGTCGGTGGCCCCAGAGCTGGAGGCAGTACTCCAGGTGGGGTGTCCCCGGAGCGGAGCAGAGGGGCAGAATCCCCCCCCTCGCCCTGCTGGCCACACTTCTGATGCAGCCCAGGGTACAGTTGGCCTTCTGGGCTGCCATCGTGCATTTCTGGCTCATGTTGAGCTTCTCATCAATCAGCACAACACCCCCAGGTCCTTCTCCTGAGGGCTGCTCTCCATCCTCCACCCAGCCTGGGTTTGTGCTTGGGATTGCCCTGACCCACGTATGGGACCTTATTTAACCCCAAAGCTATTCTTCTAGCTGTTTAGTTAAGGTTACTTGCAGATTGGGAATTTCAAAGGTAGCTAAGATATTTGGAAACTAGAACGGATTAACCAGAGCCTTTACAATAGTGTCTAGCTGCAAAGCTCTCTTAAGGACATGCTAGACCTGAAGGCATGGAAATAGAAATGTTCCATGTAGCTACATCTCTACCCACTCTACACAGCCAAAGGCATGAGTACATCTTAAATTCATTACTGATAATAGTTTATTTTCACAAGCGCAGAGCTCAGCCTGGACTAAATTACCCTTCCAACAGGCATGAAACATTTCTGAGTCTGTCATATATTTCCCTACTGCACAGCTACTGCTCTGTGACTGCAGCAGAGATGGAACCTTAGGCTCTTCTGAAAAGCCCAGCCTAAACTTCTCGTTATCCTGGACTTCCATGTCTTTCACTCTGTCCAGCCCGACTTTCCCTAAAATAATCCAGACATAAAAGAGAAACCCAGCTAATGATAGTGTGATTGCAGGTTTCCTCCCAGAAAAGGGGATGGATTTTACATGGGAAACAAGCACTTCATTTAGCTCAGCAGACCCCTGTCCTTTATGGCAGTGGTCCTTGTGTGGACATAGTTCAACAGTAGCTTCAGGAGCTTCCTAACACTTGAATAGATTGAAGATGGGAAGACCCTTTCTTGATCAGCATTGTGTACAAAAGGACACAGGTCATCGGTAAAAGAACCTTGAAAAAGCTGGAGAAACTGCCTCCAAACAGCTTGTTTAAAGTAAAAAAAGGTTGTTGCCAAAATGAAACGGGATTTTACCCCTTAAAGACAGTGCCACAGAGCTCTTCTGGCTAGCTTCTCCTAACATATACCAATGAAATCTCATCTTTAGATAAACTGCTCTCTGAAGCAGTGTTTATTGCTGAGTTCCTATTGCTATTCTGCACTGGAGTGATTATGGGTTGATGGGAGCAGAGGCAATGTGGAGCTTTAACCCTAAAGGAAACAGATAACTAGCAAATACTCTTCAGAATCGTTCAGGAATGCCTTGAAAGTGCAATGTGATTTGCTACAAGTGATGATAGGAAATTATCTTGGGAATACAAAAAGGCACGGGAAATTCAGAAACCCAAGTAGAAATTCAAGTGGTTTCAGAATTCTATCACAAACGAGTTGTACGTTTATTTTAATTCCTGTCAGGAGGAGCATAATTGTTTCAGCTCATCGGCTGAAGACCAGAAACAATGCCCAGTGATTAAGGCAATCAAAGGCATGTCACAAACAGCATACAATCAATGTAAGCTGTTCATTAACAACCTTCAGCCTGAAAAATTGCCTTTCCTAAGAATTGTGTGAAATAGTTTCAGATCATAAATATCCTTGAAGACAACCTCTGTGGTGAAATCACAAAGGATAAGTCAACTACAAAAGGAATCCCACAGCAGACTGGGGGGAACTTCAGGCAATCCCAGATGGATACCTGGAAGATGCTGGTCCTTGGGAAAAGCCTAAAGATGGGCCAACAGTGCAATGCTCCATCATTTATACTGGGTTGAGAGGGCATTACAAAATGGGAGAAACACCAACTGGATGGTGAACTTGGGTTTTGCTTTTGTAAATGCCGAGACATCAGGAGACTGAGCTGGAACCCCTCAGTGCTGATGCAAAACCCTGCCAATACAAGAGTGCCAAAGGGCAGGAGTCCCATGGAGGAAACCAGAGCTGTTTCTGGAGGGGTTGGAACTGGAGTGTGTTAAGGCACCTCAGAAGTGCTGGACAGCCACAGTTGCTTGTTCTGCACCACGAACCGCAGGGAAGAGCTGCCCTTAGCCATGGGGTTCAGTCATCACCTTCTAGTGACATTGCATTTTGTGTGATAGTTGACTGGTCCTTCATGCACCATTCCCCTCCGAAACACCATCTACATGGAGCTGACCTCTTCCCAGGCCAGTCTTTTCCATTCAGCCTTGTGATCATCATGAAGCTGTTACCATGGTGACTGTATTTTTGGTAGCTCCACATTATTCATGCCAGGGGCCATAATGTGATACATACTGTATTTGTAATAAGCAGTCGGCAGCCGTCTGAAAGCACCCTACTGAGCCAGGATTGACACATTCTGCCTCTTCAAGGTCAATACGGGATCTGATGACCTAGGTGCCACCTTGAATGGATTTAAATGCAAAATACTATTAAGATGTAATGATGCCGAATGGGAGAAATGCATTTAGTTTAGACATATTTTCCCTTGGGATAAGCTGAAAAGTCTCACCAAGCATCAGTTTGTATTCAAGAATAGCTTGTTCTGGCAGTTAAATACATATATATTATTTTTTGCAGGCAACTGNCATCTTGATTCCATTATGCAGGGGAGAAAGAAAGTAGAGAGTTCCTTTCAAACCCAGTCTTTCTGCCTATGGGTGCTTCTTCAACACGGTATTTGAGACGACTGACTGAGCTGCCTGTTTAGTAGCACAACTCTGCTGGCTTTCCTGGCTCTCCTGCTCCGGTATGAGGCATTTTCCTTTCTTGTTAAGGCATCATGAGATTTTTGTGAATTGAAGAAATCTCATGATTATGCTTTCGCTGGGGTCTCAGGTTAGGAACTAGAATTGTTAAAGCCGACAATCTGCTTGAATCTTGTTGATGCACAGTATGTTTGGCTATCAGCTGTCAGTTTGGTGCCTCTCCACTGTGTTACCACTGTGTCTCCAGTTCCCCTGATGTGGCAGGGCTTCCTGTGCTTTCCAACTCAGCTTGTGCCTTGGTAGAATTCCTACAAGTACAGTCTCTAGCTAAGGATCTGAATGACCTGCCTTTTTTCCCTGCTTTTCTCTGTGAGGTTGTTGGGTGCCTGCTGTCTCCTCTCCCCAAGCTCAGCCAGCCCAAAGAGCAGCAGCTCAGCAGATGAAGGCAGCAAATCCTGCCTGCGAGAGAACAGAATTGCCGTGCCTGTAGGGATGGGATGTTGTCAGGAACTCAGCTGACCCACTTTCCCGAGCCCCTGATAGCCTGAGAAAGCTCTGTGCCAATCCTGCAGAGCCCAAGCTGGAGGGGTTCCATCCAGCCCTGCCTTGTCCCTGCTTCCATGATGCCTTCCCAACTCACTCCTGCTGAAATAAGGTTGGTGGCAGCCAAAGACAGATGATACAGGCTCGGTGGAGAATGGATCAAGAGCAGCCCTCAGGAGAAGGACCTGGGGGTGTTGTGCTGATTGATGAGAAGCTCAACATGACCCAGAAATGCACGATGGCAGCCCAGAAGGCCAACTGTACCCTGGGCTGCATCAGAAGTGTGGCCAGCAGGGCGAGGGGGGGGATTCTGCCCCTCTGCTCCGCTCCGGGGACACCCCACCTGGAGTACTGCCTCCAGCTCTGGGGCCACCGACATTGGAAAGACATGGACCTGTTGGAGCGGGGCCAGAGGAGGGCCACAGAGGTACTGCGAGGGCTGGAGCCCCTCTGCTGGGAGGACAGGCTGGGAGAGTTGGGGGGGGTTCAGCCTGGAGAAGAGAAGGCTCCGGGGAGACCTTAGAGCAGCCTTCCAGTATCTGAAGGGGGCCTACAAGAAAGCTGGGGAGGGACTTTTTACAAGGGCATGGAGTGATAGGATGAGGGGGAATGGCTTCAAACTGGAAGAGGGGAGATTGAGATTAGATATCAGGAAGAAATTTTTCCAGTATGAGGGTGGTGAGCCCCTGGCACAGGTTGCCCCGAGAAGCTGTGGCTGCCCTGTCCCTGGAGGTGTTCAAGGCCAGGTTGGACGGGGCTTGGAGCACCCTGGGCTGGGGGGAGGTGTCCCTGCCCAGGGCAGGGGGGTGGCACTGGATGGTCTTTAAGGTCCCTTCCAACGTAAACCATTTTAGGATTGTATGACTCTATGGTACAATGCAGTGAACTAAATGATATCTTGGTGCAAGAGCCAAGCAGGGAGGAGAAATACTAATACTGCAAGGCCCCCACGCTGGAGCCAGGATCCTTAGAGTCGGGAAGCTGCTCCGTGTCTTACAGTTCCGCTGTTTCAGTCCCTTCCTGGAGGCAGCAGGGGAGAGATGAAATAATCCTCTTATTCAGGAGACATCAAGCTAAAATGAATGACCCATCGGGTTACTCAATTCAGTTCTGTGCTGCAGCATGTCAGATACCTGTGACAGCCCTGGCGCAGGGAGGCAGAGGGCTATGCAGCCCTCAGGGCGACAGCAAAAGCAGGTGAGCGCAGGCAAGTATAAGAGCTGGGGATGCCAGTGCCGTTGGCAAGGAAAGAAGACCCAGAATTGCAAATATTTAGGCTCCTGAGCAATTTCTGTATTTATCTTGTCTCCCAGGGAGAAAGTTACTCACATGCCTGAGCATCTGCAAGTCTAAATCCATAGGGCATTTTATTCATTATTATTTCACACACATTTTTACGCAGTTCCTTGAAACAGAAAAAAAATACGTGATGAATACGGAGTTTTCATCTCTCTGGGAAGATGTTATATCTCTGTGTTATAGGCCAGCTGCTGAACTCCTGCTTTCCCACGTAAGCATGAAAAGTGCCACAAGTCACACCATAGGGAAGGGCTGTGGTTAACAGCCGTGTTCCCTGTGGACGCTGCAGGAGGATATTCCCATCAGTCTGAAAGCGCGGGGCTGCCTCCCGGCATATAGGTGCTGTGTTTGAAGCCTCGGGACCATATTCTTCAAAATATTTTCAAAGTTGGGGTCTTAGCAGAGCCCCC
>VZSZ01010459.1:134470-157499 GCA_013398815.1 Ibidorhyncha struthersii
CTTACTGAGCCAGGTATTTCAAGTTAGTCCTAGTTGGTCTGGATATTTGGTAATTTTCTGTATATTTTCCAAGCATGCTTATTTCAGTGAAACCAGGATTGTAAAAATAGCATCATGGTGCTATTTTCTGCTCTTTTCCCATGTGTCTCCGGAGTTAACACTACTTAATTTATAGTCATAAATAGATCTTTCTGTCTGCCTTCTTTTATTTTTTATGAAAATTTCGGAGAAAACCACCCCAAACAATCCATCATCTGTTCTTCATTCATGGCAAACAAAACAGCTAATTAAGTTCTGATTCCAGAGTCTTTAGCATGGCAATGACATCTTCAAGCACAACTCAGACAGCTGGAATATTAGGTCCCTGAACTGGGCCTTCAGTGCTGCTGGGTAACGATTGGAGAAGTCTTTAGTCCTGTAAATGGAGAAGATTGGATATCTTAGCTACTGAGAGGTTAAATAAAGTAGGAACTTGAAAATTTTACTTTCAAGGACATAACCCCAATTTTGTAGTTTCTGGGTGAGCTTTTCAACTGCAGCAGTTTTGAACTCAGCACAGCTGGTAAACAAAGTGAACAAAATTCCCCTTAGCCATATTCTGCAATTTGACACAAAACAGGCACAAAAAGGAAGAACAAAATATAATAATCCTCCTTGTGAGGCAGGTGTGGGAAAAATTATTCTGCTCTTTCACGTAATGATTTATTTGACTGGAACACCTTCTCCAGGTGAATAATTTTTTTCCTGGCATGTCAGTAGACTGACGTAGATGGGTTTAAAATATTTGCTGAAACTTGCTCCTCTTTACACATCATCCTTGTGCTTGGCTCCAGTCTAGAGTTCATTTTCAGCAGTGTGCAATACGGGTTTTATTTGACTCCAGTTGATGCCATCATTAAATTTCCTGTTGAATTACTGAGAACTTTCAAAAGTGTCACCCTTGGGAGACAAATTGGTGTCCTGAAAGCTGATGGCTAAAAGCCTATTGATTCAACAATCAGGAATTTATGCCAAGTTTGGGAAGGTCACCCCCCTCATACCCTTTCAGTTCCCCTTTTCCTCCAAAAACCTGAAGTCAGTCAGCACACAAAAAGGTGAATCGCTGTAAATTAGGTGCTGGGTTTTGCGTGGAAGGTCTTTGAGGATAAGAAGTGAAGCAGAATCAGGAAGCTTAATTCCCAAACTATAAGCTTGTGACATTCTCACTGGAATAGAAAGATGACCCAAACGGACATGCACAGTTGCTCTATGGAACATGAAGCATAAGCAAGAGGTGGTGGAAAGATACTCCCTGGATGAAAAGTTACTATTCCAGGGTGATCAAATTAAACCTTGTAATAGCTCACTGAAGCTGGGAGGTGAGGGAAAAACGTGAGTCAGGGCGTGGGGGTTAATACCTAATGCAGAGGCAGAAATGTCGCTAGGTTCTTCTCTATCAGATTCCACTTCTCCCTGCACAAGAGTGCACGTTCCCTGCACACGTGTGAGAGGAGCCCGGTAAACTTTCCAAAGACAAGTGGTTTTAGTTCAGCTTTTGTCTGAAAATGCAAGAAAGTTGTTTTAATTGAAGCCATTCTCTTAACACTGTGCAGTGTTGTGGAAAACGGAGCAGGGAAGAGGGGAGGGGAACTTGGGTAAAGTAGATGTTGCATCACCTCTGACAACTTGATCGCGTACTCTCCAATGGCTGCTCTTAATTACGGTGGATGATTATTTCACTTCAATAGCTGTCTGTGTGTGAACACTCGGAGTGTTGCGTTACCGAGGCAATTTGAATGCTTCCATTCATTTTAGAAAAAGCTTCTGTGATGTTTCTCAATTATTCATGATACAGGTTTCTTCCATCAGAAATACCTATGTGACTCCTCAACGCTTTATTAAGCAGGGGTTATCACAGCGCGCTGCTCGCGCTGAGGGCACAGAGGGAGGTGCAGTAGCTCCTGTATTGTGTGAAGGGGAATGACGTTTCTGAGTTGACACTTTCTGCAACTTTTTTGAGAAGCAGAAGGTGGACCAGAAGTGTTGTGAAGATGAGCCCTTACATGCCATGGGAGGAAGAAGCAGCCAGGAAAGGAAAGGACCTTATCCAGCTGTACCACCATTTACCACTAAGACCTTAGATTACCTGGTGGTGTTAAAAATGGCACTGTCAAAATGATTAGACTGATAGTGAGATAGCAGGACAGATAAAGATTTGGGAGAGTATGTGAATGGCATTAATTTCATACCAAATGAGATTATGAAATGCCAATAAATACACAGAAACACCGTCCAGGCAGGGGCATACTACAGATGAGAAACATTTCAGGTAAAAATGTTCTCTATCTTGTATGTGACTGTTGCTACAGGATGCAAACAGCAGGATACCAAAGTGAGAGGGAAAAAAGCATGGATACACCAAAATACAAGAAACTGTCTTGCACGCAAGGGGAGCGAAACGCATTGAGCTGTAGAAATCATAGTCCTTTGCACAGCTAGCGGAGCACGGTGAGACTTGAAGAAAATGTCTTTGAAAAGAGGAACCGAAATCTCAGGGTTCGCACAGGCAGTTGTTCCCTGGCAGAGTCCGGGGCCACGCATAGAAACGGTGATGGGCAAATTAGCAGTGGAGTCCAGGAAAGGACAATTCCCGTGAAGTCTGTATGAGTCTCCCCTAAACACTATTTTCAGCACAGTGAATCTGCAGAGCAGAACCTCAGCATCATTTTCCCATGTTGCTCATGGTCTTTTGCTGTGCTTTTGGGTCCCGTAGTTAAAGGGAGTGAGCACATGAAATCGCTCCGATGCATCAGGGGGACTTATAATTTACAGATGAATCCAACTCAGCGCCTCAAACTAAGGTACCTGGGACCTCAGAAATATGAGTGAATGCTCCTACATTACAGTGAAATGCTTCAGTTTCAACAAATTGACATTTTGGAAAGAAAAAATATTTTATCATAGGAGTTGGAAGATGCAAATAAGTGTCTGGGGGGTTTTTTGGAAAGCACTGAAGCAAGTTGAGGACTAACTTCTCTTTTTTAAAATCTCATCTGGTTCCTAGCTACATCTTTCATTGCCTTTGAAAATTGGGTTCATTATTAACGAGAGTTAAATTACATAATACTGAAGAAAGAATTTAAAATAATTACTTCCTAACCCCTTTTGCAAAGCCCTGAAGCACAAGGCTTTATTACCCTTATCTTAACTTTCTTAACTACTAATGTTTTAGTAGTTAGAAAATTATCCTTTCACTTTTGAAAATCCAGCTGCAGTTATTTTTTCCACATTTTTATTAGCCCTCCGTATATTGATAATAATCGCACCATATTGAGGTGTTTCAGGAGAAGACATTAAGGCCAATCAAGTGAATAATTCAACGTTTTAAAAATTGTCTGAACACAAATTTACACAATAGCCTGTGACAAAAGAATCTTTAGGGGACAGTCAAATAAATAACACTCATTTTTCAAGAACACTGCAACACTATCAAAAGAATAATACAGACCTCTTTTTTAATGGTAAGCTATTATTATTCACGTATGTTGGCAATTTTAAGAGCTCTGAAGCTGTGCTCTGCAAAGTTCTTATATGCTGCTTTGGGAAGAGGCAGTTATTACCAGCAGAGATCCCTGTTTGGGTACGTCAGCCGCACTAACCGGCTGTGCCTCTAAAGGCAGCTTCCTTAAGCCCTGCACCTTACTTTTCCTATTTATATGATGAAAAATATATTAGTGTTTCTTTATAACATGGCTAGAAGGTACACATAAGAGTAACATGTAAGTATATGTGTCCCACATGTTGTTGACGTGGGTGTGCATGCATTCCCTGGAAAGCATTTCCCACTTGTCCTTTTTACTACAGTATTTTTCTGGCAGTTAGTGTCGAAGAGGAGAGACCCACACAAAGCTATGGCTTAGCTGGTACCGTGATTTCACAGGAAAAGGGTTTGGTTCAGTTTAAGCTTGGATTTTCCAGACAGTGCTTTTGGAGTACCCTGGATTTGGTGGGCTTTCAGTAGCATCTCCGCAGCCTTTCCTTCAGGGTCCAGAAGATAAAATGTCTCCATGCAACAGCAAAAACTATTCAACTATAAAAATCATGTCTAACCACTTAGGTGGTGTTACCTGTAAGAGGATTCACCTGCTTCCAGCCCCCTGTGACCCACTCTGCTAAGAGGCAAAGCCTCCTTAAAGCAAGGAAAAGAAGAAGAGGATGGGGCTTTCCCATCAAGAGGTGGGTAGCCCCGCTCAGCCCCCAGCTTGTGTGTGAGCCTCCAGCTGCCGGGGTAGGTGTCTGCTCAGTGCAGGCTGTTCTTTAGCTGCTTTTCCTTAGACTTGTTTCATAGGGTTTGATAATGCCAGTGGCTGGAGTCTGGATTTCTCCGTATTTTCTGATAAAAGCATCTTTTTCTTTAACCTTCTGATAAATAGCACTTTAAAATCTGGAAGGTAAGGTTCCTGGCTGGGATGGTGGTTCTGCAGGGCTGTTCCCAGAGCGTCTGCGGGTTCTTACTAGTGTTGGAGCTTGAGCTGTTAGAGGCAAGGAAGTGAGTGCGTGTGCTTTGTATCTCTAAATCCAGAGAGCCTCTGCACCTGGATGTTGGAGTTTAGAAACTTAATGATCTTGGTGCTGGTGTCTCACCCCTCCACCTCCTTAAGATCTGTTCTTGCCCCTGAAGTGTGTCCTGGAGTGACTGGGAGCTGGATGGTGAGTGCAGCCTTCCCGGGCAAGCCTGTAGCTTCTTTTGCCATCAGCACAGCAGTCCTTTATGGCTCGAGGTTTTCTGAGGCTTTTCTGTGAACAGCAGTTCCGTTTGACATTGTTCAGTCAAGGTGTTACTTCTGTAGTGGGGGCTGCAAGCATCTGGCCGAGTTACAGAATGGAAAGTGAAGCTTTAGGAGCTCTGTCAAACATCCTGATGTCATTTGCTCCACACCACTGACTCAAACCCTGAGTAAAACTGAGTGGGTCGGAAAGTTGCAGAACAAATGTCATCCCATGCAGAGGAGAATTGCCAGTGGGGTTTGTTAGACAATAGCACCAGATTAACAGTTTAAAATCTCTTTTCATAAACAGTTTCTTCAAATGACTGGCTTGTTGGATCTGCACGGAGCTTGCCCTGTTGGATAGCGTTTGTGCTTTCGAGTTGAGGCTGGCTGTGTTTGCAAATGCTTTTCTTTACTTGCAAGGTGATTATTACGACTGCCAGGGTTGTATCAAATGCTGAACAGCGCTTGGGTTATCGGACAGTGTTGCCTATGTCCTAAAACATCCAACTCTGTCTTTCTGCATTAGAGTTATGAAATGTGAGGGAAGTAAGATGGGTACTGCGGAGGGTGCAGTCGCCTGAGGGTCTAGAAAGAGCCCACCTAAGGGCAGAAACCTGCTGTGCCAGGAGCACTGCAAAGCATCCCGAGATACAGGTGAAATACTAATATTGAGCTGGGAGCAGAGGCACAGAGAGATGAAGGGAAGTGCCAAACATCGGTGCCAGGCCAGGGCCCGGGCTGTACAGTCTTGTGTCCTCCCCATTAAGCAGATCCCCGGTTCACCATGTCCAGTCTGGTGCCCTCCGCCCTTGAATCGAGGGGCACGGGAAGAGCTGAGGAGGGGATGGACCTTAACAGTGGCTCCTCTTCTCACTGCTCTCCACTTCTGCATGCTGTTGACGTATTTCTTCAAGACTTAGCTTCCATTTGGTGTGTTTTTTTTATTGTTACTGTTCAAGCATTTGGGGCAGTAAAGAACCGTCTGTATCATCTGTCTCTTCTCAGGCTGTCTCTGGTACTCCCCTGCCTCGTTTTTCAGAAGACAGTGGGTGTCACAAGTCTCTGGAATTGGAACTTGATACCTGGCTCCCTCTGCCCCTCGTTCTTTAAAAAGCGTACTCTCTGGTGATAAAAACCCATTAAAGCCTGCATGAACATTGGCTTTGTTATTTATTACTCGCTCCTAAATAATATTCTGAGATTTGGCTGCCCTTCTTGTGACTACTTAGCCTTCTATCCCTCTCTCTCTGAGCAGCTGGGACGCTACTTTTTGCCTCTTGTCTCTGAAGCCAAACTTCAGCATGGGCTATAAAATGATGATTTGATGGGGAGAGCACAGGTGACAGAAAACCATGGTACCTCGGCCTTGATTTAAAGATGGGGGAGGAAGCCATAGCTGTGAGAAGCAGATTAATGTTAATGGTTTTATCAAATGAGAGCCTGGCTGCTCGGTTAGTGAGGCTGAGCACCTGGGATTGCTGTGCTAGGCACTGTATGCATCGGATGCAGAAATGCCCCCATTTCTAAAGAGCTGGCCTTATAATGAGATGACAGATAAATGAGCTAATTTGTACATGCTCGTACTCAAAGAGATAATAGAGCCAGCGAGACCCCACGGCTTCCGAGCCACGAGCAAGAGCCAAAGGCACCAAATAGCAGTACTTCCCCTGAATATATCCTAGGGCTGCTCTTTGCCTCACAACCCCCTGCTTCATATCACAAGACGTCTTATTTCAACTGTTCATCAGTTAAATATGCGAAAGTGGCTTCAGGTTAGCTTTTGGCACTGTGAATCCCTTTGGCTGCACTGAGACTGGTACTGCAAGAGGGGATCTCACATATTTAACATCAAACTCATCTTGTGCTTGGAACCCTTGAGTGAGCAGAGCCTGGAGAGGAGGGGGACGTTGTTGAAGCATGTTTGCTGCTGCTGGTTTCAAGGGCCTGGCTCCTGCACACCCTTCGGAGGAGGGCAGCCCCACTCCTCGGCGATGCCCGGAGTCCTCCTGCATCCCTGCTCAGACAAGGGGATGGGGGCTGCAGCAGGGGGGCTGCATGTAGTGTCTGTAACCCAAGAGAAATAGAACTTTATGAAGATGGCTGAATTAATCAAATCAATAGTTTTAAGCACTTAATACCTAAAGTGGTTTGAGTGTTGGTTATAAAAGCCTGTGTAAACATAATATATAAATACTCAGTAATTGACAGCTCATTCTGGGAAAATACATCTCCTGTAAGTTTTGTGTGTATATACTGCTTGTTTGTATACATAATTGTAATTTATGTCTTTACAGAGTGTTCAGGTATTAATCAACTGTTACAATAATACACTGAGTTAGTGCTGAGTGCCTCTCTCATAGCACCATCTGCTTGGATCGAGGAAAACACTGGCGAAGGAGCTGGCAAAAGAGCTATTTTGTGATTTAGCGGAGAACACTGTAGGAGGCTGAGCTTTGTAATGGTCAGAGCTAACTACAAATTAATTCAAATCTGCACATTCTGGGTGTACAGTTACCGCCAGGTCATCATGACATCATGGTCTCCACTGAACTGCTGGAACTGGTGTCTGAACTTGAGCCTTTAAACCCAGGCTGGACAAAGTTAGGAAATAGAGTACAGGGGAGAATCCTCTTCTGCCTGAGGGCTGGCACACCTCAAGTGTGTTTTCTTTTTTTTTTTTTCCCCCAGTCTTTGCGATCTTGAGATCTGTTGTGATTCCATACAGAACCTGAGGTGCTGTATTGTTCTAGGAAGCCAGAATTGCAAAGTATGTCTGTCAGTGCGCGTCCAAGGAGCACTCAGAGCAGTCAGTTATTTGTACATGTGCTTGGGCTAAACCAAGTGGGGTCAACGCCAGACCCACGACCAGGCTGGTGAAACATCTGCTGCTGGAACGGCAGAGGTACCTCTCTGGGCACATGGTGAAGTTACAGCTTTCTCACTTCTCCTTCCTGTTCTCAGTCCCGACTTAACTCACCAGAAGAGCATTTAAGCTTATGGTTTAAGTTTAGCCATAAATTCATAGGGATATTTTCAAAGTCATGAATGGAAGCTAAGCAGTCCTTTAGCTCCAATGGATTTGAGTAGAGCTTGGAAATCTCCTTGATCCCTGGGATTTAACCATGTGCTTGAAGTTCAAGTGCATGCTGAGGCTCTGTTTCCATTTAGCTCATTATCCCAGCAGAACGGTTTTCTTAAATGTCACTTCACCAGTTGAGCCAGGCACCCAGATTCCTCCCCGTCGCTGGGGCAGTCCTGGTGTTTTGCTGCTGGAAACTTTGCAAGGCGATGCGATACCAACCATTTGCACCCCGCATCTTTGACTGTCTAAAAGCTGTTTGGAACTTTAAAATGTTTATTAAGATAACTAATATAAACCAAGAGGACTAAATGTTTTAAAACCATACCTATTCCAGCGTTATGTCTGCTGGCTGATAAATCAGAGTATCCTTATCGTCAGCTTTCCATGCATTGCAATGGACTTGACAAAGATTAGCAGAAGATGAAAGCCCTTTATTACCCTCATCTTCAGACTTCTGAACATCCGTGCTCAAGGACAATTTCCCACACCTTATCTGGATGGAGACAGCATTGATTTAGCTTACATTAACCTTTTAAGACCTATCAGATTACGCTGGATACATTTCACTTGATAAGAATTTAACTCAAGTTTAGTCTCTGCTGTTCTTCCATGCAGCCAAGTCCTGTAGTGTTGTATTAATCACGATCAGGCAACCTGCTTCCAAACTTTCCGTGGTGAAGTGGTTTTAATCACAATTTTAGTTCTAAAATTACTGACCAATCTTCCCAGCCACCTCACTTGTTTTAAATCAGTTGTTCCCAGGAACATTTAACTTTCTAACAAAAAGACTTTGTGCTGCTGCGTTTCAAGGGTAACTTAAGGCAACTTAAGGACATAATTCTCTGACCATCCTACTTATAATGTCCTCTACATCCTTATTCTCTTCTGTGTCTCACCTAGTTGTCACTTTATCAAGATTCATGTCTTGCCTTTCTGTTTGGAGTCTGGGGAAGAATTTTGTAAGATGAAGTCTTGTGACGGGTGGGGAGCTGACTTCTTTGCACAAAATCTGATCTGGGCCTGCAGATGGACAAAGGCTGGGGTGTTCTGTACCCACATGGTCTAGTACATGATAAGAAACCTCAGACGGGAGTTCTGCAGCTTTCTGGTCCTGTTGAGGTCACTTCACAAGTGCAATGCCGGTGGTTAACTAGAGGGTCTGTGTGTGTGTGACCCACAAGAAGCAACTGAAGGCCTCAGCCCAGCCACAAAGTCACACAGATGGCCAACGTGCAAACGCTGCCGTGCAGGATGCTGTGTGTATAGCCTCAGCTTGTGAAGAGAAACATCCTTACCAGTATCCATGAGCTCATAGTTCCCATCAAACAGGCGTTCCTTAGAAAGAAAAATAGTTGCAGTTTAGTACCAAACCTGAGATTTCTGCTTTATTGTGCCTGTTTAGCATGGATGACCCTACCTGGGGGTCTGCTCTGCGTGATGGTGGTACGCAGCAGATAACTGTGTCGTTATGTTAACAAGGTAGGAGACCTCTGGTGCAAAACTCGCATTTAGGTCCAGTACTTGTTAAAACAACATATTTAAAACATGGTTTGGTTAACCCTGTGCAGCGTTGTCCGTTCCTGCTGCTACTCCTCTCCTTGACTTAATAAACCCTGTCAGGAGAGATCTGGACTTAGTGAGGCTCTCAAACTCCAGGGAGTCACACTGTGTGACATCTTGTGACATGCATATTACAAGGTTTCTGGAAGGAAGCTCACATCACCTGGGAGAGGAAATGCTTTTCATACCCCTGGGAGCTAATTATGGCAGTTCAGCTGGAAGTAGAGTCTTTGCACCACACTGTTTTGTCCTTTTCAGTATTTTGTGATTTGATTGATTGCCTTTTCTGCTCCTTTCACACAGATTAGTGAGGCCATAAACGCAGAGAAAACAGAAGAGGCAGCCCCATAAAAACAACCAAATACTGAAGAGATCAAAGTAGCACAGCACAGGAACATAGCTATAAGTCACTGACTGCAGGTGGCATTAAAGATGCGGAGGGCTTGTTCTCATGGAGATTGTAATAGGAATAGTAAATGGCACAGAACTAATCTCGGCTCAAGATAAAATATTTTCAATGACTATGGAAAAAACAATGGGAGTGGGTTGAGAAGGAGAATGGGACATAAATATTCCTGTGAAACAGGTTAAATAATTTTCCCTCAAATAATCTTAATAACTTTTTATAGGCATTTCCTTTTAGTATAAACTTGCTGTAATTCCTAAGGGTCTTTGGGGGGTGGGAGGGGAAGCAGGGTTTAAATCCGTAATGGTAGATAATACACTAGGACACATTATCTGGCCCTGATATGAAAAGGTGTAGCACAGCTGAGACCTTTCCTCCCCAAAAGGCAAGTAGCTTTTCCTCCTCGGAATGTGGGTGTCTTGTCTGTTCGGAGTGTGAGGAGCAGTCCCGGGACATGGAGCTCGGGGCTCTGCCCTCCAGCTGTGCCCAGGCCTTGCCCCGAGGACTGTGAGCTGCTGCCTTGGGCCGACACCGCTCCAGGGGGGTCATTATCACTTCACCCCCTTGGATGCTTCCCTGTCAATATGTAAGTTGATGACTTCTTTAGCATAGTGGTAGAAACCTAGTGAGTGAGCCAGATCGGTTTCAGACTTTAGCCGGCATTTTTCACACAGGTATGGCACCATTTTGGGAGCAGACCATTGACATCATCTTGCTGACAGCGCTCCCATGGCAGGCAAACAGGCCTCGTGTTTCTAAATCCTGCCTGTGAAGACTTCTGGGCTTTTCCCAGCATTCAGGGGAGGGGAGGACAGAAGATCTGGGATGGAGTAGTTGCTCTGTTTACCAAAGTTTTGTAATTTCTAGCTCTTGGGATCTCCATGGGCAGTTGCTGCTTTTTACCCTGGGGGAGTATTGCACTATGGTATCGCTGCTTGGCACGTTGTGGGCTAGTGCACAGGGAAGTAATGCACACCAGGCACCGCAGCCGGTTAGTGTGGGTTTTTTATATCCTTCTGGATATATCAATAACTACAGAAATTGAGAGCGTATTAGCTGAACACGAAACTATAGTTGTGTCTCGACATCCTCTTGGAAGACTGACTGGTAAGGATTTTGAAGAAATCAAAGCTTTGGGGAAAGCTCTCTGTGCTGCTGGAGTCAGCGGAACAGATTGCGTGCCGCTCCTCTGTGTCAGCGCAAAGTCAAATTGCTGAGCTTCGACCGCCACAGGCGCTGGCGTCGAGGGGGAGCCACCGGGGTGGTTTGCACCGTCATGGAAGCACTCGGGTAATCCGTTCTGTTAGCTGAGACTGGTGACTCTTAGCTGCAGAAGATAACTTAGCAAACAGCTTGAACTAGATTTAGATGGGGACATTTCACCATAGCCGGTGGGTAAACAGGCACTGCTCCGTAATATAGAAATTAGGAATTTTTATAAAACTTCCTATCGGTCCAGTCTGTACTAGATCTTTTCTCAGCTGCAGCTATTGCTGAGACTTAAACTATTTACCTGCCCAGACTGGCCCTTCTGCTGCCTCGAAAACTTTGTGCAAGGGCAAATCTAACCCTCTGTATCTAAAATTTCAATAAAGTAAGAGAAGATGAACAAGAATGTACTAATCTCTGACTACTAAATTTATGAACTTGCTAGTATTAACCTTTTGTTTTATTGCCTTTATGGCCATACTATAAAATATAGCTGTAGTAAAATACCTGCATATTTGAACTATGCTGCCTGGAATGGTTTGATTCCTGAAGATGAAGAGCCCTTCCTCCCACTGAGAGAGACCCCGAGGGAGCTGGGGGGATGACAGTGCTTTTGCGATGTTCAGACATGCCTACAGCCGATGTGAATGAGGAGGGTGATGACAGACCTCTGACTCAAACTTGCTGCTTCTTGTGGTCCATGAGGGCCTGGCTGTGCTGCGTGCAGTCGGGGTGTGCTCTGTGCCATCAGCTGCATGGAGACAGAGCCTGCTGGAAGTGGGCTAAAAGCTGCGAGGGGCAACTGCTGAGACCTCATGGGGAGGGAAGAGGACTTAGGGACATGGTTTGGTGGTGGTTTTTGCAGTGTTAGGTTGATGGTTGGACTTGATGATGTTCAAGGTCCCTTCCAACCTAGATGATTCTGTGATTCTTAAATTACACAGTTTGGCAAGGTCTTGGTGTGTTTCTGTGCTCACGTGTCTGAAACCAAATGGAGATGTAAGGAAAAAATAAGTAATGTAGCTCTATTATTTGTGGTGGGATTTTCCAAGTTGTGGGTTATCTGTGCTATGTACAGAGGGGGCTCAGGTCTACAAGAGCTCTGCATGTTAGTTGGGGAATCCCACCAGCTTGGATAAGATGGAGATGAGTTGAAAGCAAATGCAAGTGTTCCCGAGTTCCTCAGCCTGGCAAATGGCAAATTCCAGTTTCTGGTGTGTGTTCCTATTTACAGCCAGCACTGGGATGGCGCTGAAGAGCCCCATCACAGACAAGGTTGTCCTCATTCCTGGAGCTGTATCTCTTAATCTGTGCAAAGCACTCCTTGAACTCGTGACACTAAAACTGGCAAAGTCTCAGCTTGTATAAACCAAATTCTGCTGCCTTTTGCCTCAGCCAGCTAAGCAGTGCCCTCCAGAGGTCCTGATCCCACGGTGAGTTCATGGCTGCTGTATGCAAACTGGAGAACCCCAGAGGTGATGACAGCCTCTTTCGGGTTTTGTCCACATTAACCATCAGTTGCCAGTAAAGCTCTGGTAACTGCCATGGCATACCTACATGGCATTAGAAGCTCACTGGGAAAAGAGTGGCTTTCTTTTAAGCTAAAGAGCTAAGAGGGTTCTTTAATTGAGCCTTCTAGTGTAAAAACAAACAAACAAAAACAGCTGGAGAGATGACCTGAGTTTGTCATGTCATTTAAAGGAGTATGCAGGCAGGCCCTAACTGTGACCACCTGAGCCATCCTGACAAAATGAATGGTCCAGCCCAGGTTCGCACCTGTGTAAGTAACCAGCTGCACCAGGAGCCTGTGCTTCAGGCAGTAATGAAGCTCCACGAGTTTGCTCATTAGAACCACTTACTGTGATATTTCTGTGCCTTTCTGTAAATGGGATGAGCTTCCACACTCAGTATGGTACCATGTCTCTGGGTGCTGTCCCTACTAACAGCTCTGCTGGGCTAGTAATGGCCACAGAGCCAGTTGCTGGTGTGAGGTGGCACTAGCAAGTCTGAAATCATTGCGGATCAGCTCAATTTCTGTGTGTTTTGCCATATCCCTAATGCTGTTTTACGTTGATGAGCTCATTATAGAAAATGAGCTGTCGCAATACCCATCATCACAGTGAATGGTTCAGCGGAAAATAGGCCTTTTTTTTTTTGACAGCTTTTGGACATGATGGGGAATTCGTACCTTCACCGGATATGATAAATTTGCAAGGGAAATTATAAGGCAACATGGGTTTTGCGTTATTTCTTGGAGCTGACGGGAGCGCTTTGCAAGTATATTCAACAACTCCAGTCATGTTGATTAGCACTGATGGCAGTGCATCTAATGGCCTCATCAGAATTGCTTGTAAACCGATTGTCCTACCGGAGTAGTTATCTAGGAGCTTAAACAGCTATGATAGCATCTATTCTGCAAGCACCTGGCCATGTGTGAGTAAATATAGCAGCACTAAATGCTGGAGGTACTGTAAGCGGCAGGCTGAGAAATTCTGCTGGGATCCCTAAAATTTGGAGCTGAGCATCTTGAGGGTAATGTCACTTAGCCTGAGCCAAAGCCTGTTGTTGCCGAGGAGGGGGGGGAGAGCATTCCCGTTGACATTAATGGATTGTTTAGTTCTGGTTCTTTTTGGAGAGGGGCTTGGTGTTTTATGTACAGGCTTGGGACATCATTGTTTTGGCTATCAGCTAGCCAAGGAGATCTGGTAATCTTCAGTTTGTGCTTTCAAAGCACAAACTCTCACAAAACAAAGCTCTTAATGAGCTGTATCCAGGAAGAAGAGTGGTGCTGTCAGGGTTTTGGAGATAGGCTCTGATTTTTGTTGGCCTGCTGCTTGTGTCGCAGAAAGAGGTGTTAAACGCTGACGGGAAAGATAAAGTTAGTTCCTACGTTGACACATAGTATCATCCAGTCCTTTGGATTTAGACAGGGCACCAAGATGGAAAGAGCAAAATTCCATTTCCTTATCCGCTGCAAACCCTTGGAGCTTTAGAATAAGGCAAGAAGCAGGTTTATTTCAATAACAAAACCCTAGGGCTTTAATCTCAAATTCAGTGCACAGGATCCATCCCTTAGAGGCGGGGCATAGAGGATATAATTGGATGTGATGTAGTGTCCTTGGTAGCGAAATGCATCTGGATCCTTCTAAACCAAAGGCCATGCTGGTTCGCGCTCTTGTCAGCAGCAGTGACCTGTGGATGGTCCATCCTCGTGCTGCAGAGCGCTTTGCCTCCTCCCTCCTGCTGTGCCGCGGCTTAACCACGTGCCCTCCCTTGAGCTCCGTGCGTTTCAGTGCATTTTGCACAACCAAATCATCTTATGAAGGGTGTCTGCAAGCTTAAAATCATGTGTGTATTATAATATGCTAATCCCCTCCCTCTTCCTCCAGCCTTAACTGCCTCATTTTCCAAAGGGAATTGACTTTCTCTCGGAGTCTGAGGAATGTTTTCCATTTCTCTGGTAAGATCCTCTACACACATTAAACCATTTCTATTCATCAGAAACTCACCAGCTTGAAACTGATGCTCCATTTATCTCTTCTTTGAAGCCTCCACAGAGCTCATGAAACCAGGCCTGGCTGGCTCGGTTGCCACGTGCCTGTGTTCTTATTAAAGTAGCGTTGCGAGTTACGAGTGGGACTCGGGACTCTTAGTCCGTTTATCTCCCCCTGCTGTATCTTCTTCCTGAGTCATCAATATCTGTCTAGTGGATGGGCGAAACTCAGCATTGGCTGCTGTCTGGAGACCGTCTCGCTGCGGAAAAGCAAGTTGTGTTCAATTGTTCCCCATCCATCTTCAGCTAATGAACGTACCGTGTCTGATTCCAGCAACTTCTGGCAGTGTCCCGGGTGGCCTGGAGGGGAGAGCAGTGATGGAGGAGCCCTGGGTTCCCTCCCTGCCTTGGATCACTCTGCTGATGGACCATGGGCAGATTCCTCCCTTCCCTCCACTTTGGCTTCTCCCGCATCTGAGAGCGGAGGAGTCATGGGCTGTGGTGCCCTCGGAAACGCAGAGATGAGGAGCGCCAGCAAGAACCAG
Source organism: Ibidorhyncha struthersii (assembly GCA_013398815.1). Lineage (NCBI taxonomy): Eukaryota > Metazoa > Chordata > Aves > Charadriiformes > Charadriidae > Ibidorhyncha > Ibidorhyncha struthersii. The sequence goes on from VZSZ01010459.1 coordinate 149,517, forward strand.
GCTCTTCTGCTGAGGTTCTGGATTGATGTATCCAACCATACAGCGCTTCCTCTACACTGGCTTGGGACCCTCCTGTTGCTGCCTCTTTTTATTTGGCCTTTTTTTAACTTTGGAAAGCATATCTAACAGGAAGAGAGGGGTTTTTTAAAATGATGCAGAGCCCTTTTTTTTCTTTAACCAGCTATGAAGCTTGCTGATTTCCTAATTAATATCAACAGTTTGACAACTTGTGGGGGAAGGGAAGCTAGGAGGAACTAACTTCTATGTAATGATATGACCTTTGCCTTCTCTTAACATTATTTTCATGCAGTGTTAGCTATTGGCGTTGATTCTTACAGGAGAAGAGAAAGACAAAACCACTTGTGCACCATTGTTGTATACAGAATATTCTGTTAATACCCAGTTATTTTTAAATCTGCTATAATAAACCCTTCCCCATGAATCCTGAAGGCTTCTAGGCTTGGACGTGCAGACCAGAGGAGTCATAAGGCCTGAACAAGGAGTAACCAGGGTCTGAAATTATTTCAGAGAGTATCAGATCTACAGACTGTTTGGAAAAGACTGCTCTTGCCCAGCTGTGTAAGGTTGGACAAGTGAGCCCTTAACGCAGTAGTAGGGCTTTATGGATAGATGGGTGATAGGGAAGATGAGGAGCAAGCGAGCGGCTGCACAGCCCACAGCAGTAGCTTCCTTCTTTGCATTTAAAGCTCAATGGTGTTTGATTACTCCACACCTGCCTGCTCTTCCAAGGCTGAAAGCAGGAAAAATAATCTCCCCTGATATGCAAATCCAGCAAATCTGGAAGCAGTTGAGCAGAGTAAGAAATAAAACTGGAAATCCGAGTCACCAATTTCAAACCATTTCTTGATATTTGACTGATTTCTTCCCCCCTACTTCTTTCCAGCTCGCTCAGAAAAGGCTGTGTGAAGGAAAGTGAGGACTTCTCATTCTTTTTGCACCATCTTTCTGGGGAAAAAAAGTACAATTTGTGCGGACTGTGCTATATTAGAGTAGTTGGGCATTTTCCAACAAATCTGCTAAATCTCTAACACCAAATGTTTTGAAATGAATGCCACTTCCGTCAGGGATCATCTTCCCAGATCCCAAGAGCTCAGTCTGCTTCGGAGTAGAAACACCTTCCGCAGAACCCAGTAGCTCAGTTTGCCTTGGGTTGAGTTCAAATCCCACTAAACCTCAGCTGCTCCAATATAAGCACTACTCATCAACCTCTATTGTTTTTAAGGAGTTTCGTTTTCTATGAATGAGTAGATGAAATAAAGCTTATTGGGGAGGGGGAAGAGTGGGGAGGGGAGAAACCTTACACGGAACTGCGGCAGTGTTGAAAACTCCAGAACTGTCTCGTACTAATGCCGCTCCGCTTGCTGAAGGACATCTTCCCTACTTTGTGTCCTCTACCGAAGGAAATGCTTCTGTCTTTGGGGGAAATGCGTGTCAAAAAAATGTATTGGTTTTAATTGAAGACTGAGGATTTTCAAGTTAGACAAATAGCTAGTTACCCTGTGCAACAGAGATTTTGCCCCGTTTAGAAAGATAGCAAGTGTGGCTGCTCTCCTAGGAAACACCCGGCTTGTCTGAGAGGAGCTGGTTCTGTGTTGCTCGTGTCCCTGGACCAACAGTCTGAGCAACCAGGTAGGAGCTGTGCTTCTGTTGAAACAGTGGTGTGGATGAGCTCAACAGATCTGAAAGGTTTTGGAGACTGATGGAATGCATGCCATCGTTAAAAGTCAATAATAAGGATCTTGTCATCATCTGTGGAAGTAGGATATTTTTTTTTTCATCCGTTGAACTACCAAACCCTTTAATAGCTTTTTTTTAACTATAGGCTGGTCTCTCTAAAGATGTATTTTGTCATCCAAGTTCAGCAGAGTCCTAACTTTCCTCGTATCAAAGGAGAAAGCCAGCCCAAAATGTATTAAATTGGATGGAAATCAAAAATGGCTACGAATCTGTGTTTCATAATAGCATCCAAAACACTCCCCAGCTTTCCGAGTCTTTGAACCAGTGCACTGAGCTGATACTGGCATTTCTCATTCCAGCTGGATTAACGAGTTCCTGGACTAGCCAAAGACTTCTACGATTCAGGGGAGCAAGACAAGTGTGTCTTCCTTCAGTCACGCCAGATGGAATGGGTGTCAGGCCAGCACTTCCCATGAAGAATAAAGAAGTCCCTTTTATGCCAAGGAGCATTGGTGCCAGGTACGTGGAAGGAGCAGGATGAGAAGAGTGCACAACTGCAGATTGAAAGGGGAACTGTTGGCATCCTCATTGCAAGGGTTGTAGGTGTGGGGACACAAGGTGAATGCCTCTCCCTAAGGCTGGCCGGGGCGACGAGCTGTGTACACGTTCAGAGGATAGGGAGAGATGCTTGGCCCACCTGTTCTGGCCCAGGGTGATGCTCACTGACTGGAACCTGCCAGAGCTGGGGGAAGGAGACCTGCAACTGCCCAGCCTTGAGGGTGGTGCCTGGCATCAAGCTGCAGCTCTTGGATTCTTGCGGCCGGCACCTGCCTGGCGCGTTGCTGCTGGGAGGAAGATGTGCCTTGCATCCACAGCAGGTGGCAGAGTCAGGAGCTCAAGGCCAAGTACAACATAAAACCAATGTAAAAACAAGTTCTGAGGATGTTGTGCTTCCAAAGGCAGATCTTCCAACACTACAGAGTTAATGATAGGCTGAGACAGGCACGAGGCAGGAAAAAGCCACTGTCTGTAGGTACAGCAGTGTACTTGTCATCACAGTGAGGCAGCAGGACAGAACCTTCCTCCTGCAAACCCTGGCAAATGGTAAGTCTACCTCTAACTTAGATTTTGGAGGAACCAAGAGTATCAGTGAGATTGGACTAAATGCTACTGTCAGTGCTTAAAAAGGTTGACATTTCCAAAAACCTTTCCCTTACCTTTTGCTTTTGATTTTAATCACATCATCTTGATTATTTTTTCTAACTAAACTCCATGTAAGGCAATGAAGGCTTTAGGGAGAAAAAAGTGATATCTCAGGAGCACTGCAGTTTTTCTGTTTGATTTTGTTGTTGTTACTTAGTTTTTCATCTCAGCTGTCTTAGTTCAAATGTACAAATCCTTGTGGAGTTTGACTCATACCAACAGGCTTCAAGGAAACGGTACTGCAAGGAAGGAATGGGAAGGTGAGGAAAAATGTCCTCTCGTCCTGGCACTAACTTTGCTAAAGCGCGAAGTGTTGCGGGGTGGGAATGCGTCCCAGGGTTTGGCAGCAGTGTTGGCTTGTGCTGGCCTGGAGCGTGCACAGCCTCAGCCTGCCTGTGCTCCGTCTGTAAAATGAGGCTTAACAGCTGTGTTTGCAGACATCATTTCTGAGCAGGCACGTGCTTTCAAAGAGCTGCAGTCACGGAAGAGTGGGCTGAGGCAGCCCTCCCCGTCCATGCTGTGCCGCACTCCGGTGCTGTGCTCACAGCCAGACCCTGGATGGCACAGGGCGACCCCTCAGCCTGCCTGAGGTGCCCATGGGCTTTCTGTTGGTCCCACAAGTTTTGCAGAGCCACGGGGAAGGCTCTGCTGTGATTTCCCCCCGCTGGACCTCTGTCTCCTACTTCCCAAAGTGAACTCGGATTTCTCCTGTGCCGTGTAACAAACCTGGACCTCAGGGCTTCAGCTTCCCAGGGTTAAGGCCTGACTGTCCTGCCGGTAGGGATGGGTGTTGATATCCCCTCAATTTTTGGCCAGAGTACTTGGAAGAGCAGGATCGCTATCCCATCCCACCACCTGACGACTTGAGGGCCTGTCACACAAGCAAGTCCTGCCAGTGCCCTGTGATGGAAAACCTGGCTGCGGGCTCTGCCCAGGAGGGTGTCTGCTGGAGTCACCAGAGCTTACCAGTCTGGTAAAGGAAACACAGCTGGTTTAAGATTCCTCTTCAAATTTCAGTTTGCTCTTGGTATTTTTACTGTGTACATCACTTCCCTAGTTCCCAAGTAATAGCAAAACATAATTACAGTTGATTAAGCACACGAACTGTTCTGTCTTTTAAAAACAAGGCCACTGGCGATGTTACTTACATAAAATCAAAGTGTTTCCTTTGTCTGCAGTACTGAAAGTGTGGATACTTACTTCTTATTTTAATACAATTTACTTTTGGAAATACTCATTTACATTTACAAATATTAAAATTATATACTTAGGCAATGCGCATGTTCGCTGTGAGCCAATTTAAACATTGTGATTCTGGAGGATCAAGTCATAAAAATGTATAGATTTTGGTTTTTTTCTCTCTTCAAAGTAAGAGTATCTTGGAAATCCTTAGAACTGTGTTGGGATGGGAAACCCATTTTTTTGATTAGCAATAATTTCATCTGACTCTGATGAAAGCAGTACTCCTTAACAGTAAGGCAGAATGGCTGGTATTCATTAACAAGACTTCAAAACCTCATCTCTCTGGTAGAAAAATGATATATATATTTTTAAGAGTGTTAATACACTGACTTGATTTAGCATTTTTACCTTTTTCGGCCTCTGTAAAAGATAACATCCAGATGAGCATCTGGTAATTAGCCCCACAGGGCCACACGCACAATTTTATTTCAAAGGGGGACTTTCATGCTGGAAAAAGATATTGATTAAAAAAAAAAAGCCTTTTGCTTCAAAAGGAAGCCTCTGAGTGCTATGTATGCATGTTTCCTGTTCCATGCAGGCTTCCCTTCCCCAATTCTGCCCATTTGGGCACTATTTGGCAGACAGAAAAACTTGGTACAGGCCAGAATGCCCTGAATAATTTATTGTCTACAGAAACACAGAGAAAAGAAGTTATTTCCTTGAACGCTAGGTCTGGATCTGGTAATCAGACCCATCTCTACCCGCTCCCAGCCTGATAGTCTCTTCAGTTGTATTTCTGTGAAAGAGCTCAGCAGTTGAACTCTTCCACAAATTATGCAGATCAAAATTGCTGAGCTAACGTGGCAGCAGGGAGCGGCAGGAGATTCGAAGAGCCGAATGATATGGGATACCAAAGGGGAAAGAGGTAGAGGCGCTCAAAGGTAGAACCGCTGTCAGAGCCAGCAAGTGAGAGACTGGCTAATTGAAAATGTGTATTATCTTCTGAAAGTATGTTAATTGATATGTAACTTGTGATAGCCAGTGCTAGGCAATCGTGTGGGTGTGGGGAGAAAGTTCTCCAAATGATCCTTGCAAGGTTATTGTATTAATAAGCTTCCACATTTATTGCCTCTGTTATTTTGAGTTAATTACATGGGCGCCTAAATGTATCTCTTTTAAATCTCAATTAATGTCCTTTACAATCAATTCATACTTAATTAATATAACAGGCTGATTAAATGTAAAGAGGATGCTCATTTTGCACAAAGTGCTCCCAGTCCTTTCCCCGCTGCAGAGCGGAAAAGTAAAACTGACTCTGGTTGGACTAAACCCTTTGGACTCTGCCAACTTTTCCTGTTATTTAAGATGGTTCAGGAGGCGGCAACTGTAATTCAGCGGGACTTTCTACAGGGTCAGACACGCTGCCAGGGTGAGGTCTCCAACAGAGCAAGCCAGGGCTATGGAAGCCCACGGTGATGAAGGCATAGATGGGCATATATGTGTGTATATGTAGGGCCACACTCATGGAAAAGGTGACAGAAGGCCCCTGCTCAGCAGTGACGAGTCCCTTGCCCTACTGAAACACCATTAGGTCTAACTCGGTGTGCACAGGCAGGGTACGGGTGGTGCTGCGCGCCATGCGCACCAGCAGCGGTGGGTGCACAGGCTGAGCCGGAGGTGAGACATGTCGGTGATAGATGCTCCGGCCCTGTGTGAATCAGTGCAACCTCCGGCTTGTGGAGACTGGAGGTGCTTTTTTCTGTGCAGTCTGGGGAATGTAGGACTGTAATGATGGGGTACGACTGACGGATACTACTCATGAGCCATCTTGTAAAGCTTGTCTGTACAGTGAGGAGGACATCACTGCTTCTCCCACTGAAGGGAGGGACTATTTTAGGTGCTATGGCAGGGACTTGTATTTTGAAGGCAAAAAATGCCTGACGCAGCCCTCGGCAGTGACTCAGAGCGGGGCTGCTTACACAGATGCAGAGCCAAAATGTTGGGAGCTGCAGATGTCTGAAGTCAGTTTCCACGACTCAGGCAGCTGGAGGTGCGTAAGTGTCTTTCTGGAAGCTGCGCAATGTGAATGTAAGAACCAGGTTAGCTGAGAGCAAAATTTCTTAAAGTACAATTTGTACTGAAATTCAGGGGAGTTTCAGGGTTGCCACTTTGCACTCGGGTGGCTAAATGCCACACAAACGCTGTGTAAAATCTCTTTGCTCACCTTCGCTTCACGCTCTGTGATGCTGAAGGTCACTTTCTTCTCTTGACCCTTGATGTTGGCTGTTCCTCGGTCTGTGGCCTGAATCTTCACTGGAGAAAGTCCCTCCTTGACTCCTGGGAGGAGGGACTTCCTATCCCTCTCTGCGCTTACTAGGCCCTGGTTATCTCATGCAATTAATACAAGAATAATCCATGTTTTGAAATTCCTTGCCTGGATTAGCTACTGGCTGGAGTACTTAGCTCATGTGCATACAGGATCTCTCCAAGGATTTGTCTTCTAGTATTTATTCTGATAACTGTAACATGCAGATAAGAGGAGCACACGACACTGGAAGTACAGAATAAATTTACATTTTCAAAACTGCGGAAAGCCAGTTTTGTTAGCATCCAGGTTCTGAGGAGAAGTGGCCCATGAAAGGAAGGGAATCCATAATAAAGGCTGGTGTCTCAGGCAGCAGCCTCCTAAATATGCCGATGTTTTAGCTGATCTCAGGAACTGAGGCGTAGAATTCCAATTTGGGGTCTAGAAGCCCTACTCAACCCCAGACTTCCCCTTACTCAACAGGAGCCTTGTCTCAACTGGTGGCAGAGTAAGGTACAAAGCAGAGGGCAAATCTTCACAGAAAAAAGTGTTTCTTTCATTTTTGCCCTTGATTAATTCATCCCTCTTCTCTGCTGATGATCTGCAAACAGATTGTGAAATTCATACGTGCATTAGACTGACTTTCTTCTCTCAAGAGTTGCTGGTCTGTGCCTCATGCTGACTGCAAACACCAGGACTGAACGTGTGCTGTGCAACCACAAGTACTGGGGCCTCTTTAAACTAAGACTGAGTTAACAGCAGCTGCAGCTTTTTCTAAAATAGGCAAAAGATGTGCGTTTTGGTAAATTTTTGGCTACTTGAATTAAACTTGCTTTGGGATATTTGCCGCCTTCTACTTGGATTTTTTGAATATTTGTGGTGAAAAAGCAGGAAGGAGCCAAAGAAAAAGAAAAATGCTTTCAAAAGCAAATGAACACTTGTGAAATTTCTCCCCCTACATCTATTTAATTCTAATCAGGTACAGCATTGCCTGGATAAGCGAGGAGTGGATTGTTCTCTCTCTGAGCTAGACTTATCTTTTTGGTTGGTTTTTTTTAATGTTGAAATTATCAGGTTTTGTAATTAAGGCTGTTTTTTCACTGACTCTTTAATCCGTCTATGTCTGGAAGTGTTGAGACAGGAAAATACTGCAGTAGTGTGGCTGTGCTAGTCTCTGTGTGCTTTGGGCTATAGTATGCTTTTCTTTTTTTGGGAAGATAAAAGAGTAACTTCTCACATGATCATATCACTCCAGGAGCTGGAGCTCTCAAACGTGTGGGAGCACTTCCAGTACTGAGCCGTTTATGTTCTGCTGCCGCAGCTGGCAGGACGGACAGCAGCCGGTGCCGTGCAGTTTGGTGACCCAAGAACTCATCACGCAGCCTGGCCCTGGTGGAACCCGCGCAGAAGCCCAAGAGACTTTTAAACAAAAAAGACTTCAGCCGTCAAGAAGTCCCTCTTTCACTTGAGGCCGAGGAAAGGCAAGTTCCTCTTCAGGAGCAATGCAGGCAAGAAGTCTTACCAGGCAGCCTTGTCGTTGAAGGCAAATTAAAGCTTGAGTCAAAGAGACGATGACTAAAGAACTAATTTTTTTT
>VZSZ01010459.1:157510-201689 GCA_013398815.1 Ibidorhyncha struthersii
AGGGAGAGAAAGTGGAAAATTGCTTGGAGCTATAATGCAACCAAAGGCAAGAATTCTTCATTAAGAACTTCATTTAAAATCAGGTGCATCTAAGTAGTTTTGCGACCCTCCTAAAAGTTCATTTTCTTTTCGTACAGCACTCTTCTGAATGCATAAATCTTTAACAATCTCATTTTCCAGTGGCCATATATGTATACACTTGGCTCCTGGTTTAAAGAGAGCATGTTAAAGCAGTCTTGCTCAGAGACCTCTTGTTCTGAGACCTGAAGTAGAGAAGTTTTCAGCAGACCTGTAATGAAACCTTTCTCAACTGGTGCCCTTGGCTGTGGGTGGCTTTGCTTTTTTTTTTGTTTGTTTGTTTGTTTTCTTTGAGACTTTTTTCATTGAAGTATGGAGCTTTCATTCTGAACCAAGGAGTTTTCTGAACCAATTGTGGGGATGCTGTCACCATGAGGTGTGCGTCCTGTTGAATCTGGAGGCACGGGCATTTTACAAAGCAGTGACTTTCTACTCAAACCATTTTTCAGTGGAAAAATGTGTTTTCTCTCTGTGGAAAAAAAGAAAACCAGATTTCCTCTGAAAAGAGTTTCTATTTTCAGGTTGTTGGGTTTTTTTGTGTTTTTTTTTTTTTTTTTTTTTTAAGGTACTGAGCGCCTTTAAATTTGGGATCTTGCCCTAAATTGCAAAACTTTAAAAATTCAGGTGAAAGAATAACTCTTTTCCTGTTAAAATAAAACAAAACAAAAAAAAAAATCAGAGAAAAATTTGTCAGCAAACACTCTGAATTTTATCTGGGAAAATAACCCCAATTCTCCCAAAACATGGAAGCCAACTTTCAGGCAGAAGTCTAATTGAAATTTTAGGGAAAAACTCAGTGTGTCTCTAACCAAGGCAAGCTCTGGTCTAAGAAGATGTTGGTCAGGGTAGAAGTTTTGCAACCTGGCTCATCTCCAGTGGAAGTGCAGGAGAAGTTTCTTTGGCTCTGGATCCTGCATGTGGCTGTGCCGGGCTGAGAGCAACGCGGGTCTCCGTGCAGAAGGACCCTCTGTGCCCTGGCACCGTCCCCTGCTTACAGCTGGTGGCCCGGTCCTGTTTGTACCCACAGATCTCCTTGCCTGTGTTGGGCATCTTCTCTCCGCGTAACAGAAAAGTCCAATTTTCACCTCAAATTCCACAGAGATGTAATGGCGTCTTGTACTCTGGCACTTCTTACCTGTCGATGCCTTTACTGTGGTCCTCACCCTTCGTCTCTGCTCCATAGCTCAGTCAGTCCAGAGCATCTACGAGGCAGCGACCTCTTTAAAGGCTGAGGTCTGTGGATGCCCAACGCGGTCCTCTTTGCTTTGGAGAGTTTTCCCTCTCTTACAGGGACTTGGCTCTGTCGGCAGGGGAGAGCTGGGGCAGAGTGAGATGCCCCAAAGCTTTAGCACAGGTCCTTCCCAGTGCTCCTGGGCAGAAGGAAGAGGGCAGAGGCTCACACCCCCGGCATGGCTTTGCACAGGAAGATGGGGAAGAGGGCGGGCTGATTTTTAAAACCTTTGAATTCATCTCCCCGCCTTCCTGTCTTCCTTCCTTCTCTCACAGTGATGTGCTTTTGCATCATTTGCTCTTTGTGAAGATTTTCTTGACGCCCCACTGAATGCAGAGGCATCTGAGGAATTAAAAAAAAATAAACCCCTTTCATTTCTTTTTTTGCCTTTCCCTCCAATGAAAAGGAAGAAAAAACTGCCCACTAGCTCTAAGATAAATACAGCACAGGTCAATAACTGAAAGCGCTTTCATAGGCCACAGCTGGATAGCGTTGCTTTCTGACTTTTTTTTTTTAAAACCTCTATCTTTGTTATGTGTGCAGAGCTCATGAAAAGAGTCATTTGGATTGCAGCATTCCTGATCTTCATGCCTACAGACCAACGAATCTGCAAGGCATAAGGGAAGCACCAGTTGTTGGGGCTACTCATAAAATAAAAGCTCTCAGACAACTCAGGAGGATTTTCTTAAAATTTTGTTCTTAGCTGCTTTCTAGCTTTCCTTTCTTCCCTGGTACTTAATGTGCCTCCCAGCAACAAGACCCAGAGAGAACTGAAAAACCATTGGCAAGGTGGCCTATAATTAACTAGCTGAGTTGGTGTATCCAGAACAAAAGAGCTAATTATGTAGCAATCAGTTATTTGAAGGAAAAAAAGCACTGCTTTGAATTGCTGCACAATGCTCCTGCCCTGGCTGGGTGGGAAGGGCTGCGGCGTGGTGATGCAAACACCCCTGTGTTGGGGATACACTGCAGGAACTGTTCGGAGGCATGAAAGCTGTCGGTTGGAGCCAGCGGCTGTGGAAGGGAGGATGCCGGAACCTGCGCCGAAACTGGAGAAATTGAGTCTCCAGCTTAAGAACATGGGAATGAAGCGCATGGGTTTTGTTTCGCCCTGCTGCCTCGTTTCTCTTTGTGTGGTGCGTGGACGTGCTGTTCTTCATTAATTACCCGGTATGTGCCTGTCCAAGCCGTTGGAGCAAGTCAACAGCAAGCATCGGCTGGGTGAGGCTGGCAGAAGCCCAGGCACACAGCCCCAGCCAGGTGCGATGGCATCTGCTGCAGGGGAATGCCATTCAGATGGACATATTGGACCACGGTGACCTCCAGTTACTTTCTGGACATCACCTGGTGCCCTGGATGTGAGTTTTTATGTTGGCCTAGAGGCCAAAGTCAGCTGCGACTTAATGGAAGCAGAAAGAGTACCACGATCCTGGGAGGAGCGGGACGCCCAGCCTTCCCCGTCTGGCTTTGCCTCTCCCTCCCAAATCGGATGACAGCTTTACTTTGCTTGGTGGCGCATGTGAAAGCCTGTAAGCGCTCTGCCTTACTTCCAGTTCAACAGATGCTTCAGGTGTCTATCTCTGCTATTTAAAGTGATGCCACTCCTTGCAAGGGCTGCAGTATGCAGGAAAGGCGCAGAGCTAGCTAGAAATGTCATTAGACAATTTCATGCTGTATTTTCTGGGAAGCTCTGTGGTCAGCGTTGCCTCTTCCTATGACCAGGTGCTAAAGGTCAGCTAAGAGCGGGACTTGTCACGCAAGACAGTCAACCTACGGTTTTAGAAAGCCTCTGAGATCCTGAGGCTGTTTGCTGTGTTGTTTGGAAACCCCTGAATGAGAAACCGAAGAGGGAGTTGGCGGGAGAAGAGACATTTTGTTCTTGCTGTGCAGATCAGTTCTGGCATCAGCTTCCAGTTGGGGCTGGGGTGTTAGGTAGGAACAACTCCTGGGGACCTGGGAGAAGGTTGCTTTACGGTAGACTTGGTTTTGTGTCCTTGAGCCTCATGCACGTGTGTGAGATCCTTCTGTGCACCCTCCGAGCACTGGTAAAACGGGGCATTTGTGACCCATGGATGTCCTTCTGCGCGGTCCCAGGAGCCTCACCCGGTCATTTCTGTATCATGCCCTAGTGCCTTTCTAAGTAATTAGTATCTTAAAAAAGATACGGTTTTGTTTACAAGATTAGTTCTGATGTTTTTATATCCACTTTTCATTGTGGGAGCAGAGAAAGGAGTAGTAATGTACGTTTGGAACATCATGTTTTGTAGAAGTGTGTCAGTTTTGTTAAGCTGTTCATTTAGAACAACCTCTTTCTCCATAAAAATGGAGAGGGTTTTTGTGACATTTTAAAATGAAACATTTTCAGTTCATAATGACATCTTCCTCTCAGATTTCCTTTCCCCCCCCCCCCTCTTTAATAATCTTTAAAAAGTGAGGATACCAAGTATTTCTTTCAGTCAACCCTGCCCTTACTTTTGCTACGGCTCTGCAACAGGGAGAGATGCTCAGTCCAAAATGATCTTTTAATTCATAAAGACCTGAACGTGTGTTACTGTGACCTGACTTAACAGGTATAAGTAATGGAAAATCAAGTGCATTCCTGTTAAATTGTTCCAATACTTAATTACTCTCGCTGGGGGAAAAAAGTATAAATTCTTTTCTATCTTAATTTTTACTTTTCACTTCTTTTCCTGAAGGCTGCAGCCTACCATGCTGCCAAGTATATTGGATTCTCAGTAGATTTACCAAGTACAAAACCAGGCTCTGGGAGAACCTGCTATAATATTCGCCAGCTTGGAAACTGGAAAACTTTTATTTGATAAAACATACCTACTGCTTGTAGCTGAAACGTAGCCACACATGGGATGTGGGTGACAGGATGAGAAAAGCAGTCAGTCCCATCATCACGCGTGGTTGGGGATTGCGGTTGGTGAAGGCAGAATATTTTAAGAAATTGCCCAGGCCATCCAAGAAGCAGCAGCGCAGCTCAACGTGTTGCAGTTTCTTAAACTCCTGCAATTCCATCTGTTGCGAGCATCAGACCCTTCCACCGGCATTGCTTTTGGCCCCGGGTGCTATCTGAGCCCAGTCGTTTCTTGTGGCTATTTTTGTCTGACTTTTCGTCTTTACCTAATCAGCCCTGCTGGAAATGAAGGCGCTATCAGCGGGGTGGGAAGGAGTGAATTTGTGTGGCATTGAAGGACAGGTGAGAGATGGACGGCACAAACACAAAAGAGAGAGAGAATCTTCCTGACAGCTGCTGTTGAAACCTCCTTGGTAGATAAAAACGTCTTGGAGGGAGTGGAAAAAAAAAAAAAGAAAAAAAAAAAGGTACTGCTTTCTCCAGGCATCAATGCCCTGCAAACCAGTCTGTGACAACGAGAGCTTAATGTCACAGGGAGCTGCAGTTAATTTATGCAGATTCCTCCTTAATGAGGCTGATGTGAGACTGGCCTATTTGAAAGATGATAGGTAGCTTTTGTGAAATGAATACTCTCTCTGAGGGCTTTTTAGTGCTTCCCGGCAGCCTGACGATAGCGTTACAGTCCTGGCAATTGGCAGGTTTCTGCTGTCTCTGTGCCTCCAACGAGATGCTCTGATGGCAACCCGTCGCCCAAAAGTCAGTTGCCCTCTCACCTCTTCCTGGGCTGTGCTCTCTGCATCCCGTGCTTGTCCTTTTCCCTTCCACACCTAGGGACACCTTTTCAAAGCATCCTCCACAGAAATGATACTTTTCCAAGTGAATTAGGAGAAAAAAACACCACCAAAAAAAAAAAGAAATAAAAACGAACACCTGTTTTTTTTAAACCCAAGTGAAATGCAGAAAGTTTATTTCAGTGCAAAATGAAGTATGCTGCTTCGGTTTTAACCCTTTTGGAACATTTTAGGTGATGTTAGGTCTGTTTCTAAAAGACTACATGTTTTCTTGTGTTAAGGTTGAAGCAGCACATGTTAATGCATCAGAAATTCATCTGCCACCAGAGGTTTTCCTGTCTAAATTTTTCCTGATGTTTGATACATATGTGTGAATAATCACAATTCCCCTGAAACTTCCATCATTTTCTAATTCCCCAAAATAATTTATCTGGCTTTGTTCCTATTTAAACGTGCTTTAAATAAGGGGCAATTTTTCCAATGTTTGCTTTCTCTAGCACTTCATACAGAGATACAGCATGAAAAATGTCGATGTGCTAATGTTTCCATTCCAATTACTCCCCTGTAGACCCGAAAGCGTTCCCTGAAATTCTGTCTTTATGGAAGACAGTAATTCTGGCACTGGTATGAATTCACAAAAAAACTCCAATTTGTCCACACAATAGCTATAATATTGGGCCTAATTCTGCTATTGCAGGAGGGAATGAAAGATGAAGGAATTTAAAAATGAGTTTCAGAGCCCTACAGAATCAAGTTTTTCTATTTGATTGACTGATTAATGAGCTGTTACCACCAGCCTGGGCATGCCCTGCCATTGCCAGCCTGTCCGGTAACTGCTGGGCTTTAATCCACATGGAAAAAAATGTTTATACAACCTTTGCAAAGCTGAAAGGCCAAGTTTAACGCACTTGCAGGGCTGGTTGAACAGTAGGGTTCCCTCCGCTCATACCTCTTGCTCACAGGTACACGCAGCCCCATTTCAGGGAGGCTTTCCAACCCGCTCCCATGGCTGGACGTCTTGCAAAGGGTTGTAAAGTGGGTTCCTGGGGTCTAATTTGCCTCTTACAGGTACTAATATAACACCAGCAGTAACCTGCTGGGCCAGACCCTGAGCTGGGGGAAGGCAGCGCAGGGTCGGTTTAAAAACCAACCCCGGGTCCTGCAGAGAAGAGGCTGCTGTCATCGCCTGCCGCCTCGGCAGGTGGGATTTGCAGCCTGCTGGGGCTGGTTTAGGGGAGCTTCATCTCACCACCAGTCCGAGCCTGTGCTCTTTGGACCAGGCAGTTTTAATGCAATTAAGGAGCTGCCCTGCTAAAACCTTTCCAGTTCTGACATTAATGGCATTTTTCTTTATGAAAAGCCTCAAGTGAAATGAGGTCCAAGTGGTGTGTAGTGCTGTGTAAGGACCGAGAGACCCAACCTACCCCAGAGACCACATTTTCTAAGTATGGGTTACAAGAGACAGAAATGCAGTGACTAAAATAGGTCTTGCAACAGGTTTGCAGTAGGGCGGAGAGTCAGAGCTGTGCCCTGGTTCCGCTGCCCTGGACACAGGACCAGACATGGTATTTAGTAAGAAGCAGCTTGCAGACGAGAGTTTTCCAGGTCCATCCAGTTATCCAACATACAAAAGATTTCTTGATGATAAGCAGGGATACCTCAGCCAGAAATCCCACTTAGCGTATCTTGGTAAGAACCAGCTCGTGCATTGACAACTCAGACTTGGACCTTTTTCAGCAGCTGAACTTCTGAAAAAGCCAGTTGGCTGTTCCGTACTAAACAACGGCACATATTTATCAACTGAAAACCATACGGTGCTGGATTAACAATTAAACCTTGCTGATTTGTACTTCCCAATGCGAAGGGGCGGGAAACAGCTCCGTTTCCACATGTAGTTCTGCTGGCTTTCCAAACTGGCCTTCATGCTTTAAATCCAATCATCTCCAAAACAGAACAGCCTTTGAAAAAACACACCAGTGCCGAGTTATTCTGGCCGCAGTTGTGCGTGAGTGTGTCAGTGCCTCCCGTTTCGGTATGCAAAGAAACTGTTTGTGTTGGAAGTAAACATGCGCGTCATTTAAAGAAGTAAGCGAATGTTTTTACGTTTAATTCCTGACCAAGTTTATGTAAAATTAATTGCATCACACGTCCTGTGTATCTTTTAATTGCAAAACCAATTAACTTTAAAATGTTCTGCTTTGTAGTTCTCCTAATGGATGGCATAGTTTTAGCTGGCTTTACAAAATCCATCTTTTGTTGGAACTGGGCAGGCAGCCACACTCGGTTATCTTCTGGAAGTGAGTTCCCTTCAGCTGAGCCGCTTTCAAGAGGTGATGCACTGAAGTTATTTTACAGGCATGTTTTTTTGGGTGAGCATCTGTAAAGAGACTACACAGCCCTTCCTCCGGAGAAGCGTGGCTGCTGTTTGAGGTTACTGGTATTTGAAATTGGAAAGGCTGATTCCTGTGGGCTAAACTTCCATCACTTCTGTTGTGATCGCGACGACAGCAATGTCCAGAGCAGTCTCAAGCTCCCTGAGGAGTGTGGGAGCAAGGACGGTCCCTGGGGATGGTAGCTGGGATGAAGAGCAGCTGGGGAGACCCTGGTGAGAAGGACTCGCTCCTGCCCGGGAGACTGGGAGCAGCTGATCCTGCTGGGGCAGGAGAACCGCAAACCCGTATCCTTCCTTTGGTAGGAGCGGACCTGTGGCTCTCGGGGGCTGCGGCACAGGCAAAGTGGAAAGGAGAGCCATGGTTGCTTTTTCTGCCTTGACTAATATCCCATAATTAGAGCCAGCCCTGCCGGTGTCTGGGCCTTAGAAAGGGCACTTCTGCCCCTCTAGAGCATGGGAAGCAAAGGGCAGAGTCCTACAGCCACATCCTTCCTTATTCCAGGGCTGGAAAGACAGTTGGCCAAAAGATCTTTCCTCAAAGATTTGGTAGCGCTTCTCCTGGGAAGAAGGGCCGTCAGGGCCAACAGTCACATCCGATGTCGCATCGGGATTATCTTCTGTGAGCTGAGCTGAGCTGATTTGATTTTGTAGCTGTGAGGAAAAAAATTAATGATCGGCATATAACTGAAGCTTTTCCGTTTAAAAAAAAGCTGTGAAACATTTTGCAATTTGTGCTGCTCTTGTCTTCAGATCGAGCTTATTATGTTTATTGTTATTTGAAGATTTTCACACTGTTCTCTTCTGTCGAATATGTCAGGGGGTTGACTTTTGTTTTTATAATTAAGACCAGCAAAAGAAAAATGAAGCTTTGCAGTTTGGTCGTAGCTTGGAAAATGTGTCACTGCTGCAGAAATTTATTTTGTTTCTTGAGTTTCTGTCCCTTTGCTGAAGATTGGGGATATTTTGGCATTTGAGATAGTGTGTTTGTTGGGGGAAATTATTTGTTCAAGGAAAAGAAAGGAAAAAGAAAGGGAAAAAACTCAACCTCATTCTGTTATTATCGAGATAGGTAAAGCCAACAGGCGAAAAAACTCTCCAGAATATGAAATACCATGTACTAAAAAAAAAAAAAAAGTTAAAAATCAATTTATTGAAAAAGACACAAAATAGTTCAATGTCATTGTAGTTATCCATCCCGTAAGATCCTCTCTGTCTTCTGAGTGAGGCTGGTCTGCTCCCTTCTTTCTCCTGGGCTGAGCACAGGGCACACGTAGGATCTCCCCCCTCTTCGTTCTCCCCTCTGGTCCAGGCGCCCAGAGGACTTACGCTGCCTCTGAGACCCATTTGATGGACAGTGACCGCTGGATTCACCCACGCGTGCCTGCACACACAGAAGCGTCACATAAGCCTCGTTTGATTAGAAAGTCAAGACAAAACTGATACATATTTGAATGAACAGATCTTTCCACCTGTTTTCTGATTACCCCCCAGCAAACAACTAGCACAGCCGCCCCTGCTCTCAGCTTGAGCCTTGTTATCTCACGCTCCTCCTCATAGGGGAGTAACCACAGTGCTGTTAGAGAAACCAGTCCTGATGGACACGGCAAGATCATAGAATCATAGAATGGTTTAGGTTGGGAGGGACCTTGAAAATCATCTAGTTCCAACCCCCCTGTCGTAGGCAGGGACACAATATCAATCACAAGATCAATATCAATCAGGACTCTGACACAGAAAATGAATCTTTCCTCCTGAAACAGAAGGTCCATCAGAACCATGACTGTCATTTCTGAAGGGTGTAGCCAGCTCTGTCCCTTGCGGGGCCCTGCAACAGGGCAGAGCCTCCTGCTCTGGAGGGGCTTGGCTGGACCCCCGTGAGCCCCCAGCCTTGGCTGGAGCCCCCAGCCCTGGCGAAGGGGAGGCCGAGCTGTCCCTTTCCACAGGGCGCTGTGGCGGAGGACCTGCGACAGAGCAGCCTTGGGGCTCCCTTGGGTGCTCCGCAGCCCCGAGGGACGGGCAGCAGATGGTTACCTTAGCGTCACCCCTCTGTTCTTCCATCCTCGTGGCTAATGAACTGGAACTGTTCGGTCCTTGGCTTTCCCTGGAGACAGACTGCGCTCTTGAAAATGTCAATAGAAAATGCTGTGAATCTTTCTTCCCTCAAAACAGACAGGATACAGAAATGTGAGTCCTCAAAGAAGCGTTGCAATTGAATCTTCTCGGCAGAGCTCCCGGGATGTCTCTTTCCAGCATGGAGATCCCAGCCCTGCGCTGCCCAGGAGTCTTGACTGTGAGAGCTGCTGCCTCTGAAAATTGCCTGTGTGGAATTGCCGGGAGGGCTGCCGGTAGCGGGCCTTGTTGAGACCCCGGGTTCGCCGGCTGCTGTGCGGGGTTTCCACAGGGGTGTGTGGGTTGCTCACCCCAGTGTGTTGGCACAGGCCAGGTGTTCCCCTCCTCTTCCTCCTGCAGCCATTTAGTTGGTTCTGCCCAAACATTTTGGTCTATCTGAGATCGCTGTTGGTGTGAGCGGTCGGTGATTGACTCTGCCCTGGCTTCAGGGCTAGCCGAATGCAGAGGCCGTGGTCCCTTTCCCATCCATCTGCATACCCCCACAAGGATCCTCCTCCCTCATTTTCTCTTTTTTTTTTTGATATAAATTTATTCCAGGAGAACATTTCTGCTCAGCTCCACTTCATTCATGTCTCCCACCAGCAGATTACTCAGCCTCAGCTGGGCAATTCATTTGTTTTTATTAATTAAGTATTTTTGTAATGTGGCATGAGCCCTTTTTAATGTATGCCCGACCGCTGAGCTGAAGTGAAGTGCTTCACGGAAGAACGCATCACCTGTTAGTATGAGCTAATCCATGGGTCATTAGTTTGGACTGAATAAATAGATGTTGAAGTACAAGCTGCACCCTACACCCACGCGCATGCACCTCCTCTGCTGGCGGCGCTCTGCTCTCCCAGCCCAAACTCACTCGGCGCAGAGCACGTGTCCACAAGTGTCCATGGCCGCTCGGTTCTCAAGCATGGTCTGGGAGCTGCTGGGATCACGGGCTGGCAGAGGCGGGAGGCGTCGGCGGGGAGCCAGTCTTGCCATTTATTTACTAGAACAAATGGAAAGGAGTGGACAAAGATGGGCAGAAATGGTTGGCTTGGATATCTGGGATCCCCAGCCAGCAAATGGACTCTGCTAATAAAATCTGGTTCATATAGCTCATTAGGGCTCCTGGTGTTAGCGCCATCTGTTACCCTGTGGGTTCTGCAAGTTTATCTCTTGTATGCTGTCTGGAGGGGAGTAACAGTAAGAACTACACAGCGAAGGACCCAGCAGAAGTGCCAGTAGTCTGAATCTGTGAGTGTTAAAATGTGGTAAAGAAATCTTGCGTACAACAGCCACTCAAAAGCATCATTAAGCTGTGGGACTTGGTAGGACACAACATTTGAGGAATCTCAGCACTTCACAAGGAAACGATTGGTGGCCCAGGGAGCCTCAGCTGTATTCCCTGTCTGCCACCATCCCCTGCACCCCCGGCTCGGTGCCTGCACCCCCCTCACCTTTGGAGGCGAGAAGTCTCCTGTCCATGAACTTGTAGGGCGCCCGGTATGATGGGTTTTAAGTTGATTCCTGACTGCTGTAGGAATATGGACAAAATATAAATAACATAAAAAAGCATTTGATTGGATAATATCTGCAGTTCTGAAAGACACAAATAAATGCTATAGGCTTGAAGATTAAAGTGTCTGATGGAAAGTCAGAAAAGCATCATCCGAAGTAGTGCACTGAGTCACTATCACGGGGATCGATACCCTTCTGACCCTGTTGCTAATGCCTCTCTCCAAAATACTTTCCCCAAGGACCCTGAAAAAGATGCATCGTGGGTCTGGGTCCCGCTCTTAGTCCCTGCGGGGCTCATCGATGGCTTTAGTTGTGCCTTGGTCCAGAATGGCCCTCTCCTCAGTGCTGGTGTCTCGGGCATTGTCACTCTTGTCATAGCTGAGACTGTCCTGCAAACAAAGGTTTCTCTCTGCTGTCCACACTCTTTTTGAAGACCGACTTTCAGTGGTGTCTGGTAGACCCAACTGAGATTGCAGCAGTCCTGTAGTGGATGCTGCACTGTGGGAAAGAACCAGGACAGGCAGGTCATGAAGCAAACTGAAGGACCTCCTGGTGTTTTCAACTTCAACAAACAACTGAAGATCAAAAAATGTCTTTGTGAGTTGGAGAAGTACAAATATTTCCCTTTCTGATGTTTGGCATTTTGAAAGAAGTTTTATTTTCTGTTTTTATTTTTTAATGTGGAAAGCAGACAGACTTGGTGAAAAATTCCATTTCATTAAGAGAAAATTAAATTTAAAAAGGAGCTTTGTTGGAACATTTTCGAGCTCTGTGAAAGGCAGGAATTCTCAATCATCTCATCCTTTAGGGGACAAGATATAGACAGGGAGGGACCATGAGAGGAGTAAGCAGATAAGATAAGAAATATGCAAAGGACACGCTGGAGAGGTTTATGACTGTGAAGACTATGACAAAAGCTGAAGCCTCCTGGTGTTTTACTCTGTCCCGTTGCCTATGAAATTAACAGCCAGTAAATTTAAAACTAATAAAAAGGCTGTTTTGTCTTCCCTTTATGTAGAGCTAGCCTGTATAATCTGTTATCATCTGGGCTCAGACCTTGCAGTTAGGTTGGTAAAAGGGCTGGAGAACTTTATGGCCAACATTGACGTAACGTGTGGGTTATCAAACCTCTGCCTCAAAGCAGCAACCGTGGGTTGCTGGAAGCTGTGATGTGGCCGGGTAAAAGGCTCCATCTGTTCATGTCCTGTTCCTACCCTCCTCCGCATCGCCCCCAGCAGGGACAGAGGCAGGGCATTAGATGCGGTGAGTCTCTGCTTCGGGCCAGAACTGCCGTTTGGAGATGAGCTGACAGCAGCAGGAGCTCACCCGGGAGCTGTCCCAGTTCCTTCTGAGGGGAGCACCCAAGAAACTTATTGTCTTGTAGAAGGGTTGTCTCAAGGCGCTGTGGCAGCAGAGGTGTTACACCAACGGGAGGTGTTGCCAGCCCGATGCAGTATTGTGCAGTCTCTCTTTTTTTCTCTAATAGGAATCGATTTTGATTCCGAGGTAACTCAACCAATTACAGGAGCGCTGAGGGCAGAGCTTGCTGAGGAGTCTCCATCAAAACACGTTACGTTTAAGAAGGTGTTACCAAGATCAAAAAAAGACCCGATCTTATTTTTGTTGAGGTTGCTCAACATTACTGAAAGGATGAGATCTACTTTTTATGTAACCCTCAGCCAAAACAAACCCAACCTGGAAAACTAACAGCCTCTCCAACAGTCAAGTGTCCTTAAAACAGTGAGAGTTGGGTTTTTTTTTTTCAATTGATGCTATATATAAAAAAAAATTGTTTTATCTTCTCTTCCGTTTCCAACAGTCTTTAAAAAAACCCAGACTTTAATCTCTGTGCAGTTCTCCTTTCATGAAAGCCACCGTGTAGTCAATTTTGAACTTTGCTTTGAAGACTCGGAAGATGCCAGTGCTGTCACTCTGGAGCGGGGAGCTGGGGACAGCAGCGGGTTCCGGTGGATTCCCCAAAGGCCCAGTGACTAAAACTGGGTGAATAATTTCTTGAATTCTTCAACAGTTTTAATAACCGAAAAAAGAACTGTTTCAAGTTGAAGAGACTTTTATTCCTAAGTCTTCTTCTTACAGACTGAGGTACCATTTTCATTTGTTGTGGGTAAAATGCAGGGACATTTGTAAACAGAACAAAACAGTTCTTTGAACTTAGAAAAAGTAAACAGTTTTGCCTGTAAGAAGTCACCCTAAATCGTTTCTACTCTGCCACATTTTCTTTGTCACTGCAACTTAGTGAAACAGCAGCGGAGACCTCTTGCTCTCCCCAAATCTACATTTTGGGCATTGAATCAGTTTTGTAGCTGTTGACAGCAAAAATTCAAAGATAGGACTGTACTGGAGAAATCGGCTGATCATGTCCATGGGCCTCTGTAACAGTGTGTGCGGAGACACAGATTTGAGGTGCTGCAAATACTGATTTATTTTCCAGACTGTTGCTGGAAATCTCCAAGGCTGCAGAGGAAGCTGGTGACATCCTGACCTGGGTGCTAGAAACTCCATAAAGGAGCTGGGAATTTGCAGAGCAGGTTTTCCAAGCACAGTCTAATCACACAATAATCACCTTTAATGTGCAACTAATTGCTAATCAGATTGAATTAGCCAACTGATCTAGATAGGCTGGTTTGCCTTTGTTTGTCCCGTAATATAAACCCCAAGTTTTGTGGTTTGGAGCAAACCGGGGTGGGGTGTCTGGTTTAGGATAAATCTGTCTGCCCAGATGATTCCAACATAGCTCTCCACGGCAAAGAAAGTTCACATCCATCCTCCCGATTGTCACCTGGCTTGTCTGACTTGTCTTAATAGGCTTGTTTTGGGGTTTGGGTTGGGATTTTTTTCTTTTTTTTTTTCTTTTTTTCCTGTAGGCTACGTGTCCTAGTTTGATATTAAGAGCACTATCTTTCTTATTACCAAGTGGTTGTAACAGTTTCCCTTCTTTAAAGAGCTGCGGGGAGAAAACTTGATAGCCAGCTATTGTATCATAAATGTCACTAATGAATTAATTTCTCTCTACTGTTTTACTCTCTTTGCTTATTTTAAAAAACAAGTATTTGTGGGTTTATGGGTCTGATGTTGGTTTCACTTAAGCTGGTGCAAAATCAGGAGTTGCCTCCATTAACGGCAGCAGCAATGTGAAGTTTGAGATTGAAACAAGAACCTACGTGGCATTTATAATACTATCAGTGGGGTGCTGTTCAGCTTTGTTTCTCTTCTGTATTGAACTGAAAGCCATGAAGACGACTTGCCTTAAATAATTTGTAAAGGCAGTTTTAAGAGAACGCAGAAGAAAAAGCAAGCAGCCTTACTGAGTCTCTTTATTTGAAATTCAAGAATGTCAGCAGCCAACGAACCTTGCTTTATAACTTAAAGATAGAAGTGCTAAGAAGGGAATTACTTTGAATATTTTAAGTACAGCTGACCAGCTTCTTATTTATATATATAAGCTATTTTTTTATCACTCTGGAAACACGAGGATGTTTTAAAGGAAAAGTAACTTTTTTTTATGCTCACTGTGAAGCTTTCTTCAGTCACTGGAATGGCACACAGAAGTCTTTTCTGTTTCAAGCAGTCAAAAATTATGAGCCACGTCTTGCCTAAAAAATTAAGAGGAGGCTAAAAATCATGGGATTTGTAAACAAATATTTAGATTTCCTCATTTTTTTCTGGAGTCGTGAGGATGCTTCCAAGTCAGCCATCCAGTTTCTTTTTCCTGCAGTCTAAAGATCCAGAGACCTACTTACGGTTTATTTATTTCTCTGTGAAAGTAGAAAATTTCAGATCATGTGGCTTCCAGAAACAGAACATAAATATCCGCTGCCAGCTATGGGTTTCATGATAAGAGACGTATTAGTTTGACATTATAGCTACCTAAATGTAAATGATTTTCACACTTCCTACTTTGTTAGTCATTTTCTCTGTCAAGGTAGGATGTCTCCATAAAAACACACTTTGCAAGTTTCTGTGTTCTCCCAGAGGAGCAAAACGAGTATCCTCAAGCTTGAGCTTTTTGGAAGCTTGCTCCGTATTACCGTACTCAGCAGCGTTTTGAAAGGGCAGATGATGAGTTGGTGGAGAGACAGGACAAGACATAGAATCGATGTCTCATCTGCTGAAACAAGGTTACACGTTCTGTCTCTGGTTAAAGCAAATGTGATCTAGAATGATCTGGCTGGCGCAGCAGGGGCTGCTGTAGACGTGTCCGGGGCAGTGTGTCAGAAACCAGACTGCCCTGTGGATGAGTGAGGAGGGCGTTTAGCTGGTTGTTATCATCAGTGACCCTGAGGAACAGGTACCACTCAGGAAACTGAGATGCAAAAAGGGCCATAGTTTCTTATGTGAACAGAGATAGTGTTTCCAAAAAGGGACTCAGCTTCCAGGGTGGATCTGGTGTTGAAATATTCCAGCTGAAGCGTGTCTTTTGGGTTAAGGGAACTATATCTGTTGTCTCGTTTCCCTTCTCTGAACAAGTGAAAACCCTGGTGAGACTGCAGAGAGGCCGTGCTGGACATGGAGGATTTTGCAGAGCTGTTCACACTTCGTGGTTTCTCTCATGGAGCCTCCCTAGTCTTTGTGTCTGTTACAACAAAAGTCATCCAAATCTGAAAGGCTTTTTTAGATCTGTTAGTCTGACCTGGGGAATATTCAGTGGAAAATTCAGGTTGTGGCTAGCTTGGTTTTGAATCAGGAGATGGCTTAGCAGTTCAGAGACCCCATTCATCAAATGGTTCGTGTCTGGAGCAGTCACGCAGCCCTGGAGAGGGCCCTTGGGTCCACAGCTGTTGAAAACTATTAACAGCGAGAGCTGACGGGTATTTTCTGGGTTGTGCTAAAGGCCACCCCCAGTCAGCACGGATGCAGATGGTCATTCAGGTTGGGAAGGAGACGGCAGGTGGATGTGATGCTTATTACATTGCTCCCTTACACGTACTTGGTTGTAAAACTGCAGCATCTGAACCATCTTAGTCTGATGAGTAAGTCTGTTCTGGCAGCGCTTTTTCGTGCTCAGTGCTTGGCGATTGATGAAATTAAACTTAATTTAAAGAAAACCCAAACCCGTGTCTGGTATCAATGTAAAAATATATCAAACTCATGTACTAACAGTGCAGACTGGAGGCAGATGCAGTAAAAGGAACAGACATCGGAAACTGGAGGCAGAGGAGATGAAAGTTCTGCAAAAAGTGATATATATAGAGTGAATTGATTCCCCCCCCGATGCCTGAAGAGATTAAAAAGAGAACAGGATGTGAATTGAGGTATGAGACTGACTGTACTGAAAACACTATAATGGTGGGGACAGGCGGGGAGCAAATCAAAGAGCAGCAAACACAACGAATGCGCGTACAACCACAGCCTGTACTAGGAAGGATGAATAGGGCACCACCCATGGGGACACGACCAACTTGAGTTTCTTGAAGAGACAAGTCTGGTCAAATATGAGAGGTGGCATTACACTGCTGTCTGGTTTTGTAAAGACAGAATAAAATGAGAGGAATGAGAAGAAAAGGAGAGGGGCAATAATACATGTGCATGTATTCAGGGATGATATATTTTCCCTATCTAGTTCTTGTGATTACAGAGAAGAGCTTGGTAATACGACCCAAAATGCTTAAGACAGTGCATATTCTTATCTTGTGGTTTGGGAATTCAGAGCTTTAAAAGACTCAATTTAACAAATTACTAGAGGACTGAAGAAACGTTTTTCCCACTGAAGAGGGCACTTAAAACTATGTCATAAGCTGAACACTGTGCTTTGGGGGATAGTTTGCTGTTATGCTACTGTTGAATAGGATATTCTTTTCCAGGTAATTTTGGATTTCTAGAGATTACAGTCCCAGTAATACAATAGGAAATGAATGGTTTATTCATTATACAGGTCTGTGTAATTCTAGACCCGGGGATGCAGTCTCCCTAGCATACATTATAGCTCTTCACAGCACAGGGAGAGAGCTCCATATCCCTATTTCATCCGCTCTGAGAGACCCAGGTCTTTGTGGCAGCTGATTCAAATATAATGAATCTCAGGAGATTCACATCTAACTTTGGCATGTGGAATATGTAAGATTACTCTGAAGGCTTCCTTGGAAATTCATTCTTTGACAGAAAATAAGGATCAACATCAAATCTGGAATGAAAGTGTCTGCCTTCCACATTAGGTGGAACATTGGGCTTTGAGCATGTGTGACTGCAATGAATGTGCCTCACGTTCCTTTTCTTTAAAGACCAGTCTTCCTAGTTGGATTTCCTGGGGTGCACCGATGCCCCAGGATGGTATCTCTGGCCGGGAAGCTCAGCCTCTAGAAATGAATGAGTGTGTAAATCATGGCAGGTCCAAACTAAAAGATTTAATGTGACAAAGCTTCTGGGTCTTGTGATGTCTGAATGCATGCACCAAATCTCGGGACACAATTGTTTGAGTTTTCTCTGGGTTGCAGATGGGCCCTGAAATTCTTCCAAGAACTCATGATATTTCAAGATACTTAAGATAACTCATCACATTCTGTTAGATGGGAACCAGAAGTGGGAGGACAAAAATGCTTGTAGTGTTAAGTCATATCCAAGCCAAAGGCTAATGCAAGAGGACTTTGCATCATATAAGCATATCATAAGTATACAGTAGGCAAATACTCCCTGGCTGTTCAGACCCCAGCTGCTCTCAACACATTGATCCAGTGATTATCCAAGATTTTAATTTTTGCATCTTTGAGATAAGATGTAGTTCCCATGCTTTAAATTCCCTATTTCAAGTATCATCACTCCCACTCGATGGAATTATTGACCTAGGTTAATATTATAGCTGCTGAGACAAAGAGCAAAACAATGAGATTATAACAAATTAAGCATGTTGGGTGAATCATGAAATTTTTTCCCTGCCCTAATAAAACAAGGGGGGAAACGCAATTAAGTTTAATAACTCTAGCATGTGAGAATCAAAGTTATGAAGGACTATTTATCATGGAGATCCTGACAGTAAATAGAAAATGAAATAATATCCATGCTCCATAAGAACAGGGTTCTTTATCTGTTTGTTATTAAATCACCCGTCCTCAACCTTGCTCATTGCTTACCCATGATTTTGATGGATGATGACCCATAATCTGCCATTCAAGATACTATGAAATGATTTCGACCCTTGCAAATAGAGGGAGTTATGTTTGAAACCAGTGGGTTAAATCCCTTACTGAAGACTGCATCCCTTAAACCTCGCTCTGTGTTGACTTTATCATTATATGCTCAGAAAGCTTCGTGCTTAACAGGTAATTTGAATGCTGGATTTAATCTGGTATGTCCATACTGTACACTTCACCAAGAGTGCTCATAGTAGTGAGGATTTGGGTGTAGAATCTCAATTATCCTTCTCAGCATCTAAGACTTCTGGAGGATTCCCCAGAGCGTGGTACAGCCGCAGATGGTGACCATTGGGACTCCTCTGATCAGATATAGGTACCTCCACTGCTCCCCGCTCCCCTCTTTACAGTCAGTGGAGAATATAGGCACCCAGATGGGTGAATTATCCCTTCCACAGAGCTGTGTGTGTCTCCTGCCTAATGGAACAGAAGATGTGGCTCACTGGGATGTGGGTGTTGACCTCATAGATGTCCACTGTTAAATGGTGTGGATCCCATGCTTTTTCCTGCACACCCCTTTGGGCAATGGTTTTATGAATACGTGATTAGAGCAACCTTCTGCATGGTGTTCAGTGGTTGTGTTGTTGCCGTTGACAAATGTTACTTCTTGAGAATCTGAATTGTGCAATGTTCTGCTAATACAATGGTTGTGACTTAAAGCTACTTTACAGTCCTTTGGTATTGAGCTCCTTCTGCTGAACTCAGGATTCCAACAGTGATCAAAGAGCAAAAGTTTGAAGGATTGGGCACTTCAGCATGGACTACTGGCTTTGCCTTTGACGTAGCTCCAGCAAATTCCATTGGGAATTCTCAAATTCATTCTTGCAGATCAGGACTTCTTACAGGTGTAGAATTGATGGAGGCCTTCAAATATTATCAAGGAGTTCCCAACATCCTAAACTGGGTCTGGAGCCAGGGGGAAATATCTCGTTGTGGGATGAACGAAAAGAGCCTGGATGTGGAAGTGAACCCCTTCTGTGGAGTGCTGAGCTGCTGTCCTGTTCAAGAGCCACGGAGCAGCTTCCCACATCATGAGATTCACACAGATTACCTCAATAATAAGGCAAGTAGATAAGCTGGGGTAGCACAGTAACTGGTTTCTCTTTCACACAGCCATCCTTGGTGATTTTAAACTTCGGATGAAACTGGGAGACTTGTCAGTCGTCCTCTGAATCTGAATTTTCCTCTCCATTTGGTACTTGCAGCTCCCTTTAATAAAGAAGAGGCAGTTAAAAACATCCAGAGCCGTGACTTGAAAAGAGATGTTCCCTCAACAGGCGTTGCTATTGATCTGATCAGAGTAGCCAGCCACTACCTCTGTGGGGAGAAGCCTCTGGCTGCAGTGATCTATGTTGCAGTTAAACTTCCAACTGTGCACGAATGGAGAGTGGGATCTGCCCCACTTGTTTCATACTCTGTTTTCACAGCTATAGCTATTTCCAGAAATTGCATGGGCACACGATGGCAAAAGCCCAACTGTGTTGAAGTCAGGGATGTCGCAGAAATTAGGATTTCATCAGCACCGCTTGGTTCAGCTGAACTCCTGGGGAGTCCCTGGAATAATTCAGGCCATTTTGGAAACCTGTGTATTTACGTACCCCCTGTAAACTCTGCAAACATGAGCTAAAGAAAAAATTCCCTTCCGTCTCTCAGTGTTAGCACTGTGTTTCCTTTAAATTGACCATTAGGTGTTTGTTCTCCATTTGCACCTTCAGGCAACTGCAGGGGACTCGGTGCCACTGTCCCAGCCCACCAGCCACGCGGTGCCAGGTAACTGTGCCATGCTTTTCCATGTCAGGTTGTCCCTGTTGCTGTCCCTAGGCATTGTGCAGCCACTCCTGCACCAGTACGGAGCAGAGAGAGATGCCCTGCCCTGAGGTAGAGAGAGGCAGTGGCATGCCAGAGGAAGACCAGAGGCTCTTTGAAACTGGGGGATGTTCTGTATTCATATTATTCCATGTGCTTTCAGATCACCACAGATGCCTTTGTACCAGGGTAGCAATTTAAAACAGCCCTGAGTGGTATTGTACCTTGCCGGGTCCCAGCAAGTGCTGAATATGGAAGAGCAAATGTTCCTTCATCCTTGAGCAGAGGACGGAATCTGCCCTGAATAAAGTTTGCCTTGAACTCTGCTTCCCCTGTTTTAGACTTCATCTCGGGCTTTGGTTGTTGGTTTCTTTGCCTTTTTCCCCCCCTTCACACGCTAAATGTTTAATGAGTGCTCTAAGCGTTCAGGCATCATGAAGTTTCAAAAGTTCTCATGCTCAATGCATTTAAGACGCAAATAAAATGAAAAAAAAAAAATTACTGCCAGCAGGCAAATCCATTTTACTCCGTCATAAATGGCCAGTATGACATGCAAAACAAAGGGACTGGAGGAGTGGAGCAGCTGAGAAAGTAGCAGCCAGGAGATCTTATTTGTGGGAGTCAGAGGTGGAAGAAGTAATTTACTTGCATTCTGATTAACAATAGTAACAAAAGCTGCACACACAGCTTTTGTTGTGCCTGCCCTCCATCCCTTAATACAGTAACTCCTGATAGTCTTTCATTGCTTAGTCAGCAGTTCCTAGAAACTACACCTTGGCCCACCTCAATGTTGAGGACTTCAGACCTGACCGTCACCCAGAGAGAGTGGAAGAGCTGCAGACCTCTACATTTTCCAACCTCTGGACAGTGGCAGATTTATTTCAGTGAAGTTACCTGCTATATACGTGTGTAAAATGTGTAGATGGCTAAATGGCCCTGCTAGACGAGAAAGTCATAGCTTGGGTTTGGCTCACACAAGCCTGTCTGTCCCCCAGGAGAAAGCGTCTCCTTTAAAAGATCAGGGATTCGATACAGCACGGTGTGTGGGGTGCAGCCAGAGCGCTCACTCTCATAATGATTTTCTGGGGGCTTATCAGAGTCAGTAGTGATAAAGCTGTGTGGGCAGACCTTTGTTTTACTTATTTTCCTTCTCTTCTCCCTTTCTCTCCTATGGTCAGCAGTAGCTCTGCTCCACTGTGTTTTCACAGCCATCTCTAGGACCGAAGTGGCCTCTCTTGTCCTGCCAGGATTATATATCGACCTTCGTTTGTCTCTGTGCCAAGTCTCACCTGCGTATGGCTTCACCTCTTCCAGGCTGAGGACTGCTCTTCTCCTCTACAATGTCCTTGGTTCACACGAGGCTTTGAGTATCTTTGAAGAATGGCTTAATGGAAAAAGCCATCTGAGGAGAGAGGAAACCCTCGTCAGAAACGTCCTAAACACCGTTGTGAACATGACCCTTTGCTCCAAACAGCTTTTCAGTGGTGCTGGTCTCGTCACATGGACTCAAGTTGATTGCCAAACATGCAGCTGTCATAGTTGGGGTAAATACCCTACAGCACTTGCTTCTCAGCAAGTGGAGCTTTGTCCTCAGAGATCTCTATTGTTTGAGATACTTTTGTGTGGCTCCACATCCCTCATTTGATGGATATCTCTGGATATTACTTCTGCTTACCTTTGTAGCAATTTCTTTCATGCTTCTTTGCAAATAAAGACTGTATATTTATATCCTAATAGCCTTGCTTGACTTGGGAGACTATTAAGAAGTGACATCCTCTTTCATTTTTGATCTCATGCTCCTGTCAGAGAAGAAACAAGTGAGCTGGGAGAAAGTCCTTGAATTTCATGGTGCTAGTAATCAGTAATGATTTCTCCAGGTTAGCTCTGATAGCTGTGCATCTCTTAGGAGGACAGGTTAAGAGCATGTCTGACATGGCAGAGGAATGAGTTGTGTACTGCTGCAAAGACTTTTCTTTGCACAATTTCAAACATTTTACACCTGATGCATTTCTGCATGCCCAAGATCAGCAGTAATGATTATCTTTTTTCACTAAATCTTGATTAGATTTCTCTCTCCTCATTCCTTATGATTAATCAATGAACCATTATCTCCTTCCTTTCCTGTGTCCATGCATTTTGGAAGTTGTTGATCAGCAAAGCATAGACATTCAGGAAGGGGTGTAGAGAATACCTCTACTGATAGCAACGGGGGCTAAGAGCCAGCAGATGCTATTTTCCAGAGGACTCTTCTCTGCCATTGCTAATATTGCTGCAGGCTAATTCCCATGCGGACAGTCCACTGGCTGTCAAAAGACTTGAAAACTGTGGATCATAAATTCGCCATGTCAGATGTTCTGAGGCAGACGCAGAGATCTAAAGAATTTGTGTAGCTGGACAAGGTGGCTCACGGACCTCCAGATACTGGGGGTATGCTGACAGATGCGTGATGTGACCTTTGCACATTCCCTCTTTCAGCAGCTGTGTTTGACATCCAGAAAACAGCAGGGCTGCTTGTTTCATGGGTTTGTTTCAAGCCATATTGTACAAAGTCCATTAAGTTCAAACCTCCTTCTGCTAAATCTGACAATGTTTTCACCATCTCTTTTGGCTGCAGTTGATCAGTGAAGCTTTCTCTCTCCTTTTCTGCATTCATACAGTTTGGAACAACAGACATACAGGAAAGGAATCAAGGAAAACTATTCTAACAGCAAAATTTCAGAAATTCCAGATATCCCAAACTGTTTGCTAAAACATTACCCAGGACATCAAAACTAACTGTCCATTTTGACACAGATTGTCCTACTGTGTTGGATTTTCGGTATCAATCTCTTTAATGCTTATTAAAATGAATGTAATACTAAGGTCAATGAATGAAATACAAAGTATAACAGACATGAAATAACTGAAATATAGATAATAAAACAGAAACGTATGAAATACCTGAAATGTATTCTGCATCCAAGCAATGCTTGCAGTTATGCCAGGTTCTGTAGGATCACCACTATTCCATCACACTGAAGAGGCTAGTAATTTGTTGTTTCTAGTGAAAAGTCTGCTCAGTACAGTTTTCATTGAATATCCACTTACACCTGGGTTGAGAGGGCACTGTCAGAATTGCAGTGCTTTGACAAAGTTCTTTGCAAAATTAGGACAAATAAATAAAGACTTGCAAAGAAGCAGCAGAGCTCTGAAGGCAGAGAAGCGTAACCACGTTGGGCAGGATTGTCTCCCAGATAGCACGATCTCATCCAGAGCGGAATCTATAAAACGACACCAACAGCTTCGGAGTTGCTAGAGCTTTGCTCAGGTGAATCACCCCCCTTCGGGTTCTAAAGCCAGGAGCAGCTGAGGAGAAGCAGGCAGCCTTTCCAAACGCATTGCTGCGGCAAGGTACTGAGCCAAGAGTACATCCCTGCAGGCGAACGGAATCAAGGATGGAATCAAGACAAACCAGCCTGCTGGCTCCCTTCCCCCTGTTCCACACTGGGTTTTTTTGTCCCTCTTGGATCAGCTGAAGATAAAACCTTCCTTTTCACACCTCGTCGAGGTTCTGGCTGTCGTTCCAGACTTTGGGCTGTCTGTACCTTTGCCCAGGTCCCACTTGCATAGGCAGAGAACCACCAAGTTGTCGTGAGTGCTTCCGTATTATCACGACCATGACTAGAGCTGACTTTCGTTAACCTGGGTACAGTTATTGGGCAAGGCAATGTGAGGCTCAGCATCAGTTAATCATCCTCTGTTCCCTCAGGTTCTTTGGGGTTATGTTGCTGAATTGTGGGATGTTGTAGCCTTACAATGCACATTACCAAAGCGAGTAAGTCACGAGTTTGCATGGGTACATCAGTATCTGCTTTAACAGGACAGAGGGACTGGAGTGTAGATTTATTACAGGCAGTGCTTTCCTTGGGGCGAAGGGGAGCTGGCTACAGTGTGCAATGGCAAAGAGGAAGGTAGAGAACCTCAGACACTGTTCATAAAGGTAATTTTAAACAAATTTTTAACAAGGGATAAGGTAGAAAGATCCTCAGCCACCTTTTTGCTTTGTGTAGTCTCAGGAGACAAGGCACAACCCTCTTCTGAGTACATTGCATTAAACCATGGACCGGTGCCTACAAAGCCACATTGTGATTTCCTTTATGTCTTTTTTTCCTCCCTTTCTCAAATTAGAATTACCTAGAGAAGCTGTAACCTTAAGCAAAACTTAAACATTTAAGTGCTTCATCAGACAGAAGGATGGTGTCCCAGAGGATGCCACAAGGAGAAAATCTTATTAAAGCAAACACTCTGTCCCTACAAGAGTGCTTGCTCTGTAGTAAATTCCTCTCCTAAGCACACTACAGCAAGCTCATGGTTGTTTCCTAATCATACAGCAGAAACTTTCCCTAACACTCTTTCATTTGTGATATACACACAGGTTTTTAATCAAATGCTTGTCATTGTCTTTTCTCTTTTTTTTTTTTTTTAAGTCTTTAGGATGTATTTAGATTCCCTCCAACTTTTTCTATAGCCACAGGACCTAGAAATTTAATTTCTTGCTGGTGTTATGCCTTGCACATCATCACAGGACTCTGAAATCTCATGCTTTAATGGCCCCCGCCAGCTATTACAAAGCCCCAAAACCTGGTTGTTTTTTTTTGTTATTGTTGTTGATTAACCACGGCTTCCCTGCATGTCAGTTAGTCCTGCCATCCCTTCCCAACTGACTCCTTAAAACGGACTGTTCTGGAGCCACGTCACTCGTGGGGGTTCGACTAGATGATCTCCAGAGGTCCCTTCCAACCCTGACCATTCTGTGATTCTGTGATTCTGTGATTCTGTGGTGCCTTGGCCCACCCGAAGCCAGAGGGCGTGAAGGTTGTAGATCCCAGCGGGAATGTGTTCCAGCAGGCCCAGCCTCGCGGAAGAGCATCAGAATTGGTTCCCACCCCCTGGAATTTGGCTAGAGGGAAATCATGGGAAATATTATTTAGGGCCTTATTTTTACCCTTGTTTGGATTATGTCAAGTGAAATTATAGCAACAATGTGAAAATCAGGCAGTCTTTATTCTACTCCATGCATTGAGTACAATAGCAACTTTTCCTGTTAACTCTTAAAACCTCTGCTAACTTTTCTGAACAGCTTCTATATTTTTCAATCATTTTTCCAATTTTTCATTACTGTTTTGTCCCTTCTATAAAGAAGGATGAAAATTAAAGCACATAAAAACTTCAATTTCTGCAGTATGGATCTACTGGTAGATAAAAACCTGCTACAAATCATTAATTCAAGATGCAGTTTGAGATGCTGCTGTGAAGATGCCACAGTGACACTGAAGCACAGACCCCTCATGGGATTTTCTGTCTGGCACAGATAACCAGATACCAGCTAGCCAGCCACCTAGCCAGCTCCGGGTGTATCACAGGACAGCTGAAAACTCTGACTTTCCAGAAGGGCTTCCATTTATGAAGTGCAGATGAGATAAAATCCTGCTCACAGGAATCTCTGAGGGCCCTTTGTCCCTCCAGCTAAATTGCCTCATCTTCTTCCCCGTCTGTAACCTGAACAGAAAGCTTCTGTTAGCACCTGGTTGCCCTTTTTTTGAGAATGCTTTGAAATCTCTAGCAGAATTGTTCTAAGGATGAGCTTGTGTAGAAATTCATCCTCTGGGTGGTATAAAAAAAAACAGAAAACTTGCATTTAACTTCGTGTTTTTTTCCCTTATACATGCACTTTTCTCAACATCAGTGCTGTACTGAAGTTCTTCAGTCTCTATCTTCATCTCCCTGAACCTTTTCCTGGTGTTATTTCTTTTCCTGGTCTGATTTGTATATGGAGGCTCTACTGGGGGAGGTAATGGCTCTTCTGAGACAAAAAAGAGGCATTTTATAATGATGCAGCATCCGTTGCTGTGACTGGCAGGGTGCGTTCCAGTGTTTTGCAGTACTGTCTATAATCTCTTATTTGATTTCATCCTCCTCCTTCAGATAACAGAAAATCATAGAAACCACTTAGCTTTAACTGCAGAAGAACAGCCAGACATCTCTCCAATCAAGAAACACGCACAAGACCTGCGCTGGATGGCTTTCTTAACACAACGCTACACAAGATTTTAAAACGTGGGCTTTGTTGTGTTAATTACGCTGTTTATCTGAAATGGTCCATAAAAATGTACTTTTATAAGTGTGTGTATATATATCTCACCATGATAGTCATATTTAGAGAAAATGAATTAAGGAGAAAACACTCTAAAGACCTGTGTTGCTATATAAACACTGTAATGAGTGTTATCAGCAGTAGCTGTGGATGAATCATACTTTGCAGATCACAGACTCACTAGTTTGCAGAGGGTCAAAGCAAACCTTCTGGAGAGGGTGGTCACGCGTGCCGGTTCCTGTTCAATGGCCCCCACTTTGGGCACGGCTTGGACGGGGCTATCGGGGGGTCCAAACTCCAGTCTCTGGGTGGGCAGAGGTGGAAACGGGTGCTTTGCAGGGCAGTACTGGAAGCTGCTTTGGAAGCAAAGGCAAGAGGTCGGGGGAACCTGAGTGAATGTAAAACTGGTGGCACAGGCTGGCAGCGGCAGATTGTACCTGCTGCTGCAGTGGGGCAGGTTTCACCCGAATATAATGCATTATTTTATCATAGAATCATAGAATGGTTTAGGTTGGAAGGGACCTTGAAGATCATCTAGTTCCACCCCCCTGCCCTGGGCAGGGACACCTCCCCCCAGCCCAGGTTGCTCCAAGCCCCGTCCAACCTGGCCTTGAACACCTCCAGGGATGGGGCAGCCACAGCTTCTCGGGGCAACCTGCGCCAGGGGCTCACCACCCGCACAGGAAAGAATTTCTTCCTCATATCTCATCTCAATCTCCTCTGCTCCAGTTTGGAGCCATTCTACTTCATCCTATCACTCCACGCCCTTGTAAAAAGCCCCTCCCCTGCTCTCCTGGAGCCCCTTCAGATACTGGAAGACAGCAATAAGGTCTCCCCGGAGCCTTCTCTTCTCCAGGCTGAACACCCCCAACTCTCCCAGCCTGTCCTCCCAGCAGAGGGGCTCCAGCCCTCGCAGCATCAATTTACCTATATTATCTGAACATTAGTAGTCCTGAATAAAACAGGAGTGCTGAGCCCAGTGTGAGCATGCTGTAGGGGGGAGCTACTGCCCACAGGAGTTTGGTCTTTGATTAGCCAGACAGCAAAAGCGAAGAGGAGGCGAAGTGATGCTCCCCGGGAGCGCGGCAGGGCGGTGGCAGGGCTGGCTTTTGAACCTGTCTGTCATTCCCACTGGTGCCTTCTTCATTGGGGGTGACATCGCCACTCCTACCTGGCAGACTGAATCTCTCTGAAAGAGCTGAGCTAACAAGCAGCATCGTAATTGGAAGTGAGCACCCGTAGCTGAAATTCATTCTGGCTGAAGACTGTGCTGTTCCGAATTTCTCTGTCTAATACCTGTAAACTGAACTCTGTGCCCTTGAAGGCCATCCCTGAAGCTCACCAGCATCACAAGAAGCCCTTCATTTCATGATGCGGGAACTGACATAGAAGCAAACAATTCATTTTTGAACAATTCAGTTCAATATAATGCAGTTACAATAATTGTTACAAAATTCAGTTATAACACAAGCAGGATGTCAATGGCTGCGCGTCGTGTGAGCTAGGGGATGAAAGTCATCCAGTGAGAATGGGAGTGGGAGAACTTAAATAACATCACTACTGATAAAATAAGGAATTAGTTTGCATTTCCACCTTCCATTCTCTAAAAGAAAGCCTTCAAATTGAACTGACACACTGCCGTGAGTCTTGCAAAAATGTAGGAAATAGGGGAATATAAGAAGTTTAATACCACAGCTCTGTTCCCTGCTACGGGAGTTGTTCATGCTGCCTGTGTTAGAAGGCTGGGCTTTCTCTATCTGTACTCAAAGAGAAAAATACTTCCTTCAGCAGCTGACTTCAGAGTGTTTGAGTAAATCATATGTGGATCTGATATTGCTAGCCAAGATTTGTAGACTTCTGTGGTTTGGGGCAATTACACAGAAGTAAAAAACCCTGCTTTTTTGGTGATTCTTTTATTCAATTGAACCACCAACCGTCAAAGGTCCATCCATCACAGCAGCACGCTCCATTCAGATAATCACCCAATGCAAGGAGAAACCATTTGAGCTATAAATCTGAAAATGTGGGCTAGGTAATATGATCCGCAGGTAAATTAAACTTGCTTTGAATAGCTGAGCTGTACATAATAATAATGCTGGATAAGGACAGGCGAACAATAAGAAATAAGCAGCCAAAGCTCTTTCTGGAAACTTTAGTGAAAGAAGTTTTCTCCCTTGCTTCTGGGATAAGCAGCAAATTAAAACAGGGTAAGTTCAGCTGTTACCAACAATCAGGTGAGTGCTGTTGGGACAGAAGGTACAAGTACCCCCACCCAGGGGCCCTCGGGGCTCTGAGCTGGAGAAGGGGGGGTGGGCTGTTGTCCAGGGCTTTTCACTGGAGGGGGCTTCTGAAGCCTGGGAGTTGCAGTACCCCTCTTTTATGGAAGCCAGGAGTTTTAACCTGACTGTGTGACCTGCTTATATACGACAGCAGAGAAGGGAGCCAAAGCCAGCTTCCAGAGATCGAAGGTAAGGACAGAGCTGCTGCTCCATCGCTGTGGGCCCTGGGCTTGGGTGATTCCTGCTTTGGCTTCAGGCTCTAAGAAAGCTTTTAGATGATCCATGCTGCTGGGACAAATCCTCATACAGGGTTGAAGTTCTCTAGGAAGGCTGGTGGCTCTAACAGCAGAGGAACCTTGGTTAGAGGTGTCAGGAGGGGGCAATTGCTACAGAACTACTTGAAGTGCAATTGCTGAAGAGTTGAAAATAACTGCAGCAGATGGTGAGGGTGCAGATATAAATACTGAGTCTGGCAGGCAGTTTCAGAGCTAAAACACTTTCTGGTCACCCAGCTAAAAATGATCTTGTGGGAATGAGTTGCTTCCAGGAATAGCAAAAGGCGCATCCCTAGCCATGCAGGCATGCTTGGGTGAATGTGGGTGTGTGGACTGCTTGTCTCTTCATGATCTTCCCCCAAATGTCATTTCTGCTTAGCCTATCTGGGGGGAAAAAGTGTGATATGTAAGTGGAGAGACAAGGTACAGGAAGTCTCAACTCTCATGGGGTCTAGAAATATAGGGTGGTCTACCCGCAGGGCAGCCCTGGCGTTTCTCACAATAGCGGTACAGCTCTTTGGGGTTCTGTGGGTATCAAGAGGATGTCGGCTCCTGTTTTTTCTGGCAATGTGAAGTGCAAAGCTGTGCCCCTAAAGTAAATCCTGCACTCCTGGAGAGCCTTGCAGCAGAGCAGCCCCGCTGCCAGCGGGGGCTAAGCCTGAGGCAAACATAGCCAAGTGCATTGTGCACAAAGCCCTTTTCACGGGGTGTGTTTTACCTTGGTTTTGTTCAGGGATATTAGCACGTAGGAAGCCATTTTCTGTACAGATCAGCTGATGCACAGTAACTTGTTAAGCTACAGTAACTCTACTTTGTATCTGAGTCTTTGTATTACTCCAGTGTTTTTCCAGACCTACAGCAGGTCATGGGGAAGTAATAATGGCATTCACATGGTGCAGTGCACATTCGGCAGGTGTGAAGTTCAGATTCAGCTGCTGTAATCCTAATCTTGTAATAAAAGGCACCTGGACATCAAGCAGTCCTTTGGCTTCAAATTGCAGTGCTGCAATAAAAATGCCAATTTAGCCCTGGCGAAACAGTTTTGCTTATCACAATGCTTATAGTATTCCCTGCAGCTACTTATAGAAAACAGCAAATCAATGGGTAACATTATTGTGTGAAGATAACTGGTAATTTAACAAAAGAGGTCCCCTCTATGGAGAACTCAAATACTTCTGTGGGATTTTGGGTCTATGGAATTGTTCCTGAGAACAACATGTCATCTGTTAACATTCTCTATGTAGGAAGAGGAAGAAAATAGCCTGAAATGTATGATGCAGTGTTACCAACTCCGTTTCCCTACTACTTTTGGGATAAGGTAGAGATAAGAAGGTTATTTCTACCTGCTGGTTTCCTAGCTAGAGGGAGGAGTATCAAATATAGCAATAATTAGAGGTATAGTGTCTGTGGGAGGTTTAAATTCCTCTTGCTGACCATTGGATTTGTGCTCCATTTCCATGGATAATACTGATGTGCAAGTGTAAAGCAGGTATAGATTCCCTGGAAAAGGCTTTTGCTCGTGGGGGAGCTGCTTTCAAAATTTCTGGGTTAGGGTAAAATGGAGTCTCTCAGTTGCTGCCCAAATGCAAAGTATTCTGGATGTGAACTGTTGTGGTAATTAACTAATGGTTTGCATGAAGATAAACCAGGGCTTCCCTGCTCTGAGGCTGAAAAAGAGGAGGAAAAACCTCTTCTACCAAGAGGGGAAAGGGTAGCAAGGCAGAGTGGCTGGAACGCCGCCTGGCAGAGAAGGGCCTGGGGGGGTGGTCCACAGCCGGCTGAAGAGGAGCCGGCACAGTGCCCGGGTGGCCACGGGGGCCAACGGCATCCCGGCCTGTGTCAGCCATAGTGTGGCCGGCAGGGCTGGGGCAGTGACCGTCCCCCTGTCCTCGGCACTGGTGAGGCCCCACCTCGAGTGCTGTGTTCAGTTTGGGCCCCTCACGACAAGAACGACATGGAGGGGCGGGAGCGTGACCAGAGAAGGGCAACGGAGCTGTGAGGGGTCTGGAGCACAAGTCTGACGAGGAGTGGCTGAGGGACCTGGGGGTGTTCAGCCTGGAGATGAGGAGGCTGAGGGGAGACCTTCTCACTCTCTACAGCTCCCTGAAAGGAGGGTGTAGCAAGGGGGGTCGTTCTCTGCTCCCAAGGAACAGGCGATGGGACAAGAGGGAATGGCCTCAAGTTGTGCCAGGGGACGTTTAGGATGGAGATTAGGAGAAATGTCTTCACCGAAAGGGTTATCAACCATCGGAACAGGCTGCCCAGGGACGTGGTGGAGTCGCCATCCCTGGAGGTATTTAAAAGCTGTGCAGATGTGGTGCTGAGAGACACGAGTTAGTGGTGGGTTTGGTAGTGCTGGATTAACAGTTGGACTCGATGATCTTAAAGGTGTCTTCCAACCTAGAGGATTCTGTAAAAAGGTCTTGCCTAAGAGGGTCTTTAAATGGGGCTCTGGGACTGAGCTGTGAGTCTGTTTTAAACAAACAGCTGTTCCTCCCCTGCCTGCCAGCCAGCGCACCCCCAGCGCTGCAAGAGCAAACCTGCCCTGTGCCAGTGCTCAGCATCCTCCTGTCGGTCTCAGGTCTGCCTCCCATCAGTCCAAGGGGATGCCTCTTCCAGACACCTCCATGGGGTACCGCTTAATGGATCTGAGTGCAAAGCAGCATGAATAAAATTCACTGACATAATGACTTTCTCTCCTAACGGTTAGAAAATAGGGTCTTAAATCTGCCACTGTTGTCCTTCTGTGGTCAGGTTGGAAAGGTCACTGGAAAGCAACTGGTTTCCTTGCTAGATCAGGACTGATCCTATACCATAGCTTTGAAAAGGCAGCACGGCTTCTGATGCCTGTTCCCACCTCTGTGTGCCGCTGTATTCTCTGCTGGCGTTACTGCTTGGGATGAGCTCTTCCAATAGCCCGTGTAGCGTAGGAGCATGAGGCTGTTTGGCGTTCACTTATGCCAGTGCTCTCTCTAGTATCGGGTAGTTAACAGGTTTCCAAACGCTAATTGTCAAGGCTGCTTTTATTGTGATCATTGCAAATGGTAAAACCAACCACAAAAACATTTTCCAAGGAAGAGAAACTTGTTCTTGCTCAGTTTCACACGGACTTTGGTGGTGTCTGTTCTGTCCTTGGTGTGGAGGTGGCCAGGATAAGCTGATGCCGCTCTGCTCAGGGGGCTTTTCTGCACCCAGTTACCCTTCAGCTTGCTGTAATATGGCAGTGCCTTGGAGGGCCTGGATTTACATCTACTGTTTTGACACAAACTTGTGTGGCAAAGAAAGCCTAAAGTTTAATATGCCTGGCATCAGCCAGCTGTTAAGAAAGCATTGGATAAAGAACACAGTGGGCAAGTGGCAGGGGTGAGGAGGGAGAGGTCAGACTTTCTGCAGTTGAGGCAGCGAGGATGCGGAGATTCCTGTAGCACGGCCACTTTCCCGTGAGGTGTCTCAGGACAGACTGCACAGAGTCAGCAGGTTTCATTCCCTTGCACCAGAAAAGTGCAAATCTGTCATTGTCTGGATGTTCCAGCTGCTGCTGAACCTGCCCTGGGAGAGCAGAGGGAGCGATACTGATCCTACTGGGAAATGCCCTCCATATGCAAAGACTAAGGCACTGCCTGAATCTTATGTTATTTTACATCCTTGTTCTTATGTTATTTTACATCCTTGTTCTTATGTTATTTTACATCCTTGTGACTCAGAGTAGGATGTAATTTGATGTCGGTATCGCTAAGACCCTGCTTTGAAGGAGTTGCAAGTGGAGTTTGATGGGCTCTCCCAGACTGGCAGTGGAAAGGAGAGGAACGAGTCACACACAGAAGTGGCACCACCAGTTCAGGACACCCTGACCCTGTGGTGTAGGCTGGGCAGCACCATGGTGTGTCTTCATAGCGGAATCAAAGCTGTAAAATCCTGGCTCTGGGGAAAAGAAGCAGCTTGTGCAGCAACCCATGCTTTTTTGTTAAAACAAAGGTAATAAAGAAAATTAGCAGCCTGAAGTGGCTTTTTGTTGTTGGGTTTTTTTTTATTAATTGAAGATTTCTTAAGAAATCGAGTGTCAGAAAGCCTTTAAGGAGACTGTATCAAAGCTTGAGTTTCAAGTGCCACTTCAGATGGCGAAGTGACGGGTAAGCAGTTGATGTGGCTGTTTTCTGAACGCATAAGAAGCCTTATTTATGGTAACAGGAGTTGGGGAGATGAATTCCCAGCATGTACCCACCGGTGTTTCAGCTGAATAGAAACTGATGTGACTTTGTATGTAAATGAATTTGTGGTACAGCCTGTATGGTATGGGTTAAGTTCATTTTTCTTTGGAAATCATGGGGGACACCAAATGTGGCAAGACAAAGGTGGCTGTGGGTTCCCCTTCCCCTCCATACTTCATCTGTCACCAACTCACAAGTGATATGCAATAGGACTTAATTTTTTCCTCTCCAGATAGGTGTTAACTGCTATGTATGTAGTGGGGAGTACCAGTGGAGCCCTCTGTCCATCGAGCAATCTACTTGTCCCCTTTGCGTGCTCCTTTGCGTGGCCTCCCTGGAGAAATACTTGCTGATGCTCAAGATCTGCCTCCAGAGCACAGGACTGATTGTTAGGCTCAAGGCTGTTTAGTTAAAACAGTGATTCCGGTAATTTCATCATCTTAAAAGTCAGCCTCAAGGATGTCTTACTGGCAGCTGAGTTGGATCCTTAAATGACCAGGGAGTGAATAGGCTCTAAATACCTTGAACTATATAGAGGCAAGCAGGTGAATTAGTTTTCTGTGGAAAGATTAGTTTTCCTGTGTTGGGTCTCATCATCTGTTTTTCGAACAGTAGGGCTAAAATTCAAGGAACTTGGTGATGAGCTCTGAATTCTTTTCTAGTGCTGATCATCCCCTTCCCGAACAGTTATATTCCAGGGACGGTGGGTGACTGCGGGCAGCACGCTTCCAGCTTTCAAACCATGGTTCCCCAGCTGTCCTGTAGCCTACTGACTAGAGCGGTGAACTTTCTTGGAGAAGATAAGTGTCCGTAAACAACTCTCCTTTTCTGGAGGAAAGCAGTAACAACAACCTAGTTCTGTAGAGCTGCTGCAGGGACGGCTGTCGTGCTTGATTCAGGCTTGCCTCTCTGGTTTCCATTTGAACTAGAGTGATAAGGGGAGGGTGTCATGACTGCAGGGATTTTTCTATACTGAACCATAAATCCCTTCTGTGGCCATCATCATGCTGCATGACTACTCCATTTAAGCTGCACTCACTCATCTAGCATTTGTCCCTCTGGACTTAGCATTTTACACTTGTCTGCATTAAATTGCATTTACTGGCTGAGTCACCTAAAAGATGCAAATCCTCTGGAATCCGGGTGTATTGTGCTTGCTCTCAGTGGGAGGAGTAGGAGAGTGGGATATAAACATATTCTTTCTTTTCCAGCTCTTATGAATCTCTTCTGAGCTATGAACAAAAGTCTGAAGGTGTCATCGGTGGTTTGGGTATTTTTTTTTTTACATTTACTTGACTGTGAAGAAATCCACAGCATCTTCTGGGATGTCGATCCCACTCAGACCCCAGCTATAAATCCTGTCTGGGCTCTGGTTTTTGCTAGGGATTTTCTTTTGCTTTTGTCGCAGTACCCAAGAGGGGAG
This sequence comes from Ibidorhyncha struthersii, assembly GCA_013398815.1. Lineage (NCBI taxonomy): Eukaryota > Metazoa > Chordata > Aves > Charadriiformes > Charadriidae > Ibidorhyncha > Ibidorhyncha struthersii. The sequence goes on from VZSZ01010459.1 coordinate 191,756, forward strand.
CCTGTTGTATTAGTCTATAAAGATTCACTGTAAACAATTCCCCAATGTCAGCAGGCTGTAATCTAACTAAATCTGGAAGGATTAGCCTTGGTTTGCAGGTGGAAATCTGGGACTAAGCAAGCCAGCAGCTCGCCTGGGGTCGGGTGGGGGCTTTGCAGGATTGTTGGTTTAATACTCCCTCAGGTAGCTCTGTATTGCTGATGTGGGTTGCAAAATACCATGAAGAACAGGTAATTCACCTGGAGACTGTGTCTTACGCTGTCCGGCAGTTCCCCATCCCTCCGGACTATGTCCACAGAAGTGTTGGGCTAGTCCGAACTCCAGAGGCAGAAGCAAAGTTGGGAATTGGGGATTGAGAGTCTGGCTCCACTGCTGCTTTCAAATGATTCTGAGCTTTATAGTGTGTGGATTTTTTGGATTACTGATGTTGGATTACATGGTTGCCATGCATTTTCATGCCTGAAACCTAGCCTGGCCGGGGACAAGTGAGATTTTGGGATTATGATGTATGTAGCATCAGCTCAGTGTCCAGGAGTAGTTGAAGACTATAAAATGTTAGGCATTAGACAATGAACATCCTTACGCCGCTGTATAAACCTGGGGTTTGCTCACACCTTGAACTTGTGCAGTTCTTTCCACATCTGTAAATAGATGATTGGGAAGAGGAGGGCAGGAAGGATGATTATGGTCTGCAGTGGCTTCATTCTGCAAGAGTCATCTGGGCTTGAATCCAGCTCGGAAAAGGAGGGCTTTGGGGGTGAAGGTGTTCTACAGAGGTCTATGATGGAGGTCTGCAGAGCCAAGTATAGTCTGGCGGTGTTGGACAGCTGTAGCTGTTCTCTTCTAGCACAAGAACTGGGAGCTGTCAAATGAAGACAGCAGGAGCCGAGTTCAAAATAGACAAGAAGCAAAACTCTGTGGAGGTGCTTCTAAAAAAGGTGTTGTGCGTGCAACAACTGCGTACAGGCTGGGGGACAACTGGGCAAGCACCTGGAGGGAGACCCATTTGGGACCCACTCAGCCCGGAGTTTATGCCTCAGTCCTTCCCAGAGGACTGCAACACGGATGATGCGTGAAGGTAGTTTTGCCAGGAGTGGGGTCTGCCCTGGCACGGCGCACCCCCGGCGCTCTCGCGTTGTTTCCCTTCTTGCTGTAGGGTACACTGGTGTGCGGCTGTGTTAGCAAGTCTCTTAAATAACATTTTCCAGAACCAGCTCCCCCCCTTCAGCTGCAGAGATGCTCTTTCTGTCTCATGAGGATTGCATAAAGCAGCTCTGCACTCTGACAATAACTCGCAATCCTTAATCACTCCTAGTAATTACAACTTTCTCTGGTTTATGCTTCCTCAACTCTAGTTGAGGACAGGAGCTGTTTCATATTTAAATAGTATTATAGCTGGATCGCTCTCCTGGGGAGCTGTTGGTCTTGAAGGCTGAGGTTTAATTCTCCACACTGCTAATTAGATCAGGAAAACAACGAGGAAGATGTAAGCAGAAGGTTTGTAGGGGCGTGTTAACAAACACGTCTCCTCTCGCTTTAGGAGCGGCGCATGGGCCTCCTGCGATTCAGAAGTGTTCGTTTCTGAGGGAGATAATGGGGAGGAAGAGAAAGAAATGGGTTTTCCTCCCTGTGTGTTGCTTTTAGAGTAATGCAGCAGGAGAAGGAAGCGGGAAGTAGGAGTCCCAAGACTACACTTGATTTGGAAGCAGAGAAGTTCCTTGGCTGGGAGAGGCCTGATGGAGCCGGCAGGGGAGGGGGCCATCACTGCAGCTTCGTCAAGCTTTTACTTTGAAATTGTTCTCAATGATAATGGGAGACTTGACTTTCCCCCACCTTAGACTGATGAAATGTCATGAGGGTTTGTTTAAATGTGTTTAGGCCCCGGGATTGACAGCTCCTGGGAGCAGCCAAACACAAAACCCACAAGGGACCTGTAACTCTGCGAGTTGTAAGCTGTGTACAGGACCTTGCTCAAGAGGTAACTATCAAACAGCCATTCTGTTGTGGAGACCAAATTCAATGCTTTACAGTAATGAAACAGCCAAAAAATCCATTAAGGCAACGCTGTCGATGTGGTTTTCCTTTTTGAAGTGGAGAAAGCTTGTTAGCGGGGAATGAGGAGGAGGAGCAGAGGGTGAAAGGCGTAAGGCGTGCAGGAGGCTTGGAGACTGCTTAAAGACCTTGTGTGAGCAGTTCAGAGTAAATGTTTTACTGCCTATCAAAACCATAGCTAAAATACTTTTAAGAGACCAGCAGTGTGGTTAAACGGGGGTGAAATGGATGTTTTCAGAAGTGGAGGGAGAGCCACACTCCTCAAAGAAACTGAAGGCTCTTAAAGTGCTTAACCATCATTGGGCAATATCAAAAGGTTAAAAGGTAGGAAATAAACAGCAAGTTATTCACTAGGTAGCTAAAATGCAAACTGAGAGGAATTATGTCCCAAGGCTAAATGATTGGAGAGAAAATATCTAATGTTTACAGAGTTGCTTTTTTCCCCTACTTAGGTTACTCTTGTCTGTGAGGATTTATTAAGCAGAGTAGACCTCATCAGTATGGGGAAAAAGGATTATTTTAGTGGAGGGCGGGTGATGATAATGATAGAAAACTGCTTTTTGCCTGGGAAGAATAAAAACTTGGTGAGAAGCAGGCTGTGGGGGCTTTTTACAGTACTTGGAAGTAGTTAGATTTAAATGATTTAATCTGCCTATTGTGCTCCTCCTGACAATGCTTTCTGAGCACATGGTCATTAGAAGTTCCTTAAGATGCCTCAGAAAGCTGTTGCTTGCTGAGCTGTGACTGTATCTGTTCCCTGCTGCCTTACTGGTAGTTGCCTCATTTGTGTGAGGATAATAAGAAGTAACACATCCCTGTTTGTCTGCTGGAATTCTTCCTTTATGCCCATCTGGTACGTTAAATCCGGGCAGTTTTCTGCCATTGTAGAGAAGCTGAAGTGAGCTGATGTGTCTGGTTCTGGACTTGACTGGGGTGAGAGGGGTTTGGAGCAAAGAGGAGAGCTTGGTGGGCTTTGGCTTGTGTCCCACAGGAGAGCAAGCATTTACACTTCCTTCAGGAAACTAGCCAAACCCACCCCTGATCCCTATTACAACTCTCCTCCTACCGTTTTCCCCAAACTCTTGTCTTGAACTCCATGCTGGCGTGTGAGTAATCTGCTCGTGTACAACTAACTTCTGCATTTAGTGCGTGTTCTCACTGTCTACTCAGGAGAGAGCTGTGTGCGGTGGATGAGATGTTACAGCAGGAATTCAGCTTTCAGTATGTCCAAGCTACAATTGGAGAACATAGATCAGCAGTTTGGTTTTGCACTGTTATGTTCAATACGGTCCTGAGGCGCAAATGCTGCATTCGTGTTCTCAAACTCCCCAGAAAGACCCTTTCCCTGAGCCACGGAGAGGAAATCTGCAGCCCCAAAGAACAGAGTGCCATCTCTAGTGCTCTTCAAGGCTGTTTCTGTTCTACACCATGGAATATGGAAAATAACCTGCTTCTCCCTAACAATTGAGGGAAAATAGCCTCAGAGCACAGTCTTAATTGTTTTCCTTGCTCTAGTGATGGGGCAGTGAAGACCTCCATCGCTGGTCCTGCAGTGCCACGAGTATCTGCCCTTTGGCCTCCATTCTCTGGGCACTGTCTCTGCTCCCTCTGAGGCTGTGAGCACGACTCAATTGCCTCCTTACAGCATAGCTTTTTTTTTTTTTTCCCTCTGAAGTCTTATTTTTCATATCATCTTCCAGACACTGCTGCAGGTGGCACTCTTCCCTTCTCCTGCCAGGTCACATTCCAGCCTTCGCAGCAGCAAGTGTCTCCAGAGGGCAGTTCATTTGGCCTTCACCACTTTGAGATGTATCGTTCCCTGGAGCTGTGTATTTCTCACCATCAACTGCCTTTAATGTGAGCCGGTTCAGACTTGCACACAAAGGCCTGTATTCATCTGCTTTTGCTTGAACATCTGAAAGTTATTTAACTCTACTCTCGGTCAACATAAGCTAAACCCGATTCAGCCAGATTTAATCTGAAGCAATGCTTTTTACAACGGATTTACCAAGTTCTTTTTCAAGAGAAAAGGAAAAACTTCAGGCTTGGCTTCAGTTATTAAGGGACTGCAAGTTCCAGTAGAGGAGCCTGACTGTAGATGTAGTTTGCATGAGTCAATAATAGTTTGTATTTTTCTGAAAAATATTTTGTACGCTGACCTTTACTCTCAATGGAAGGCAAAATACAGATCACCTCTTTAATGTGGTGCAATTTGAAACGTTTGTCTTTTCAAACTGGGACAAGTGGTAAATTGACATTTGGGACATTTTAGAGATCCATTTGCTATGCGTCGCAGCGGGACTGAATCTGCTAGAGGCTCTGAAATACCCACCTGAACTGAAAAGTTGAATGTCAAGATTAATTTTTACCATTCAGCAGCACAGAAGGCCCTTTTAACCCCCTGTACTGCCGAGTTGCAAGGCAAGCAAATTGGATACCTCTTTATTTTATTTGGTTATTTGTAAAGATTATTTCTGCCCTCTCTATTTTTTTCCGTTTTCCTCTCGAGGGTGTAAGGTTTTATTCTGTGCTGCAAATAGGCTTCAGACTGAGATAAAAAGAGGACAATTTTGATAGAAATGTATAAGCCAGAAAACAAAGGAAAACAGTAAAAGCAAAGAGGGAGATTTTTTTTTTTTAATAACCCCTGAATGATTTATGTAAAAGCTTTGAAAACACTGTTAATTATGGGTGGGAAAAGGCCACAGTTCCTGTCCTTAAAATGTCTGCTTAGCATAGTGGACACTTCATAGAAAACCCTATTTTCCTGTATGTTTTTTTTTTTTTTTCTAAAAAAAACAAACACGTTTTCCCCCTCAGGGTGTGGTGGTCCTGTATGTAGTGTATGCAATTATTCCTGTCTAGCAAAGGTGACTCTTCAGGACTGTGTTTTTCAGTTTTGACTGTCCTGTTTCCACAGCAGGGGAAAATGTGCTTACAAAGAGGATGGCCAAGGTTGCAGGTGTTGGGCTAGAGCCTGGATTTGAGTTGCTTTTCTCAGACCTGATGTCCTGTGTGGCTTTTGGCCAAGGCAGCTGGTCAGTTCTTGAGGTGCTCCGTGTTCCCAAGGCATTGGGGGGAGTCAGGGAAGCCTAAATTCCCATGCAGGCACCTGGTGCCTTCAGAGGATTCAACTTTCTGTGCCTCAGGAAGATGTAGATGTGTTCCAGGTCTCCCTGGTCTTATTTCACATGGAAATAAAATGAGCTTGTCTTTTCTCCACAACTGGACTTGTCCTTGACTGTCCTTGAGTCTGTTTGGCCCTTCTGACAAAGGGATGGTATTCCTTGGATAAAGCGTATTACGCCGCTGCACGTTTTCTGTGCTTTCTTTACAAGCCACAGCCTGGAGTTTTGAGCCTTATTGTTAACTATAAAACCCAATGATTAAATGCAGCAAGGTTTATTATTATTTAATCAGGACACTTGCTCTGTGCTCACCATGAGATGAGACATTGCAGGAACCAATAGAGAGCTAAGCTCAACAGTAACAATTCTCCTTTTCCTGCTGAAAACTTTACTTTTTGACTAAGTTGCAGATCTTGCATCTTTTACGAGGAAGAGTGAGAAATGAATACAAAGAGATGGGCAACTTGTTTCTATTGTCTGCCTGCTGAAGAAGTTTCTTCTCAGTGGCACAGTGGATAATGATATCTGGACTCTTGGTTCTCTGCAAAGGGATTAATATTCTGTAGTCCTCCTTGCTAGGGATGAAGTCGTGGGTGCAGCTAATTTGATGGGTCCTAAATAAGCTCCAGTCTCCTTATCAAGCAGGAATCCAGTTGAGGTTATGTGAGAATAAAAATGGTCCCATGCTGCCTTTGTCATGCTCGGGTCCTTTTCCCGACAGCCGTGTCTGCGTTACAGAAGAGACTAATTCACATCCGTGTCTCTTGTTTGCCCCTGTTCTTGACGGAGTGGCTAAGATGAAAAAACGGGTCCTCTTAGGCATTTTAATCTTTAAGTGGTGAGAAGCCCTGAGTGGCATCAGTGCAGTGGCTGTTCGGCTGCGGCACCCGACCAGACCTCCTGCAGTTGCAGAGTCCCTCCTCTTACCCAGACTGGTAGCAAATCTATGTCACTCTCCTCCATGTAGGGCAGCAGGAAGTCCATACCTCTAATTCAGCACAGGATCGGTTCTGGATATTAAAACAACACTATTGCCTTGGAATAGGTATGAATATTATTTTCAATAAGTAGTGGTTTAATTTCCAGCTTGGTCTTTACTAATGCAAGGAGTGACCCTTCATCACAGTCTTCCTCTGAGTAATGGGGTTACTCGTGTTGGATATGACTCAGCTGGGAGAAGCACCTCTACCTTTTGACCCTACTGAAATAATCATGGGGAGAAAATGAATGGTTCCCCAGTAAATTGAAGCCCGCCTGTCCCTGGCTATCTTGGAGGACCTGCAACCCATGAATCTTTGTTAAAAGGCATGGTCATTTAAAAGTCCTAAAAGTGGCTCCTGATGCCAAAGAAAGCTTTGCAGAAACGATGGCGATGTATGAAGGTCGAGTCCAAAGCTATCAATGGCAAGGAGGAGGCTGCAGGTTCGGGGTAATTAATCAAATTTGGCTGATGGACAAGGGGATGGGTTTCTAGATAATGCTGCTGCTATTTTCTGTGAAAGGTCTGAGTACCTTCAGCCTCATTGATCTGTGTGGTCAGTGTTTCTCAATCTGCCCTGGTCGCAAGGGACCAAACCTCCTAGCTCTTCTCTCTGGGGTGGAGTGGGTGGTTGGAGCTACGAAATGCCAACTGCTGCTGAGTTTTTGCCCTGTGCAGTCAGGATTCTCAGCTTTAGCATGTTGTGCACCTCTGTCTCTCCCACCTGACCTTTCAACTGTCCATCCACCTTATTTCCCCTGGTGGTGGGGTTCCAGTAAGCTCTGTAGCAACAGAGAGCTGAGAAGAGGGACCTGACATATTTTCCAGTGAAGGCAAAGGTGTGTGTGTAAGCTCAGTCCTGCCCTTGAAGCTCTATATGATTTCCATCTGCATCCCTGCTACAGGGACAAATCAGAATTGTTGTTCACACTTAAAGCACCGATAGGCAACCAACCCTGAGAAAATATCTGTAACGAATCGGCCTCTTCATTGCGCTCCCTGTACACTCGCCCGCCTGACCTTACACGGACCTGGGAGCTGCCAGATTTTTCTAGGGCAGGGCATTGCTCCCCTCTTCGCTGCTGCTGCTTTTTAAACTCTAACTTTAGAAAGACTATTATATTTTGTCACTGTTTTATAAAAATGTCACGGGCTCAAACACTTACAGTGAGACATCACGCTATTATTGTGGAAGTGTTTAAGATGTTCTGAGGTGCTTTTAGGTGCCAAAAAAAAAATTTAGTTGACAAAATAATAATAAATCCAGATCTAGCTAACACTTTTAATGAATGTGAAAGATCTGACTGAAATTCCCTTTACCTCTCTGTTCACCGCTGTGATGTCTATACTTACTGCTTTGCTCCCTACTAAAGCTGTAATTTATAAGATCTGAATCTCATGGAAAACGAGGGTTAATTTTGGGGGCTTTCTGAGACTTGGCCTTTGTAAGTGAGCTACAGTACAAAAAACCAATAAAAACATAGATGTTTTAATTTATAGTAAAGCTCCTGCATGCTACTGGGAATGTAAAGCGGTCCTGACAAGATCGTTAATTACCTCCATAGTTACTGTAAAATAGTCCCATCTTAAGACAGAATTAGAGTCAAAGCCCTTATTTGTTGGGGTGGGGGGCTGTGCAGAGCAGCTCTAAACTGGAATACAGTTCTCCCACCCACCCTCTAATCTCCTCGTAGCTTTAACATCTGGAGTCCTCTGCTTAAGTATATCCTACTAGAGAATGTGATGCAGAGCGGCCACATCTACGTTGTGACAAAAGAAACGTGGGTAAAGCTTTCGAGTGTCATCGCGAACTTGGAAAGCGCAGCTCACTGCAGTCCGCCTCTGAAGGCGTTTCACTGCCTGTCATGGAAGGGCTCAGGGTGACACCTTCAAAATTCAGAAGAATGTATAGCTCTTGTATTTTTATTTTACGCTGTGATTAAAAACTCCTTCCTAGAATCATTAAGCTTGATCTCCAGCTGGAAGAATATTAAAAACATTGATTTATTGTGACTTCTTGTGTGAACTCTGCTCCAATGGGAGTGCTGAGCTGCTTGGGCCAGTTTTGCTGTCAGCGTGGTCGCTCTGTCCGTGAGGCTTTAGCGCTTCTGCGAGTCCATTCCCTATTGCACTCTGGGGAAAATATCTGTTCTTTGCAGTCCTTGAGGATTTTAAAAACAATACGAGGCAAATCCCATGACACATATGGGAACTGTCAGTCACAGCATGCCTGTGAAATCCAGCTGCAAGGCACAAGGACACCAGCTCTGCCTCCTTAAATAAAAAAAAAATCTTCCTTTGCTTGGAAGAAAGACAGAAAAAGCTATCTAGGACCTAAATCACTGTCATTTGTTAATTCTGCTCAGGGCTGTGTCCTCAGCTGGTGCCAGTTAAAATCCTGTGCACCCAGATTAAGTTGCAGTAATTTGAGAGGAGGATCTTTAATTAAGCAGAAAATCATGATCATAAAACTCTGTTCCTGTAGGTACCTGTTTTATCCCAGGCTCATCTGCATGTGTGGTGGTGTCCTAGAAAGTCTGAGTCCCTAAAATAAAAAAAAAAAACACCACAACCAAACCACTTCCATTAGCTCTTTTAAAGAGCTTTAAGAACTGTTGTAAAAAAATTCCTCATTAATCAGCATCTTTTGTTCTCAGAAGTGTATTAAGTTGGGGACCTCGGGAAGGTGCCTGGTCCCTCTCCTGCCCCACCAGCCTCCGCAGCCCAGGCCGTGAAAAGATGCTGCCTTTCCAGAAAACAGATTTCGGTGCCCCCTGTCCCTCACCATCAGAACACTTTCCAATGTCTGCACTGATCTTTCTGCGTTCTCAGTGTGTTCTTATTATTTCTACCCTGGGCACTGGAAACAGTTATTACCTTGCTCATATTAATACCTCCATATTTGTGCTTTCATAATGTCAGGAAAACTCCCAGTCTCTTTTCCAATGGAAAGCAGCAACAGCTTCTGGCTCAGCCCCAGCTCAGCACCTGGGTGTGGAAATGAAGAGCAGTTTGGGGCCGAAGCACCCCTAGTTCTTGGTGGGAGGTGATGGACAATGGTCTCTTCCAGGTGGGAGTCTCAGCAGCTGTTCCTTTCTTCCTCTCAGAAGTACTTTGGTGGTAATTAATCAAATATATTGTCCCTCTCTGCCTCAGAGCAGTGTCTTTCCTCCACAGACTTCCCCTTTCTAATTTTCTTCCAGTCCTTCATCATATTCAGCCTGGAGTGAACACCTCAAAGAGTTTATCATCTGAGACTGTTGGGGTACCGGGACAAAGTCCTTCCTGCTGTAATGGCATCAGTCCAATAAAACCAGTGGGGATAAATGAGGGAGCTAACCAGTGATGGCCCTGCCATGTGCAGACCTGGAGGTCCCACCATACTGGGGCTTGATGCTGGAGCCAACTCCAACATCTGGTGAAGCCTGACCCAGCCCAGGGTCAGGAGGGAGGAGGACTGGAGACCCTGGATTTGGCAGGTCTTGTGCTCCTCTCACCCAGCTGCCTCATCTCCTGGGACCTCCCTGTTGGTCAGGCAGGTGGAGGAATCCATGCCCCAGCAGATGGACAGGGATGGGACACCACGGTTGGTGGATCAGATGGTCATCCTTCTGCTGAAACAAGAACCTTCTTGCTTAAAGGCCAGACTGACCTATGGGCCACCAGTATGTGTGTATTTCTCCTACCATAAATAAAAGTAGCACCAATAGCCCAGGATGTAAAAAAGAATGGCTCTCGCCGAGGAGACCAGCTCCAGTACAGGTAAGTCCGCACT